>ML778709.1:798831-837650 GCA_009831015.1 Picea engelmannii
ATTAATGCATCAATGTAAAAATGTACTAATCTATTAAACTTTGGTCCACGTCAAGATCAACCATGGTTAAGCATAACCAACTATGGAAAACCATAGGCAACCATGGGAAAGGTCAACTATATTAAACCATACTCTTCATCTTCGTCAATAATAGTCAACCATATTTAAGGTAATGTTAAACCTTATGTGATGAATATAACCTTGCGTTTCAATACAATAAATAAAATATGATGTTGTAACATGATCAATGTAGTAATGTTGCAATATGACAACCATAGTGTTGGATTACTCAGAGGGGGGGTGAATTAGTAATAGAGAAATTATAATTCTTCTTAAACCAAATAATCCAAGTGTTATATCAATGTAGAATTATCATCCAATAATGAGCATTGAACAAATGAACAATCATACACATGCACAGTACACCAGTGTTTTACGTGGACACCCAAAGTAGAAGAAAACCACTGAATGTTTTTTCTTATATGTCTTGAAGAACTACATTCATTGGAAGCACCAACTTCCTTTGTTTTTCAGCTGCAGCTCGAAGGAGGCTCCAACCCCCTAGTTTCTCAGGCTACAACTTGAGGGAAGATCCAACTCCCCAATTCTCTGGATACAACTAGAAGGAGGCTACAACCCCCTATCTTCTCTAACTAAAACCGAAAGGTGGCTAAAACCACTTATTCTTGCCCTATCCAACCGCCCTGAAGTAGAAGTAGAATGATGGAACCATTGTCACACTATCACTGTGAGATATACCATTGTAAACCTGTACCAATAAACCCGAATCATGCATCAACCATGCATCAACCTGTACCTCAACCTATAATCAAACTGTACCATAAATAAGTGCATCAACCATGCACCAACCTATATCATAAATAAGTGCATCAACCATGCACCAACCTGTACCAAACAATCTGTAATCAACCTGTACCATAAACAAGTGAAACCAGCCATGTACCAAGTATGTACCAATCATGTTTAAACTACTCATCAACTATGACTCATCAATATGTACCAACATCATCAACTATACACCTCATGTATGTGCCAACTCATTAACTACTTGTCTCAACCATGTACCGAACTTGTGCCTCAACCAAAATCCCTCATCAATTTCTTCATCCAAATATGATTTGTAAATATATAATAGACTTGTTGTATATTATCACATACTTTCAAACCTTTCTTAACTTTAAACAACAAGAGACTAGCATTTTCATCAACTGTTTATTTAGTCTCACATGACTAGTTTTGGATTAGTCAACAACCCTAACTTGAAATAATCATAACCTTATACCTGTAATGAATAGAGATATGAAACTGATATAAAATGTTCTTCAGTGTGTTTTATGCAATTCCTCGAGGTGTCACTACTTGGAACCTCTCAGAAAAGGATTTATATAAAAAATGGCATACCTTGATGAATTCTAGCTTATTTTAGAAAGCAACCTTGTAGAGCATGCCCCGCACGGAATATTTGTTGAATCAATCTGAAATTGTTACACATCATACTATAGACAATAGTATAACCAACACATTTTGTATCACTAAATTTAGATCTATTATGAAGAAGTTATGACATTTTTACCCTAAACACTTGTTTTTGACTAGTTTTAGGACTAGCCACAAACCCTATTATCCACGGAGTGTAAATCCAAAAATACAATGAACCCTGAGATGAATTTTTACCATAGATACTTTGGTATGTTTCCTCAATTTCATAGCAATTTCATAGTCTGAATCATTATATAAAAAAGGTTATTGCGAATATTATGAGATGTGTTGTAAATAACATACCTTAGAAAACATCATCAAAAGAATTTATCCTTCCTTGAATTCCAACATTCTTTTATTCACCTTCCCTCAGAAATTTGGTTTAGGTATCCTTTGGTTACCTCAATAACCTATAGGTATTCAATATTCTCATGTGTATCTAAAATGAGAGAGCCTTGACTCTAATTTATACTCTCCAAGTAGCTTCCTTAAAAACATCTTATAGGTCACTTTGCCCACTTTTCTTATTTTAGGGTTATCCCACTTCTAATTTTTCCATTAAATTTATTATTTAAATAATTTATTTTGTATTCACCTTGAATTATAGTACACTCATCACTTCACTTTATTATTTATCTTCTAAAATCTATTAAACCACTTTGACTACTTTGACCTTTTGGGGATACTAGATTACATAAGAGGGTCCTCCAACTTCGTAAGGCCATAACTCTCTAATCGTGAGGAGTTATGTGACATTCCACATACCAACAGAAATGGCATGAAAAGAAATATCCATCTAGGATAGGTTTACTAGAAAATTCACTGACCTTCATTTCATTATTCTACAAATAAGCATGGGTTCTATAACCATACTTCTAGGATAACTCAATTTGCAAAGCATCTTCCCGTGAGGGCTTTCACCATAACAAGACCACTTTCGATTTCATCCATTTCTACTTATTATAAACCATGAAAAGACAATAATGAGTCATATTTACATCAAACAAACTTGGGTCCATTACCCAAGACTTTGTGCTATTGGGCTTTCTTCAAGGGTTGACATCAATGACAACCAACCTTAATCAACAATATCCCTCTTTGGTATTGATGGAAACACTCTCATGCAAAACTCAAATTATGTCATGCAATACTGAAGTCATATCACTCATGCTCCCCTTGGAAACATGCCTTTGTCCTCTGCATCTCTTTGACCATTTCTCCCCCTGGAACCATGCCTCTTTCCTTTGCATCTCATGAATCTCTCCCCCTTTGTCATCAATGGCAAAGGTATCTTTCCATCTGGGTCTTCTCCCCCTTACTAAATTTTCCTATTCACGATGCTTCCTCATGTAAATATAAGGCATATAAGATAATCATTCAAAAGAATTCATTTTGGAGTATAAATAACTCCGAGTCTATGAAAAAGATACTGAAAGGATTCCCGTGGAAGTGTTTTGTATAGATTCTTTCCACTTGTTCTTTTGTGCCCACATACTCAACTCTGATGTTCTTTTATGCAACTTCTTCCTGTATAAAGTGATACTTGATTGGAATGTGATTTTTCTTTGAGTGCATCACTGGGTTCTTTGAGATACTGATGGTGCTTGTATTATCAAAATAGATTGGAATGGGATGATCATACGCTATATCTACCAAAGTTTGTTTCATCCAAAGAACCTATGTACAACATGTTGTTGCTTCAATATACTCTGCCTTGGCTATAGATAGAGATACTTATGATTTTTTCTTGCTTAGAAATGATACTAAACACTCACCCAAGTAGAACGTTTCTCCACTGGTGCTTCGTCGATCATCAATTCAATCTACCCAATCTGCATCTGTGTATGAAATAAGAGATAGATCATTTTATTTTGGATACCATAATCCAAACTCCTCTCTTCCTTTGAGATATCTGAAAATTCTCTTCACTTCTAATACATGTTATTCCTTTGGTGCTTCTTGAAATCCTGCCACTTTTCCAACTTCCTACATTAAATCTGGTCTGGATGTTGTCACATATAGTAGGATTCCAATCATTGAAATGAATTTCCTTTGATCTGTAGATTTTGAATCATCATTATTTCTTAACTTGCAACTAGTTTGCCTGGGAGTGATAACTAGTTTGCAATTTTCCATTCCGAACCTCTTTAACATTTCTCTGATATACTTGGTTTGAGAAATAAAAATTCAGTTGCTTTGACGTATCTGAAGTCCCAGAAAGAAGGATAGTTCTCCAAGTAATGACATTTCAAATTCATTCTGCATATCCTTTGCAAATTTCTAACTTAACCTGTCATCATCACTACCAAAAATAATATGATCAACATAAACTTCAATTAATAAAATATTACCTTGAATTACCTTGATGTAGAGGTGCTTGTCTGCAATTCCTTTTTTTAACCCTCCTTTTTGTAGATATTTATCCAGTCTAGAGTACCATGCTCTAGGAGCCTGTTTTAGACCATACAAGGCCTTATTTAATTTGCACACATAGTCTTCATTCTCTGACAATTGAAATCCTTCTGGTTGTTCAATGTAGACTTCGTATTCAAGTTCCCCATTCAGAAAAGATTATCTTATGTCCATCTAATACACTATAATAGTTTTGGACCATTCATAAGATAAAATAAAATAGATTGCTTCCATTCTGACAACTAGGAAAAATGTCTCTTAAAAGTTGATTCCGTCAATCTGTGCATATCCTTTACATACCAATCTAGATTTTTTCCTTGTAAACTGTCCATCTTCATTCAATTTATTCCTGAAAACCCATTTTGTGCCAATCAAATTCTTATTCTTTGGTCTTGGAACCAATTCTCAAGTGTCATTTTTCTCTATTTGATCCAATTCTTCATCCATGGCCTTATTTCAAAATTCATCCTTGTTGACTTCTTCAAATCAGTTTGGTTCAATTGTAGATAAGAGTGTTAGGTGTGTTTTTTCTGGTTAACAGATTCTTCTTCTAGTCTCAACTCATGAATCTTTGTTTCTAATAATCAGACCTAAAAGATGATTCTTATGTACTCTTCTTCTAGGTGTCTTTGGAGACACTTGTTGAACTTTCTCTTCTTCTTCTGTTGGATTCTCTTCATCTTCCTCTTCTACTTCTTTTTCATCTTCTTCTTCATTTTTGAAAGGATGTTTCATTGATTCATTTTCCTCTTCCTTTAATTCTGGTCTGTCTATTTTATCAATTGTTACGTTGATGCTTTCCAAAACTTTGTTCAATCTCAGATTGTAACACTTGTATGCTTTCCTTATACTTGAGTAACAAACAAGTACTCATTTGTCGACACGAGAGTCAAAATTTCCCATTCTTCCATCTTTTCTTTTGATGTCGCATTTGCTTCCAAAAACTCTAAAGTGCTTCACATTTGTTGGTCTTCCTTTCCATAACTCATAGGGGGTTTGTCATTGTTGTTTCTGAGAATTACTCTATTTTGAATGTGAATTGTTGTATGCACTTCCTATGTCCAAAATATGTCTGTCAATTTGGAATCCATTAGCATTGCTCGATCCATTTCCTGTATTGTCCTGTTCTTTCTTTCAACAAATCCATTCTGTTGAAGTGTTCTAGCAATGAAAAATTGCCTTTTTATTCCATGACTGTTGTAGTATTCCATAAATTCTTTTGAAGTGAACTTTCCTCCATTATTAGATCTCAAGCATTTAATTTTTGAATAAATTTCATTTTCAACCATTTCCTCGTAGATCTTAAAGTTTTGAAAAGATTCTAACTTATTCTTGAGAAAGAAAAGATCAGTCATTCGTGTATAATCACCAACTAATAACATAAAATATTTCTCACCTTTTAAACCCTTTGTTGTAGTTGGTCCAACTAGATCAGCGTGCACAATTTCCAGTGGTCTTGTTGTTGAATATTCCTTTGATTTGAGCTTGGTCTTTGTTTGCTTTCCTTGTTGACAATGTTTGCTTAAAGTGTTGGTTCGTTTTGTGATCTGGGTAATTTCTCTAACTACTTCTCTTTTGATGAAAATGAAAATGTTATCAAAATGTATGTGACCCATTATTCTGTGCCATAGCCAAATTTCATATTCCTTTCCTAGACAAGACTTTTCATTTCCAATTTCACTTAACACATATATGTTTCTTGAAGTTCTTGTAGCTGTACCAATCAATTTTCGTGAACCTTCTTTTCTTATCTCTCACTTTTGTGAATCAAAAGTAACTTTATGACCTTGGTCACACATTTGACTCAAACTTAGAAGATTATGTTTCATATCATCTACTAGTAGAACATTTTCTTCCTTTGTATTCTTGTTCTCAATTATGATTGTGCCTTTTTCCAATGATTTTAGTTGAATCATCATTTATGAAGGAGACTGATCCATATCTTTCCTTTCTTAATGTAAGAAACTTGTCTCTATTACCTTTCATGTCTTTGGAACAACCATTGTCAACATACCAACCATGTTTCTTCTTCTTATCTTGTAGAGCGAGTGTGCATTCTTCATTGCTATACTGGTTCTGCTTTGTTATCCATGTCCTTTTTTGAGGTTCTTGTCTATGACTATTGTTATTACGTTGTAGTTCTCTAGGCGAGACTGTCATTCTGTAATATTTTTCCATGTGTCCAAAGTTGTTACATTTGTAACATTCCACTTCAGTTCTAAAAGATTCAAACCTGTTGTAACTTCTTCTCTGTGTTTCACTTGGCCTTCTTGGATACCCCTTTTTTGTATGAATTGCAAAGTTTTTTATTTTCTTGTTGTTAGCTTTGAAATTCACATCTTTATGTCCAAAATTATTACATGCATAACATAAACCAAAAAATATAGTTTGATACCTGAGAATTGAATATATTATGAAAGGAGGTGCTCTTATGAATCATTATTCTTCTTTAGGCCTATCTTTCCTTTGTTGATTTTGAAATATGAATCTTCTCGGTGGAGGAGTGTCCTTGTAATCTTCTTTGTATATATTCCTATCCTCTTTCTTTGTTTCCGCATAGCTTTTTGGATATGTTTCTTGCTCTGTTCTTTTCGATCTTGATCCATTTTCTGTCTGATTGTATCCAAGTCTGGACTTGTGAAGAAGAGATTTTTTTTTTCTCATAATGTCATCCAAAAATTTTGAGCTATTTGCATATTTTTCTTTTGAATATCCTTTCTTAATGTGACAATATCTCCTTCAAAATTTCCAATGATCATGTCCTTTTCTTCTAGTTGTTCCTTGAGTGTTTCTTCAATTATTTTATCTTCTTCTATTTGAACCTTCAAATTTGTGATCAATTTTTCTAATTCTTGAGTATCTTCTTTCTTGTCTAGTTCCTCTTGTAGTTTCTTATTTTTCTTTTTTTCTCTTCTGATAACTTCTATGAAACACATCAATTCTTCTTGGTAGTCAACTTCTGCCTTTTCAATTTATTCTTCGAGTTATTCATATTCTTCTTTGGCTTCTTTATATTCGTATTCAGAGTCTTCTTTATCAGATTGTTCTACTTCCATGAATAGAAGTCTTCGTGTCTCACTATCACTAACTTCATGTTCATCTGATGATGAGATGTCTTCTTTGGTGCATAAGCTTTTCTTGAAAACTTTCTTTGTAGTTCTTTTGCCTTTATATGTTTGTTTGATTTTTGAGTAACCTTCATCATTTCTCTTTTTCTTATTAGGACATTTGTTAGCAAAGTGACCACTACCATCACAATTAAAACAAATTAAAGGAAGATTACCTCTATACCTATCGTCGGTTCCCTTTTTTAGTATTTTGACGAAGTTGGCCACTTCTTCATCATCTTCCGAGACATCGTTGTTGCTATTATGTTCTTCTTTTTACTTTTCCTTTTTATTTGATCTTTTGGATGCTTTGAAAGATGCTTCTTTTACATCTAGATTTTCTTGTTCAGTTCTCATTTCATATGGTGTGAATATTCCATGCAGTTCGTCCATGGTTATTGAGTTTAGATATGAACTTTCTTCTATTGCTGATATCTTAGGGTCAGATATCATAGGAAGAGATCTTAACACCTTTTGAACAATTATTGATTCTTCGATTTCTTCTCCCAATCCTATGATTTCATTCACTGTTTCATTGACATGTAAGAAGTAGGATGCAATATTCTCACCTTCCTTCAACTTTAGTTGTTCGAACAGACCTCTGTAAGTTTGAAGATTTCTTTCTTTGACTTTTGAAACTCCTTCATAAATATTTCGAAGCTTGTCCCAAATCTCTTTAACGGATTTACATTGTGCAACTTTCATGAATATTGATTCACTCATACCATTCATAAGTGAATTTGTGGCTTCGGAATTATTCTGGCCGAGTTTCACTTCTTTGTCATTTGTTGGTGGAACTGCTGGTGTTGTGTATTCATCTACAAATGATTGAAAAAATTTCAAATCCCTGTGCCTGTATATATGTCTTCATCCTTATGCTCCAAAAAGCATACTTTTGTCCATCAAAATGTGGCATTCCATCTTTATATTAATTTTTTTTCTCCATGATCTACCTTTCAGTGGTTACACTAATTTCCGAAGGAACCTTCTCTGATACCAATTGTTGGATTACTAAGAGGGGGGGTGAATCAATAATAGAGAAATTATAATCCTTTTTAAACCAAATAATCCAAGTGTTATATCAATGTAGAATTATCATTCAATAATGAGAAATGAACAAATGAGCAATCATAAACATACACAGTACATCTATGTTTTACGTTGAAACCCAAAGAGGGAGAAAACCACAGAATGATTTTTCTTATATGTATTGAAAAATCACATTCATTGGAAGCACCAACTTCCTTTGTTTTGCACCTGCAACTAGAAGGAGGCTCCAACCCCCTATTTTCTCAGGCTGCAACCTGAGGGAAGATGCAACTCCCCAATTCTTTGGCTACAACCAGAAGGAGGCTACAACCCCCTATGTTCTTCGGCTACAACCGGAAGGTGGGTACAACCACTTGTCCTTTCCCTGTCCAACCAACCTGAAGTATATGTAAAATGATGAAACCACTATCACACTATCACTGTGAGATATACCACTGTAAAACTGTACCAATAAACTTGAATCATGCATCAACCATGCATCAACCTATACCTCAACCTGTAATCAACCTATACCATAAACAAGTGCATCAACCATGCACCAACCTATAACATAAACAAGTGCATCAACCATGCACCAACCTGTACCAATCAATATGTAATCAACCTGTACCATAAAAAAGTGCAACCAACCATGTAACAAGTATGTACCAATCATGTTTCAACTACTCATCAACTATGACTAATAAATATGTACCAACATCATCAACTATACACCTCACGTATGTGTCAACTCATCAATTACTTGTCTCAACCATGTACCCAACTTGTACCTCAACCAAAATACATCATCAATTCCATCATCCAAATATGATTTATAACTCTATAATAGACCTGGTGTATATGGTCACATACCTGCAAACCATTCTTATCTTTAAACAAACAGAGACTATCATTTTCATCAAACTTTTCTTTAGTCTCACATGACTAGTTATGGATTAGTCAACAACCCTAACTTGAAATAATCATAACTTTATACCTGTAATGAATAAATATTTGAAACTGGTACACAATGTTTTTTGGTGTGTTTTATGAAATTTCTCCAGGTGTCACTACTTGAAACCTCTTAGAAAAGGAGTTACAGAAAAAATGGCATATTGTAACATCCTTCTCTGGCGCACTGAGTAAAATTACTCCTTGAGGACACTTGCTCGCAAGTGATCTGGATTATTATGCTATTAAAATATTTGATTTTGATTATGATGTGTTATGGGTAGATGACATGTTGTTTTACTGCATTGACATAGACAAGTGCTATTGACTTAGTTTTACTGAGTGTGCAGGGTTTTGGACCTTGAGGATGCAGAGGCATCGATGGAACCCCTTGGACTCCAAATCAAGTCAGGGTGTGTGCTATTGGGGTTTGATTGTTTTACTATGATATTAGTACATCTGATTAGATGATATGATGTGGATATGTTCTGACATTATTTGTTGATGATGCAGGCTGATGATAGCTTGTTGACCAGACTCACATATGGAGTAAAGGGGCCACACATGACTACTAGAGAGGTTGAGGAAGAGGTGTGGAAAACAACCCTGCCACAACCTACTAGCACTCCCATCGTGGCTCGAATTGTAGGTTAACGATTACCTAGTTCGAGAGGACCCAGGATGCCGTGAGGGTAGACTGCGACAGGCGATCATGATGATTCTAATGGGTTCTCAATAAGGTAGGGGCATTATTCCTTAGAAGCCCTTAGTCTCCCACAAGTTCACCTGGCGGAGTTTTGACTCTAGGGGTTATTGATGTCTACCAATTAGTCAAGAGGTGAGTGGCACCCTTGGAGCACGTGGTGCATCCTGAAGGGCACGTTGCGCAAAAGAAACAAAAGAGGCGAGTGACACCCTTGGAGCATGTAGTGCATCCTAAAGGGAACGTCAAATAAAGGAACAAACCTAGATGGCCCTAAGACAATTAACGCGTTAAGAAAATTTAAAACAACTTCCCTAATTAAATGTCGCCCAATTCAAAATCTAGGTTTTAGGTCTAAAACTTCACTAAGGGTAAAATTTTGTGTACCCTTAAAAAAATATCTATATAAAAATAAAATAATGAAATTTAAAATAAAAAAACCCACTTAAGTAATAATTTTGTTCTTCATAAATTTTTGGGTAAAATGAAGAGAGTAAGAAATTAAATAAAAACTGTGGAGATAAAATGTAAAGAAGAAATTAATTATTTTAACTTTTGATAGTTTAAAAAGATACTAAATTAATAATAAAAGGAAAAAGAGGTTAAATTGCACAACTGTCGTTCTTTTTTTTCTCTAATAATAGGGGAAGAAGGAAAATATAAAAAATTTACGAAACTAGGGAAAGAAGATAACCTAAAGAGGGAAAGAGGGGAACTCATGGAAAAAAGTGGTAGGTCAACTTAGTAAAGAATTTGCATTTAAGAACCTTCTAAATTGAACTAAATTAGAAACTTCATAATAGAGAAAGCCTTTAAAACATGTAAGGGAATCTAGGGACACCTAGGAGTAATTTTAGGAGAAACTCTAGGTGGGTGAGGGAAATAAGAGAATTAATAAATTAAAGAAAATAATTATTGGAGGAATGTGGGGGATGGGTGATACTTGTATGAAAGAGAATGTTTAGGATTTTTTTATTCAAAATTTAATTAAATGAGATTTAGGGAAAGAAAGGAAGTTTGAAAAATCTATAAAAGAGAAGGAGGAGAAGGAAGAAGGGGATCAACTGTTAGCGTAACGTTACATTGTAGGAATAGTGACTTGACTGATTTACTTGTGGGAGTTGGGATTTCCCAGCTCGGAGAGGAGTGGTAGAACGGCCTTACGAGGCGAGTTGGGAGCTAGACATACCCTCTGGATAGTGTGTGGCCCCTTTGTGGCTCGACGGGCTAATGGGGAAGCAGAGTACCCCTAGCATTGGCTAGGAGGTATCGGTGAGGTCTCGACGATCGACGAGCGGGAGAGCATAGATCGCGGGACATCATTTGAAGCGGGCAATAACGCAACGATATGCACTTTTATTTTGTAGAGTGGAATGCATTAGGCCTTATGCTTGGATCTAAATATTGATAGTAAATTAATTTGGCATGTTTATACCTAGTGTTATCTCATTTTACTTCCCCTTTTTATCTCGTTAGACATTCCTGCATTTTCACATTATTAACTACGTTTTATGCATACATGGATAAATTTACTCTGCGTCTATGCTTAGATGAACAACTTAACTCTGTCTTTCTGAGCATTGACGGAGACATCTATCTCTACACCCTATGTTGATGGATATTTGGCTTGCACTTGTAATTATGTTTGCTGGCGATTAACTGTTCTCTACAAAATAATGTAGTTAGTAGGCAAATTTATACCCTGGTCTTCAGATGGCATTTTCTTTTTAGGAAATAACCTCAACAATTCGTTTTGATGGACAGTGTTTCTACAATAGTCATTTTCTCTTTTAGAAAATAAACATTACCAATCGTTTGATGGACAATGACTCTGCAATAACCATTTTTGTTTAGTAAACTAAACTATCTTTATATTTAAATTGGATATTTTGTTAACTAGACAGCATTGGTACCCTTAAACTCAACAAAATTTAAGCTGATTGACAACAGTCGATTTAGATTGATGGAGTAGCAATTTTTCCTAATTTTCTTGGCATTTTTATCTCGGCAATAATGTCAGTCCTTTCATTGTGTCTTAGTTTGATCTTACAGCGAGCCTGGTGTAGCAAGTTCCTTGGCATTCTGACCCATTCTGAAGGCGAAATTGGGGCTTGCATGTATATACACCTGGCGACGATTTCCTCTTTGTAAATTATGGTTGGATCATAGTTTAGATAGATGCAAAAACAATTGAAGCTATATTGTGATCGTTGGCCGCACAACTTTACAGGTTTAGGATCCTTGGGCAGCTTGTTGTATATAGTGTGGCAGTAATTGCTTGAGTTTAAAAGAGATTTCCTCACACAAGATGCTAGTTTCCTAACCTGTCCAAGGTTCAACGTTACAACTTTGTGCATCAAGTCACTAAAGGTCCATGCATAATCGATTCAACAACGCATTGGAATCATTCTTATAGTTTAGCTAACACGCAATACAAAGGAGGTATGAAGATCAGAAATAGCTATGAATAACCTCCAATGTTGACAGGTTATGGGGTTGTCTTTTCAATTTCAAGTTATAATTCTGGAAGTCCACATATCTTCGGTACTATTAGGGTTATAGAACTTTTGTATTTACTGATATCTAGGCTAGATAAAGTAAATGCTTGTCATTTCGGTAACATCAATTCAAGTCCAATTTCTGAACAAAGAGCTTTTGGCAAATAATTTCTGAACCTTAAACTTCAAACAACCGTACCTACCTGTGCGCCTTGCTTTTGGATAGAATGTACACCTGTGTGCCTTGTGTTTTTTTAAGAGTTACTACTTTATCATTTCTTTAAATTCCCCCCCCCCAAAAAAAATAAACTTCAACGTTGCCTCATATCAACCAAGAAAAGTATTGGGAATATGAAGGAGTTTTACCTAGAAAACTGAAGAATAATTGTCTTGAAACCACTGGAAATTTTTATGTTTTTGAGATCTTGATTATTATTATTTTTATAACAGAATATGTATATATATAAAAGAAAACAAACTTAGTTTTTCAACTTTTTAAATGGTGAACCATAAACATAATTAAAGGAGGTCCAAAACTCAACCAATGGATCTTCTTTGTTAAAACAATACCTAAATATGTCTCTATAGTACATCTTAGAACTACAAGTTTTTCTAAATTTAGATGTCGTCCTTCCACCATTAAATTCTTATGTCTCTAAATTTCCTTTTAGAAGAATTCAAGTCCATATTAAGAAAAATTCTTTAAAGGTATCTTTAGAATTTTCTTCAAGGATGTATAAGATTCGGATTTTCTTTTGGAGGGAAGATTTCAATGTTATACTTAGCTTTATATTTATCATGATTATTGGTTCACTTAAATTTAACTATGTATGAGTTGTGGCTTTACATTGATTAACATAGTTGAATATGGACAAGAATTTAATATTTCAATGTTCGTCCAGTAAAATACTTGAGTGGTATTAATTATTATTCAAAAGCTAAAAGATTCATTAGAAGCCGAGGGTACAGATATATCTATCCTTAGATTCCATTACTCTAACAATTCAGAGTGTAAGTGTGTATAACAGACGACCTCATATAAAATAACTTAGTTTTCTTTATGGGTGTAGATAAAGTATCTCAATGTCTACCTTATGCAAACTACTTTAAAGGGGCGACTTATCATTCCTGAAGGATTTATAGAATTGATTATTGTGGAGTGAAGTGTCTGGATATCTTGATGATGTCTTATAGCTTGTTAGCTTGGACTTGTTGTTTTGGGGTGGGATGTAGACACCTCCATGTTCCTCAGAACATTTGCCAACCCTGAGACCTTAAATGGTCAAAATCAATGGGAACCTGGGCTTGAGCGTTGATTATGTGTCCTAGATGTCCTAACCATTGCAGGGTAGGATGGGCGGGAAGTCAGTCTTATTTTTGTCAGTTGATTGTCGTTCATTGCTTTTGGATGATTGATGTGCGTCTTAGATCGTTATGATTGTTGTCGCAGTTGCATGAGTCTTGTTCGTCGTCGTGTTGCGACGCAGAGTATAATGTTTTTATTACCCATGTACACATGCACACACAAAAAAATAAAATTGCACTTGTTATGTGAGGTTGTTGTTGTGATGAACGAGAGGTTCGCTACATATGGTATCAGAGCGGGTTCAACCCGTGACTTGGGATCGCTATGGATTTCGTTGAAATGATTGATTCTATTGTTGTTGATCGAGTTGAATTGTGTGCGTGAAGGTAATCATGGTTAGAGGACATCATGGATGTAGACAATGGGGTGTTAGGGGAGGAGGCATAATGCCTCCAGTATCATCCACACCTGAGGGGTCTAACCCCTAGGGAGACGACCAGGTTCTCAGATAGGAGAAAATAGCAGTTGGCGATGTAGTCGGAATGATGAGATATTTTCAGCGCATGCCTGAAGGACAGATCTTCCGTTTAGACACAGATGAGGCCAGGGTGTCGGAACCCACTGTGGTTCCATGACGCGCTCTGATTAGTACTAGTAGCATTCACTGTGAACTCGAGAAGGTCAAATTTCCCAAGTTCTTTGGTGCCCTAGACGATGCAGCCACCGAGGCATGGTTGGAGAACATGTTGATGTGCTTCACACTTCGCGATTATACCTCCAACATGAAGGTTTACATGGTGGTCTTTCAACTGAAGGGAAGTGCTCTGCTATGGTGGAAGACGCTCCTAGTACAGCTGAACATGGCTATTGAAGACGTGTCACGGGAACTGTTCAAGGAATGCTTCCAAGAGAGGTACCTTTTAGAGGAATTCATTGAGTGTCAACTCAATGAGTTCAATGCCTTACAGCAGGGAGGTCGTATGGTGCCCGAGTATGATGCTCGTTTTATGGAGCTACTCCGGTATGCTTCACACCTTAACACAGATAAACTTAGGTTCAATAGGTTCGTGTTCGGCCTTAACGACGGCCTATGTGAAAAGGTTAGGATTTTGATGCCCCAAACCTTACACGATGTCATCCAGAAGGCCCTCATAGCAGAGGAGGATATTATTAGCGGGGGTCAGACCAGGACTCCAGTAAGATCAGCAGGGCAGGTTTCATCTGGAGAACAACAACATCAGACACTATCCAGACATATGCTAGGATATCGTGGCTTCCAGAGGGGATCCACTTGCACTACACCCCGATGACCGATGCCTCAACAGTGGACACCTTATCAGGGACCACATCATCAGCAACAACATCACCCACAACAACAACAATTTAGGCCTATTCAGCAGAACAAACTAGGGTTCCAGGCCGGTGGGCCGTCATCTTCTACTTTGGGTACCAGGACTACTGGGCCAAAGAAGGGGTGTTGGATGTGTGGGGAGCCACACTACCAGTGCGACTGGCCTATGGAGAGGACCAGAGCATCCAGATCAGTCAGACCCACTATAGTGGGAGATATGGGCAAGGCCCATCGGATTCATGCCATGGTGAATAATTTCCAGGTAGAGCATCAGTCGATTGTGCTCGAGAGAACAGGTACTGTCACTGACCAGATCCTTAGTATTTTGATAGATCCCGGTGCTACTGAGAGTTTCATTTTTGGTGCATCACTGAAAAGGATTAAGGTAAAGGCAGCCAAATAGGATGCGTTTAGCTTCATAGAGATGGCCTCAGGAGCTAAACAAAAGGTCCGGGGAAAGGTTACGGGCTATGCCCTTAACCTGGGAGAGTTTGTCACCAGGTCCAACTTGTATGTCACGATCTTAGGATCTTATGATGTCATGATTGGTATGGATTGGTTGGAATCACATGAGGCGATACTCAACTGTAAGACAAAATGATTGATCTTGGTCGATGATGAGGGACAGAGACATGTGATTGTAGGAGAGAACCAGGGAGTTTCCCTAAGGTTCATCTCTTCCTTATAGCTACGGAAGAGTATGCACCAGGGGTGCAATCTTTATGCGATCCTTGCGTTAAATGAGAAGGGAGTAGCATAAGGTCTAGAACACCTTCTGGTGGTGAGAGAGTTTGTGGACGTGTTTCCGGAGGAGTTACCTTAGATTCCGTCGGAGAGGGAATTGGAGTTTACCATAGACCTAAAACTGGGGACTGAAGCGATATCAAGAATGCCTTATCGGATGTCGACCCTGGAGTTACAAGATTTAAAAATGCAACTGAAGGAGTTGCTGGACTTGGGACTGATACGTTCTAGTGTGTCACCGTGGGGTGCACCTTTTATTTTCATACAAAATAAGGACATACCATGGAGGCTTTTCATTGACTACCGTCAACTGAATAAGGCCAGGATGAAGGATCAGTGTCCCTTGCCTATAATTGATGATCTGTTCGATCAAATGAAGTGTGTGACGGTGTTCTCTAATATCGATTTGCGATCAGGGTATCACTAGCTATGGATCGAGGAGGATGATGTCCCTAAGACCGCCTTTAAAATGAGGTTTGGACATTACGAGTTTACTATTTTACCATTTGGACTGACAAATGCCCCAGGGGTATTTATGATTTTGATGAATGGGGTGTTCCACGAGTACTTGGAAAAGTTCATCCAAGTATTCATTGATGATATTTTGATTTACACTCGGATGACGGAGGAGAATGATGAGAACTTGTGCTTGGTACTACAGTGTTTGCGAGAGCACAAATTGTATGCGAAGTTGTCCAAATGCTCATTTGATCAATCGAAGATTCACTACTTAGGGCTTGTCATCTCTGGCGAAGGCATCGCCGTGGATCTAGCCAAGGTCGAGGCTATTATGGAATGGCCTGCACCTATGAATGTCCCAAAAGTGCGTAGCTTCATGGGTTTAGTTGGATACTATCGACGGTTTTTTGAGGTATTTTCGAAGATAACAAATCCAATCACGGAGTTGAAAAAGAAGAATAAGAAGTTTGTATGGACCGAGAAATGCACGTAATCATTTCGAAGGCTCAAGGAATTGTTGAAAACCGCACCGATACTAAAGGTCCCTGACATGGACATAGACTTCTTGGTATGCACTGATGCATCGAAGGAAAGTTTAGGCAGAGTCTTGATGCAAGATGAATGAGTGATTGCTTACATTTAGAGGAAACTGAGAAGGAATGAGGAGAACTACGCGACACACGATTTGGAGTTATTAGCCATCGTATATGCCTTGAAGGTTTGGAGACACTACCTTGTTGGATGAAAATTTGAACTAAATACTGATCATTGTGGACTACAACACAAATTTACGCAAAGTGACCTGAACACGCGACAACGACGTTGGTAAAAATTGCTTAGCGAGTACAACTTTGAGATTACTTATATAAAAGGAACAATGAACCGAGTGGTATATTCTTTGATTCGGAGACCATGCATCTTTTCAGTGCTACCTCTTCAGACAAATCTACATGAAAAGATTCTAACTTTACAACGTAACGATGACTGGTACAAAGAGTTCGAGGGTTTTATCGGACAAAACACATTGATGGTACCATGATTTGAGGGATTATCATTTGATGGCGGTTTAAAGGTCAGATTTACGTACCACCAAATGACGAGTTAAGGATGTTGATCTTGAGCGAGGCTCATAGAGCAGTTTATATGGCTCACTCAGGAGTCACGAGGATGAGGGTAGACCTTAAACCCTTATTCTTATGGAAGGGAATGAAGGCCGACATAGTCAACTATGTGGCCAGATGTTTAGAATGTCAGCAGGTAAAGGATGAACATAGACACCCAACAGGATTACGACAACCACACGCTATTCCAGAATCGAAATGGGAGGTTATTTTGATGGATTTTATTGCTGGATTGCCACTGACGACAACTAGACATGACTCGATTTTCATAGTAGTAGACACTCTGATGAATATTTCTCACTTTATTCTTGTGTGTACGACATACCAGACACCTAACATAGCTAGATTTTTCATCAATGAGATTGTGAGGCTGCATGGCATGCCTAAGAGGATTATATCTGATCGAGGATCAGTGTTTACTGGACAATTTTGGACTAGTTTCCAAGAGAGCTTCAGAACCCAACTTAACTTTAGTACTGCGTATTAAGATGGTGCCTTTCAAGTTTCTTTACGAGTGATCGTGTTAGACACCCTTGAGTTGGGATCATATTGAGGATAGGGTCCTGGTAGGACCAGAAGTGATCCAAGAAATGGAAGAAAAAAGGAAAACAATAAGACAAAGGATAAAAGAAGCGTAGGATCGATAAAAGAGTTATGTCGATGCGGATCGTGTCAACCATAGTTATGAGGTCGGCGATCGAGTCTTCATGCGGGTTAAACTGCACAAGTGTTCGATCAAGTTTGGAAAGGGAGCTAAACTTTCTCCTAGGTTCATGGGTCCTTTCATGATTGTGGAGTGAAAGGGGCCCGTGGTCTATCGAATAGACTTGCCTGATTCTTTGAGGCGTATGCATGATATTTTTCATGTATTTGTTTTGAGACATTATATTAGTGATCCTACACATGTTATTGACATGAGTTCTATTACACATCAAAATTGATCAGCTGGATAAGTGTCGCATGTCCCTCTCATTCGTCGTAAGTGTCGCATCTTCCCTACAACTTTCACAATTGTCACAAGTTGGTCACTAGTTTCGCAAATGATGTTCAGACATATTGTCATGATGATGACACTAAGGAGACACTTATAAGACTGATTTGAAGGAGGAGAACTAGTCTACTGAAGTCAAACAAATCTTGACACCTGAAAAGAGCCCAAAAACAAAGGTTTTGAGGGGGAACGCTCCCCCAGTTCAGCTCCAGAAGCATTGGTGCTCCCCTATCATGCTTCAGGGAGCATTATAATGCTCCCCAGACCCCATTGAAGGAGCGCTACTCATATTGAGAGTGATGGCGCTTCCCCAAGGCTTACGAGGGAGCACTACAATGCTCTGATGCCCCTTCTGAGGGAGCGCTGCCTAATCTGAGGTAGTAGTTGACCCGTTGAGGAGAATAAGGGGAGGATCTTTTGAAATTAGGAGGCAGTTGTGCTCGAATTCTTGGTTTCATCAAGAGATCCCTGATCTAGGGAGAAGGTTCCAAACTTGTTCTAAAGATAACTCAAGAGGTTAAGCTCCTCTTAACCTATATAAGCAATCTTTCTAATGGTGAAAGGGAATGGAAAATGAGAATCACACCAAACTTATGATCTCATAAGTGGTGCTAGAAGAGGAAGAATTGAAGTTATGAAACTTATGATCTTGGAGGAAACTTATAGTCAGCCAAAGGAGAGTGATCAGTGAAGCTATTGTTATCCAAATTATGGAGCTTTCAGGCAAGGGTTAGACGAAGGGGACTTGACGAAGCTGTCGCATTCGCATCTATGATTGTAAGTACTGTTGTCGTTATTCTCATCAATATGACATGCTTGGCCTGTTTCTTTCTAGTTTGTGTCTAATGTCACATGAACTTATCATTTGTTGATAAATCTATTTTCAAGATAACATCAATAGAGTAGGAAGCAGTTGTATCTTGTTTTGTCCACAGGATCCAGTAAGAAGCAAAGGATTGGAGCACAACTCGGAGCGTGCAGGGACAAATGTCAATGAAAAGGTACTTCTGTCATCCCTCCTTCTCATGTGTTAGTTTAGATAGATTTGAAAGGAAGTCAGTGTCCATGATAAGCACTTTTCTGTCCAGGGTTAAGGTCAAACTCTAGAGGTGATCTACCTGTCCGCAGAGAGATTTTCCTACAACAGAAACTGGCGACTCCATTGGGGAGATAGCCTCAAATCGAAACCTTTTGCTTTGATTTTCTCCTCATTGACCTTGTTCTGTCCCTTGATTGTTTCAGACCTATTTCACTCCTCTTTTGATTAGTTTCATGAACTGATTGGCTCCTTACCTTATCACATTCAACATACTTGTCATGTTTGAATCCAAAATTTTGGAATTTTTTGACATTTTTGGCCTTTTTAGACCTTGGCGCCCCTGTCCTAGTGTTCACAGAGCACCAGTGCTCCCCCATACCTATACACAGAGCGCTACAACTCTCCTTTCCCTTGGCAACAGAGCACCGACCTTTTTTTGGCTTAAAAACCCTCCAGAACTGCCTTGTCTAGGGTTTGCCTCTGTGTGTCTTCTGCTGAGTGATCTAGTGAGTCAATTTTTCTTCCTTACCAGCCTTGACATCTATATTTTTGAAGAATAAACACCTTGTTAATTGCATCTTGTATCCTTCTTCACCATTTTCAATGAGTTTTTCCTGTTGAGTGAAGCTTGAAACCTATGCATTGCTTTTCTCTTCTCTTCAGTTGAGTAAAAGCCCTGGTGAGGGTCATCAAAGGCCTACAGACCTCTTTATCTTGTTTTCAGTCAAGGTCATTGTTCTTCAACCTTTTTCTTTTGGGTGTGAAGTTTGATTTTCTCTTTGATTGTTTCTTTTCATTTGTTTTTCGTTTGGATTGCTACGAAAGGGTATATTGTTTGTGTGATTTTTGCTTGTGCTAGTTTGGTTTTCATCCATACCAAGAAGATAATTAGAAAAACGAGCATTGTGGTGTATTGATCATCACTCATATGCAAACAATAAAAAAGAAAAAAAACATCTACATGATTGATTGTGCATATCAGAAGGTATCTTAAAAGTTTTTGCATTACATTAGGATTTGATTGAGAAAAGAATTGTTTGAGGCCATCCCTTTTTTGTGCTTGTTAGTGAAATAATTCTCTCTCTCCCTTAGCTAGATGTTCATCGAAAGAAAATGAATGCTTATCATATTTGATGCATTCTTTGGGTCTGAGTCATAATTCCATTCGTTTCACTTCCATGCACCCCTTTGCGTAAAGAACAACCACTAAAATCAACGGTAATTAAAAGTTATCTAGAACTTTTTTTTTTCTAGGATCCTCCACCAACCGTAGAATAGGCTTAGTACTTTGGATTAGGTCTGTGAGCATAACTCTCCAAAGTTTCTAAAACAAGCAATAACATCCTGAGTTAGGGAGAGTAAATCTAGTTATCATATAAGTCTACCTGGGATCCCCTTCTCACACAGGGGCTATGCACAAGGTTGCATTGGGGTAAGCTATGGGGACTAACCCTCCGTGGCTTAACTGATTGTGGTGGTTGGATCGTATTATGGGGATCACTTTGAGGTAAATCCACAATTACTGCATGGAGGCCTCTTAGTTGGTTTCGGGCTTGATACCCTGCCCATACGTTCGGATTGAACTGTCGACTGTTCCCGCCCAGGGGCTGACTGCGAATTGGTAACCTTAGTGGCCATAATCTTTAGGGTATTACACAAGGTGACGATGATGGGAAGTCTCACTGTACCTGGAGCAGACATTGGTCAAACTCACTCAAGCTCCTTGGAGGGTAAATCCACAATTACTGCGTGGAAGCTTGCACCAAGGCGTAAGTCTATTAAGCAGGTCGCCATTGTAACTGTTCCACCCTATCCCTGCCCCTTTTGGACTTGATCATGCAATGTTGGATTTCATCACCAACTAGTATGGTCATCAAAAGAAGGTCCTGTTTTCTTGGCTGTGATTCTTAGATTTTTTAGCATGTGCTGTTTCTTTTCGTTAGTTGGCCATAGATTTCTTTCGCCGACTCTTCTCTGCCAACATCGACACTCCACGCCACTCGCGAAAGCTACAAGGACTTCCTCCAGATAATATGGAATGAAACACCCCTTTACACCCTCATTCTACGGAGGAATCTCCTCAACAGAGCGAGGTTCATAATGCTACAACTTCCCAGGAAGAAGTTCCCATCCCTCTGGAGAATTTTCGAATCGTCTCATAATCTCTGGAAGCTTATCGCATTCCGGAGGGATACGAATGACAGATCCTCCACCTGAATTATGCTGGAGAATTTGTGGTCATCCATCCTTCCGACATTCCAGCTGGGTCTTCTCAGAACCCTTTTGTAAGTGACCCCTTTTGGACTACGGACGTTGTTTGGAGTCCACCACGCTTGGTGCGAGATCTTTATGGAACAGGAGAAGGTGTTGATGCACCCTTTTCCTATACTGTACCACCAAATCATTTCACCGGTACTACCACTTTTACAGCCACACCAACCATTGGTCCGAACATACCATCCATTGGCCCAAGGTCTACAATCCCCCTCTAGACAGCCCATTCGACAATGGCCCCGCACATTCCGACTATCCCTGTCGGTAATGCGGTAGTTAATCAAGCCCCGATTGGCACACCTATAAAACCAAGACATACACTCCCTTTTGGATTTAGGGTATTGAATGCTTCCATTGCCCAAACCACTACCCAAACTATACTGGGAAGTTCCATACCTATCCAACAACCAGGAGGGACTAGTCTTGGTGGTCCTAACCCGATTGGTGGCACTGGTCCGTCATTGACATATGGCTTTCAGATCCCAGGAACTCTACCTCAAACTGGGGGGAATCCTCCCTCCAGAGGACAAATTCCATTCGGAGGGAACCCTAACACTGGGGGGCATCCTCCCATAGGAGGAAAAATTCCATTCGTGGGAACCCTCATGCTAGGGGGCAACCTCAATCCGGAGTACACCATCAACCACAAGGACAAAATGTGTCTGCCGCACCTAATCCATGGAGCATCCCTTTTCAAGGAAACCCACATGCCTCCACAGGAGAAAATGTGCAGAATCCGCAACAACCCCCTTATGAACAAATGCCAAACCCACCCTATAATCCACAAAACTCATCTGGTTATCCTCCGCTCACCAACACTTCTCAAAACATCTCAAATCCTATGTACCTTGGTCAAAACCAACCTCACATGAGAGGGCCCACGAGTTATAATTATCCACATAATCCAGTACTGGGCCCCACTGGTGTCCCTCTGCCACACCAGCATTACCCATAGGTTAACCGACAACTACCTTTTCTAGCCACCCTGGACCTTCCAGACTTGTATCGGTTAACGAATGATCCCATTTATCATTCTCCGGTTTGGCCAGCTATCCCAGCTAAACTTCCTTCTGATATCCCAAAATTTGACGGAAAGCCTGGAGAAGACCCAAACAATCACATGATGACCTTCCATTTGTGGTGTTCATCCAACTCCCTCATGGATGATTCGATTCGTTTGCGTCTTTTCCAATGAACACTTATGGGTTCCGCAGCAAAATGGTATATTGAATTACCATGCGCATATTTTCATGAATTCAACTCCCTTGCCATGTCCTTCCTCACACACTTTCAACTACCCATTCTATACGAGACGGGTACCGAACTATTAACCTCTCTTCGTCAGACAACTTCCATACATATCTTCGATCACATCCATGAATGGAGACGACAACGAAGGATAATCAAAGCGGTCATTCCTGACCAATTGTTAGCAGAATGGTTCACGAAATCACTATTACCCCAGATCGCTCGTGATGTCGCCATGGGTGGCATGGTCATTGAGGAAGAAGCCATCGCCCGGGCTTAGTACTTAGACTTAGTCTATTCACAATCCGGTACTCTATATGAGTTGATACCAAACGCTACTCTTGCCACTAATGACCCATCCAAACCATCGACTGCTTCGCATGTGGATGGAGTTATTGGCTCCGTCAAAACTCAATCTACTACCCAGTCTACTGGAACAATCCAGCGGCCTGCTTCCACAGCTGCTCCCAGTTTGATTGCACCCTCTTCTACCCTACCTCAAACTCAGGTCTCTGATGTGAATGTGGTATAATCAACCCCTTCACAACATCTTTGGGGGAAGAATAAAGAGAGAAACAAACCAAAAAATAACAACAACAATGAGCAACCCAAGACCCAACCGCAAACCCCTGCTGCCAGAAAACAACCACAACGAAAACCGAAATTCCCATGTCTCATTTGTGGTGACGATCACTACACTCGAGACTACCCACATCGCGATGAAGTGGCCAAACTTTTCAAAGGAAATTCACAACCCACTGTGCTCACTCAACCTTTTCCACAACAACAATATTTGGTTGCACAAACCCCCATGCCGGGGGATAGTTCCAACCAACCCCATGATGAGGCCTTGACAAGTGCCCACATTTACATGTTTAATGGAGTTAATCTAACAACTCGCTCCGTGACATATGACATGCCAGTTAAACCTGATAAGTTGAAGATCGCTAATGGTTCTGCGTCAGATCTGTTACCATCCTCCACCAATCCTCCATCTGTTAGCCCTCCATCCGGGCCACTCCAGATTGAGAAACCATCCTTTGACTCTATCCTACGCCCTCCTAAGAGAACCATCTAAAAATCTACATTCAATCCTAATTCACGGGCTGCACAAAACTACAATATCGTAGAAGATTTGGCCCAAGCCCCGTGTGCCATGTCCGCCTTGGAAGTTCTACAACACTGTCCCAGACAACGTAGAACACTCTTAGCTGCTATTGGCACTTTCAACCCTGAGTCATCAAACTACCTCACGTTTAATCTGGATGATCATCAACCGCGACTCTCCCACCAGCTAGCATTCCAAATCGATGTGGTTGTTCACAATCAACAAATCCACCAGACTATCTTGGATGAGAGAGCCTCCACCTGTGTCATGTCCCTAGCCTGCTGGAAAGGCTTGAAATCACCCGCCATTAACAAATCCGCTACCATGTTATGTGCCTTTGATGGACAAGTTTTTCATCCTCACAGATTATTACAATCCTTAGTTGTTCAATTGGGCGAAAAAACTGTTACTGTTGACGTCAAGGTGGTCGATGCAACCTTCGATTACAACCTACTACTTGGAATAAGTTGGTTCTATGCGATGACCACCATCGCTTCGTCGGTGTTTCGATGTGTACAATTCCCTCATCAAGGAAAAAATGTTACCATCGATCAGCTTGATTTCTGCACACCCGATGCTCGCATCCCTGCTACCAACAACATTCCTTTTCTGGGAGACCACCCGGTTACGTATGAAAGTGTTGGTGTTGGCTTATTGAAATATTCTAGCCTCATGCGTACCTTTCCTACACCACTTCCACCTACTGCACATCATATTGCCATCATCAATATGATCTCAACTTTGCCTTATCAATCCTTGGAATCATCTGACCCCTGGATTGTGCCTAGTCCTTTGGAATTCGATGTGCTCGGTGACATAATGCCACTGAGCCTAGCTGAGGCTGCATACGTAGCTATTCAATCCACCTCTCCCTCGTCAAACAATTCACATTCTTTGGCACCCGATACTTATTCAGTGCCATCTTGGTTAGATTCCCTATCATCCGTCGTCGATTACATTTCCCATATTTTTCCTTTGGACGAATCAATCATTGAAATGCTTAGCATCGACGATTTTCCATGGGATGACAACCACCATTGATCCTCTTTTCTTCCACCTTTGGAAGAAATCCAAGACATACGATCTATCTTCCCCCCTTGATGTTACCGAAGCTCCACAATCTCCTATCCTCACGACAGATACTCTCTCTGAGGGGAACATGGGTAACATATCCACTATGGCCACGATTGACATATCAATCAAAGAAGGTGTCGTGGAAAACATCAACCTTGGTGCTAATTGCACACCCGACAAAGTGGTCTCTTACACCGCTTTATTCAAGGAATTTTGATATGTCTTCGCATGGAGTTACGAGGAAATGCCAGGGATCGATCCTTCGATCGCCGTACATGAAATCAAAACTTACCCTGATGCGAAACCGGTTCAGCAAAAGCTTCACTCGATTCATCCCAAGAAAGTTGAAGCTATAAAGGCAGAAGTTGAAAAACTTCTAAAATCTGGCTTTATCTATCCCATCCCTTTAACCGAATGGGTCTCCAACCTCGTTCTGGTTGATAAGAAACAAGAGACCATCTATGTTTGCGTTGACTACAGAGATCTCAACAAATCTTGTCCTAAGGACAACTACCCCACGCCCTTCATCGACTAAATCATCGACAACTGCGCGGGAAGCATAATATTCTCTTTCATGGATGGCTTTTCTGGATATAACTAGATTGAAATCTTGCCTATAGATCAACACAAGACAGCCTTCATCTGCCCTTGGGGAACCTTCGCCTACTGAAAGCTACCTTTTGGCCTTAAAAATGCTGGAGCCACTTTCCAGCGAGCCATGTCGTATGCTTTTCATGACATCAAACATATCGCAGAACCATATCTTGACAATTTACCTGCACATTCGTTAAATCGATTCGATCACATTGATCACTTACGCGCGATTTTTCTGCGATGTCAGTTCTACCGTATTCGCCTAAACCCACAAAAATGCATTTTTTCTATCGAATCTGGTCGACTCCTCGATTTCATTGTCTCCAAAGATGGGATTAGGGTGGACCCCTTAAAGATCAAGGCTATCTTAGCCTTACCTCCACCCACCAATTTAACCCAACTCCAAAGTTTGCAAGGCAAATCAAACTTTATTCGTTGTTTCATCTGCAATTATGCCGAGATCACTAAAGGACTTATGCGGTTACTGCAAAAGAACATCCCTTTCATCAGGGATGACGCAGCTCAACGGTCATTCGACGCTCTCAAGCATGCTTTGACCCATGCACCTTTGTTACATCCACCTGACTATACAAAGGATTATATCCTTTACTTGGTCGCTTCTACTTCCACCATCGCAATGGTGTTAGTCCAAGAAGACTCCAATGACGAAGAACATGTGATTTATTATCTGAGCAAGAGTTTATCTGGACCCAAACTCAGATATTCGCATGTTGAGAAACTGGCTCTGGCATCTGTTATCGCTGTCCAAAGGTTCCGCCATTACATCTTATTACGCACCACCATAGTAATCGTAGACTCCAACCCCATGTACCATGTCCTGACACGTCAAGTACTTGGGGGAAAATATTCGAAATGGATTGTTATTATTCAAGAATTCGATCTTCAGTTTACGAAGGCGAAAGCCAAAAAATCCCTGGTGTTTGCCGAGCTCATCTGTGCTTTTCCTCATGCCGATGAAAACATCAAACCTAGAGATTCTCTACCTGATGAATCTCTTTTCCTCATCAACACTTCATATCCTTGGTACGGAGACATTCTCCTCTACCTTCAAACACAATGTTTTCAGCCCAACATCTCTCGTGAAGAGCAACGATGCATCCATCACCACTCTCGTCGTTATCTCATCCTCGGCGACACTTTATATCGCCGAGGCATCGACACCATCCTTCAACGATGTTTGACTCACGAAGAGGATGAACGCATTTTGAACGATTGTCACCTTGGCGCCTGTGGCGGCCACCTTTCCAATATGGCCACAGCCCAAAAAATCCTACGTGTCGGCTATTTTTGGCCCTTGATTTTCAAAGATTGTATCGAGGCTATCAAGAAATGCCCACCCTGCCAAATATTTAACAAGAAGGCACGCACCCACCCTATGATGCTGCACCCAATTATCGCCATCGGCCCCTTTGCCAAATGGGGCATTGATTTCATGCAGTGTAATCCTACCTCAGCCGGGGGGCATGGTTACATCATCGTCTCCATCGATTACTTCACCAAATGGGCCGAGGCTATGCCTACCTTCCTGAACGAGGGCCGAACTGCAGCTCTATTCCTCTTCAACCACATCATAACTCGTTTCGGTGTACCAAGTGCCATTGTCACTAACCACGGTGCACACTTCAAAAACTAGATGATGAGCGAGTTACATGTCAAATTGGGTTTTCGCCATGAAAACTCGTCCCCTTACTATCCTCAAGCGAATGGACAAGTTGAAGCCATAAAAAAAGTCCTAAAAACCATGATCCAACACATGGTAGGGGAGAACAAAACATCGTGGCATCTACAACTATTCTCTTCTCTCTGGGCCTACCGCACCACTGTGAAAAATTCAACTGGATTCACTCCCTTCCAGTTAGTCTATGTCATTGAAGCCATCCTACCGATTGAGTGTGAGATTTCGTCACTCAAACTGAAAGTAGAACTCCTGCCCCACACTTCCGCTGAAGAAGAATGATTTATGTACCTGTCGAAACTAGACGAAACGCATCGCGATGCTGCTCTCGCCAATGAGGCACATCAAAAACGAATTAAAAGTCAATATGACAAATCCATCCACCCTTGGGCTTTCACGGAAGGAGACTTAGTCCTTTTTTACAACCAAGCTCATGATAAATTGGGGACAGGAAAGTTAGAACCCATGTGGCACGGTCCCTACATCGTGAAGCGTGTCCTACATAAAGGTACCTACGAATTAGTTGATAACGATGGAATCTCCCTAGGAGAGCCCCGAAACGGGTTTTACCTTAGGAAGTACTATGCCTAGATCACCTAGCATTTGTACTCTGTACATTATTGTATTTAGTTTTGGTGTGTCTATTTTCTTTCACGTGCTCGAGCCTTTACCATTGCCACTCATGAGTGTGCCTGTGTTTTCATGCGCAGATGACGTCTTTCTTTCCTATCTTTTTTGGGTTCACGGATGGCGCTAGCCGATATACCCGTAACATCGCTTCAGCAGCTTGGTTTATTTACCAATTTGACCAGGTGGTGAGTTCAGGAGGCATTTGTTTAGGACCAGCAACCAACAATATGGAAGAATATCATGTTGTCATTGGACTACTGACCCAAGCTTCCTCTCTAAGTATTTCTCGCATCATTATTTACTTAGACTCCCAACTGGTGGTTCTTCAACTCAACCGCATCTAGCCATCTGTAGTCCTATCCTACTACGCCTACACTTGCAAGTTCGTCATCTCGAATGAATGTTCGATTACATTGAATATAGACACATTCCGAGAGAACTTAATAGTGTTTCGGATTCATTAGCTAATTATATTATGGATCGGTATCTTGCCCACATATAAGATTCAAGGAAATTAAAATTGTACATTGCATGTAAATTAAAACACATCACAGACATCATCATGTACAAATCATTGGCATAATAAAAACTCGAAACTGTGTATATATATATATATATATATATATATATATATATATATGGCGTGACTGAAATGTTTGTGTTACATCAAAAAGTGTGTAAGAGAGCAAAATATTGGGCCCATCCACCCATACAACATCGCCTGATGAGGCATACAAAAACACGATCACGTGGAGACTCTAATCTCCCCACACTGCGTTGTGCTATGAGTAACATACTACTGCATGCACTATGCGCCTCAACAGAGAATTGATATTCTCTGGAACCCCTACAGTGTGCCGCTGTAGATGTAAAGGCACATCCCCCCTCTGCAGAGGAGGGATACCCATCGTAAGGCCTTGGAGGTTCCTCTCAACCTCCCAGAGACCCACCATTGGTACTGCTGGGTCTGCTGCGACTATGGTGCCTCCACGATGCCCTGGTACTGGTATATCCGTTGGGTGCACTGCTCCCTTGTCTGCATGTTGGAAACAAAACATTTCTTAAAACTCTCTTACATACCCAAAAAAATACATATACATCAAAAACATCAAAAAAACAAAAAATTAGACAAGGAATGGCTTAGTCTCGTACTTGACTCATCCCAATCTTCCCCCTCGGGCAAAATCAAGTCCATACTCCCGTGGAAGTCTACATCATCATATGGGAAGTCCTTGATCCAGAGGTACTGCCGCCTTAGCCAGGCAATGAAATCACTAGTAAAGTGGAACTCTGACTCCGAGACTAGCCTCGGAGACAGGCTAGTCCACCTTTACATCCGAGGCTCATCCACTGGTCGTACTGCCAGTGCTATCTGAGGCTACATCTAAGGGATGTGATCTAGGAATAACGAGACTAAAAATGAGCCATAGTCGAACTGCTTCTGACCAGTCCTGCACCGTGAGATTTGTTCCTTCACATTCCGAAGGAGCGTTGCACTCCAATTGAACAGTGTTGGCTCCAAACACTGAACACCATAGGCCACCTGTGATATCGATGCCAAATGAGCACTAGTACTTCTGGTCACACTTGTGATAGAAAATAGTATAGACCAGAGAGGCAGATCTTGTATATCCTTGATAGGGATCCTACCCCCTACCAACCTTGCTCCCGAAACACAGTGGCATGCTAGATACACGTCCACCTGCTCAGGTAATGCCCTCTACCTAGTAAAGGATATGGGGACCCCTCTCTTTGAGAGGCCGGTCAAAAAGTACACATCTTCCAACTCAATGGTTAGGAGTTGTGTGCCAATATGGAATCCTTGTTCCGCAACATCCCAAAGGCCAATGATGTGTTCAAGTAATAGAATCTCTCTTTTCATTTTTTGCAATTTGAAAAACTTGAGCAAGCCACAGGCCTATAAAGTGGCCCGCGTACGAGGACTCCGTAGAGAGGCTAAATCATCCATCTCGTGTTCCTGCTCTTTCCATTCAATCATGATTGCCGAATACGCCTACAAAACAAAAGAAAAAAAAAAAAAAAAATTCATTATTCCTCCTTTTTTGTATTTTCGACGATTTTCAAAAGTATTTTAAAACATAAAACAAAGTAACCATGTCATCTAAAAGCAATCAATCATCATTTTTGACCACCACACCCTTTAATACTTGCCAAATAATGATTAAAATGTGTTAAAAATGCAAAACGACCTAGGGGGCTGCGTGGGCAACTGGGGGGAACTTTGATGAGTTTCTTTTGTTTAAAATGGTCAGTCTAACTGATTGCAAGGGTGTGGACATCTCAACAACCCTTCTCTAACACATTTTTGTAAAAGAATCTCCCCATTTTTATTGATTTTAAAAAGAGGCCGATCTGGTTCAAAGATGGGCAACCTAGGGCTTTGTGTTTTAAATAAATAATGCCGTGAAAATCAATTTGAAACCATGCAATTGAAAGAGCAAAGGATGAACACCTACCTGGTTCAAACGGTGAGTGAAATGATCAATCGTAGCTCTGACAGCGAGGAAAACAAGATTTGCTTCAAATTGAGATTCTCCAACAATCCAAAATCCTTGCAAATGAAATCGTAAATGAGTTTTCAAATCAATTCTTATTTATAAAATTTCATTTTTTTTATAATATATGGTCATTTTGGGTTTCTCTAATGATGTAAATGGCTTCACTAAACTCTGGTTTGTAGTTTTTGGCATCGTAGGTTTCCTGGCAGTTCTAATGAATCATTCACCTTGTCGCATTTATGAGCATAGTCTTAGTTCATTCTCGAGCTCAACAATATGAGAACGTAACCGGGTAAAGTTTTATCTCTTTCTTGGACTCATACGGATACGAACACATGAAAAAGGAACTCCCCTGGAGTCTCCTTTAAACCCTTTTCAGACTCTCTAAATATGAAAATATTGTCGAGTGATCTTGCTTTCTTTCACACTCGTTAAAAGGTCAGAAAGAGCATCTTTCGAGCGATAGTTTAACCCTTTTTCAGTCTCATTGGACTACTGTACGAAAAATAAACTGAGAGAGTTCTCTTTTAAGTGTTTTTCCAAACTCTATAATCCCAAAAAACCTTCGATTTTTCTGTCTTTGGACTCGTTAAAGCACACATCGACAGGCCCATATGGGACCGATCCCTTCTTCCAGTTCGTTAAACAAAGGAAGAGGAACTTACCGAAGGTAAGTTATATCGAGCATGTGTTATCCTCCTTGAGCTCATTAAATCAAAAATAGGTACTCATCTATCTAGATGGGGGAAAAAATTGAATGGAGCAAGCCAAGCAGTCTCTTGAGAACAACATCCAGTGCTTCTTAGAGTCGCCCTTGAACACGGCACTTTGTCACTCTGCACATATCATAATCTGCTAAACCTCTGCACTGAGCCATTCCTTTGAGTTTCCTTTCACTCCTTTGGGTCACCCGACGCAAGTCACAGTATCCATTGCATAGTTTTGGTCCATGTCATGTTCTGCTATTGTGCCTCAGTGTTCAAGGGAAGTATCCACCTTGAGAGTCAGCCATCCCAAATATCTTTCCTCAAAACCTGTGTCAGTCCATTTGATCTACCAATTATATATCCATGTCTATTTCATGTCGTTGATGGGGGATACATCAAGGCCTTCCCTTGATGAGTCTATTCCTTTCGACTTCAATAGATTATCCAGGAATCAGACTTAGAAACTAGTTAGTACTTTGGAACCTGCATGCCTCAATGGCAGGTCTCCTCACATTCGACAGTGGGTTTACATCATTGACCCATGATCAAATGATTCCACAGATGTTCGACCTCAGCTCATCTATTCACATTCGTTGGAATGTACTAGGGTACCTTGGGAATCATTGACATTAATGGTGATCTCCCTTGCACTTGTTAACGGTTCACACCATTGACCAGTAATCAAGTGGTTTATGCCATGTTCGACATTAGAACATCTATTCGCATGGTCAGATTCGTACCACATCGGGATTGGTAAGAAGACCCTGGGTTGAGTCATCACTTTGATATATGCTTCGCCCAGGCTACGAAGGAGTTCCATTGGACAAATGACACATACACTATTACATAGATCCATTTTGTATTGGTCATGGCTATGTCTTGTCATCTCGTAGATGCACTGTGTATTCTTCGTGGCTACGATCATTCTGAGTCATTCGAGTATAGATCCACATCATATATTTGGTGGCTATACCTTTTTATCAATACAAATATGGATCCGCAGTGTATTTTATGGCGTCCATGTCCTACTAAGTCTTAATCACCCAAGCAGGTATGCCTGCCTTGGGTTTTGAAATATATGATATTTGTTGGATGTTTGTGTGCAGTTTCCGTCAGGTTCTCTGAGTCTATACCCTTGCTTGAGCATCTACAAAGTATTTTAGTTATCAGTTAGCATCTTCTAACTTCATACTTTGGGGGGCATTTTGTTACACATCAAAATTTCTTAGTTGGATAAGTGTCGCATGTCCCTCTCATTCGTCGTAAGTGTCGCATCTTCCCTACAACTTTCGCAAGTGTTGCAAGTTGGTCACTAGTGTCGCGAATGATGTTAGGACATATTGTCATGATGACGACACTAAGGAGACACTTATAAGACTGATTTGAAGGAGGATAACTGGTCTACTAAAGTCAAACAAATCTTGACACCTAAAAAAAGCCCAAAAACAATGGTTTTGAGGGGGAACGCTCCCCGAGTTCAGCTCCAGAAGCGTTGGTGCTCCTCTATCATGCTTCAGGGAGTGTTATGACGCTCCCCATACCCCTTTAAAGGAGCACTGGCGCTTCCCTAAGGCTTATGAGGGAGCACTACAACACTCTGATGCCACTTCTGAGGGAGCGCTGCCTAATCTGAGGTAGTAGTTGGCCCGTTGAGGAGAATAAGGGGAGGATCTTTCGAGATTAGGAGGCAGTTGTGCTCAAATTCTTGGTTTCATCAAGAGATCCCTGATCTAGGGAGAAGGTTCCCAACTTGTTCTAAAGATAACTCAAGAGGTTAAGCTGCTCTTAACCTATATAAGCAAGCTTTCTAATGGTGAAAGGGAATGGAAAATGACAATCACACCAAACTTATGATCTCATAAGTGGTGCTAGAAGAGGAAGAATTGAAGTTATGAAACTTATGATCTTGGAGGAAACTTACAGTCAGCCAAAGGAGAGTGATCAGTGAAGCTGTTGTTATCCAGATTGTAGAGCTTTCAGGCAAGGGTTAGATGAAGGGGACTTGACGAAGTTGTCGCATTCGCATCTATGATTGTAAGAACTATTATCATTATTCTCATCAATATGACACGCTTGGCCTGTTTCTTTCTAGTTTGTTTCTAATGTCACATGAACTTATCATTTGTTGATAGATCTATTTTCAAGCTAACATCAATAGAGTAGGAAGCGGTTGTATCTTGTTTTGTCCACAGGATCCAGCGAGAAGCAAAGGATTGGAGCGCAACTCGGAGCATGCAGGGACAAATGTCGATAAAAAGGTACTTCTGTCATCCCTCCTTCTCATGTGTTAGTTTAGATAGATTTGAAAGGAAGTTAGTGTCCATGATAAGAACTTTTCTGTCTAGGGTTAAGGTTAAGCTCTAGAGGTGATCTACCTGTCCGCAGGGAGATTTTCCTACAACAAGTTCCTTGGAGGTATCAAACAAGGGAGCACTCATGGATGAGTCGGTCAAGGTCCAGGGGGTCAATTATAGTCGGCACTTGGCAACAAGGGAGGACACATGTGATATGCGCTAGCAGTTTCCATTTTTGTTTGATAGATAGACATATGATACTCTGATAGAATTATTTCAGAATTTATACTGTGAAACTTCAGGATGAAGTTTATACCAAGAGGGGGTGTATGTAACATCTCGCTCTGGCACACTGAGAGAACTTATTCTTTGAGGACACTTTCTCACAAGTGATCCGGATTATTATTCTATTAAAAAATTTGACTTTTATTATGATGCATTATGGGTAGATGACATGTAGTTTTACTACATTGACATATATAGGTGTTATTGACTCAGTTTTACTATGTGTGCAGGGTTTTGCACCTTGAGGATGCAGAGGCATCGATGGAACCCCTTGGACTCCAGATCAAGTCAGGGCATGTGCTATTGGGGTTTGATTGTTTTACTGTGATATTAGTGCATCTGATTAGATGATATGATGTGGATATGTTCTGACATGATTTGATGATGATGCAAGCTGGCGATAGCTTGTCGACCAGACTCACATATGGATTAAAGGGGCCACACATGACTACCAGAGAGGTTGAGGGAGAGGTGTGGACAACATCCCTGCCACAACCTACTAGCACTCCCATTGTGGCTTGAACTATAGGTTAACGATTACCTAGTTTGAGAGGACCCACGATGTCATGAGAGTAGACTGCGACAGTCGCTCATGATGATTCTAAGGGGTGCCCAATAAGGTGGGGGACTTATTCCTTAGAAGCCCTTCGTCTTCCACAAGTTCACCTGGTGGAGTGTTGACTCCAGGGGTTATTGATGTCTACCAATCAACCAAGAGGCGAGTGGCACCCTTGGAGCACGTGGTGCATCTTGAAGGGCACGTCATGCAAAATAAACAAAAGAGGCGAGTGGCACCCTTGGATCACATAGTGCGTTCTAAAGGGCATGTCGCATTGATGATCATAAAGGAACGAACCTAGATGGCCCTAACACAATTAATGCGTTAAGAAATTTTAAAACAACTTCCCTAATTAAATGTTGACCAGTTCAGAATCTAAGTTCTGAGTCTAAAACTTCCCTAGGGGTAAAATTTTGTCTACTCTTAAGAAAATATCTATATAAAAATAAAATAATGAAATTTAAAATAAATAAAAAAACACTTAAGTAATAATTTTGGTCTTCATAAATTTTTGGGTAAAATGAAGAGAGTAAGAAATTAAATAAAATCCATGGAGATAAAATGTAAAGAACAAATTAATTATTTTAACTTTTGATAGTTTAAAAAGACACTAAATTAATAATAAAAGGAAAAGGAGGTTAAATTGCACAACTGTCGTTTTTTTTTAGCTCTAATAAAAGTGGAAGAAGGAAAATATAAAAAATTTAGGAAACTAGGGAAAGGAGGTAACCTAAAGAGGGAAAGAGGGGAACTCATGGAAAAAAGTGGGAGGTCAACTTAGTAAAGAATCTTCATTTCAGAACCTTCTAAATTGAACTAAATTAACAACTTCATAATAGGGAAAGCCTTTAAAACTTGTAAGGGAATCTAGGGACACCTAGGAGTAATTTTAGGAGTAACTCTAAGTGGGTGAGGGAAATAAAACAATTAATAAATTAAAGAAAATAATTATTGGAGGAATGTGGGGTATGGGTGACACTTGTACGAAGGAGAATTTTTAGGAATTTTTATTAAAACTTTAATTAAATGAGATTTAGGGAAAGAAGGAAAGTTTGAAAACTCTATAAAAGAGAGGGAGGAGAAGGAACAAGGGGTTCGACTGTTAGCATAATGTTACGCTACAAGAATAGTGACTTGATTGATTTACTTGTGGGAGTTCGGATTTCCCATCTTGGAGAGGAGTGGTAGCTTGGCATTGCGAGGCGAGCTGGGAGCTAGACGTACCCTTGGGATAGTGTGTGGCCCCTTTGCAGCTCGGGGGGCTAAGGGGGAAGAAGAGTACCCCTAGCATTGGTTGGGAGGTACCAATGAGGTCTCAACGGTCAGCGAGCGGGAGAGCACGAAGCACGGGACGTCATTAGAAGCGGGCGATAAGGCAACAGTATGTGCTTTTATTTTGTAGAATGGAATGCATTATGCCTTACACTTGGATCTGAATATTGATTGTAAATAAATTTGGCATGTTTATACCTAGTGTTATCTCGTTTTACTTCCCCTTTTTATCTCGTTGGACATTCCTGCGTTTTTACATTATTGATTGTGTTTTATGCATGCATGGATAAATTTACTCTGCGTCTATGCTTAGATGAACAACTTAACTCTGCGTTTGTGAGCATTGACGGAAACATGTATCTCTGCACCTTATGTTGATGGATAGTTGGCTTGATCTTTTAATTATGTTTTCCAGCGATTAACTATTCTCTGCAAAATAATGTCGTTAGTAGGCGAATTTATACCCTGGTCTTCAGATGGCGTTTTCTTTTTAGGAAATAACCTCAGCAATTCGTTTTGATGGATAGTGTTTCTGCAAAGTCGTTTTCTCTTTTAGAAAAAAAACATTAGCAATCATTTGATGGACAATGACTCTCCAATAGTCATTTTCTTTTAGTAAACTAAACAATCTTTATATTTAAATTGCATATTTTGTAAACTAGATAGCGTTGGTACCCTTAAAATCAATGAAATTTTAGCAGATTGACAATAGTGAATTTGCATTGATGGAGTAGTGATTTTTCCTGATTTCCTTGGGATTTTTATCTTTGAAATAATGTCAATCCTTTCACTACATCTTAGCTTGATATTACAGCGAGCCCTGTGTAGCGAGTTCCTTGGCATTCTGACCCATTCTAAAGGTGAAATTGGGGCTTGTGTGTATATACACCTGGCAACAATTTCCTCTTTGCAAATTATGGTTGGATCATAGTTTAGATAGCCGCAAAAACCATTGAAGATATACTATGATCATTGGCCGCACAACTTTACAGGTTTAGGATCCTTGGGCATCTTGTTGTATACAGTGTGACAACAATTGCCTGAGGTTAAAGAAGATTTCCTCACTCAAGATGCCAATTTCCTAACCTGTCCAAGGTTCACCATTACATATTTGTATAGAAAGTCACTGAAGGTCCATGCATAATCGATTCAACAATGCATTGGAATCCTTCTTACAGTTTAGCTAACAACCAACACAAAGGAGGTATGGAGATCAGAAATAGCTATGAATAACCTCCGATGTTGACATATTATTGGGCTGTCTTTTCAATTTTGAGTTATAATTCTAGAAGTCCACAGATCTTTGGTACTGTTAGGGTTATAGAAATTTTGTATTTACTGATATCTAGGCTGGCTAAAGTAAATGTTTTTCATTTCGGTCACATCAATTCAAATCTAGTTTCTGAACAAAGAGCTTTTGGCGATTAATTTTTGAACCTTAAACATCAGACAACCGTACCTACCTGTGTGCCTTGCTTTTGGATAGAATGTACACATGTGCGCCTTGTGTTTTTTTAAGAGTTGCTACTTTACCGTTTCTTTACATTCCCAACTTTTTTTTTTTAAACTTCAACATTGCCTCATATCAACCAAGAAAAGTATTGGGAATATGAAGGAGTTTTACCTAAAAAACTTAAGAATAATTGTCTTGAAACCACTGGAAATTTTGATGTTTTTGAGATGTTGATTATTATTCTTTTTATAACAGATTTTTTTTTATATGGGTGAAATCACGAAGGTGGGTTACACTTTCGTGACAATCGGGTCTCCAAAATTTCGAAAAACCAATTTTCGGCCGAACTAAATATATTTTTCGGCCGAACTATTGTTCGGCCGAAAACATAAACGTCAAATCGAACGGAGCCATAACCGGGTCCTCGATTTGCGTGTAGAAATTTGGTCGGCCGGATATTTTTTTCTCGGCATTAGTTTTTCAGCCGAAAAATAGTTCGGCCGAAAGAGTTTTTATATAAGTGCCACACATCGTGGTTAGAAGTTTGGAAATTTTTTCGCGCGAGAGTCTCTTTGTTGAGGGCAGTGGGAGCAGTGTGAGGCCTGTGTCGCCGAGGGCAGTGGGAGCAGTGGACGCCGAGGGCAGTGGGAGCAGTGGACGCCGAGGTTGCAGGGAGCATTGGGCGCCGAGGACGCAGAGGTATTTCGCGTAATTTATTGTTTGCGGTTGTTATGCGAAACTGTATTTTTCATTTGCGAAACTGTATTTTTCAATTGAGAAACTGTACAGTTGGTATATATTCGTTTGCGGTTGGTTTGCGAAATTGTTTGCGGTTGATATATATTCGTTTGCGGTTGGTATATATTCGTTTGCGAAATTGTTTGCGGTTGGTATATATTCGTTTGCGAAATTGTTTGCGGTTGGTATATATTCGTTTGCGGTTGGTTTGCGAAACTGTAGTTTTTGCGGTTGGTTTGCGAAACTGTAGTTTTTGCGGTTGGTTTACGAAACTGTACTCGTTTTGCAGTTGGTATATATTCGTTTTGCGGTTGGTATATATTGTTTTGCGGTTTGGTATATATTCGTTTTGCAGTTGGTATATATTGTTTGCGGTTGGTATATATTGTTTGCGGTTGGTATATATTGTTTTGCGGTTGGTATATATTGTTTTGCGGTTGGTATATATTCGTTTTGCGGTTTGGTATATATTCGTTTTGCAGTTGGTATATATTGTTTGCGGTTGGTTTGTGAAACTGTATTTTTCATTTGCGAAACTGTACCTATATATATTCGTTTGCAAAACTGTATTTTCATTTGTGAAACTGTACATATATTTTTCATTTGCGAAACTGAAAAATATATGTACAGTATTTTTTCATTTCYGAAACTGAATTCGTTTGCGAAACTGTATTTTCATTTGCAAAAATGTACTCGTTTGAGAAACTGTATTCGTTTGCGAAACTGTATTTTCATTTGCGAAACTGTACATATATTTTTCATTTGCGAAACTGAAAAATATATGTATAGTATTTTTTCACTTCCAAAACTGAACTCGTTTGCGAAACTGTATTTTCATTTGCAAAACTGTACTCGTTTGCGAAACTGTATTCGTTTGCGAAACTGTATTTTCATTTGCGAAACTGTACATATATTTTTCATTTGCGAAACTGAAAAATATATGTACAATATTTTTTCATTTCCGAAACTGTACATATATGTATTCGTTTGCGAAACTGTATTCGTTTGCGAAACTGTATTCGTTTGCGAAACTGTATTTTCATTTGCGAAACTGTACATATATTTTTCATTTGCAAAACTGTACATATATTTTTCATTTGCAAAACTGTACATATATTTTCATTTACGAAACTGTACATATATATATTCGTTTGCGA
>ML778709.1:847292-901544 GCA_009831015.1 Picea engelmannii
TTTTGTTTTTACTGTAAAGTGAAATTCTAAATAAAAAAAATACTTTTATATGTCGGAAGTTGAATAACTTGTGAAAATACAGTTTTTTTTGTCATAAAACAAGCAAAAGTGTAACCCACCTTCATGATTTCACCCATATATAAATAAATAAAATAAATAAAAAAAGAAACTTAGTTTTTCAATCTTCTAAATGGTGAACCATAAACATAATTAAAGGAGGTCCAAAACTCAACCAATGGATCTTCTTTGTTAAAATGGTACCTAAATATGTCTCTATAGTACATCTTAGAACTACAAGTTTCTCTAAATTCAAATGTCGTCCTTCCACTATTAAATTCTTATGTCTCTAAATTTCCTTTTAGAAGAATTCAAATCCATATTAAGAAAAATGCTTTAAAGGTATCTTTAGAATTTTCTTCAAGGATGTATAAGATTCAGATTTTCCTTTGGAGGCAAGATTTCAAAGTTATACTTAGCTTAAGATTTATCATTATTATTGGTTCACTTAAATTTGACTATGTATGAGTTGTGGCTTTACATGGATTAACGTAGTTTAATATGGACAAGAATTTAATATTTCAACGTTTGTCAAGTAAAATACTTGAGTGGTCTTAATTATTATTGAAAAGATACAAGATTCATTGGAAGCCAAGGGTCAAGATATATCTATCTTTAGATTCCATTACTGTAACAATTCAGAGTGTAAGTGTGTATAACAAGTGACCTCATATAAAATAACATAGTTTTCTTTATGGGCATAGATAAAGTATCTCAATGTCTACCTTATGAAAACTACTTTAAAGGGATGACTTAATATTCTTGAAGGATTTATAGAATTGATTAATGTGGAGTGAAGTGTCTGGATATCTTGATGATGTATTTTAGCTAGTCATCTTGAACTTGTTGTTTTGGGGTGGGATGTAGACACCTCCATGTTCCTCAGAACAATCGCCATCCCTGAGACCTTAAATGGTCCAAAGGAATGGGAACTTGGGCTTGAGCATTGATTATGTGTCCTGGAGGTCCTAAACATTGCAGGGTAGGACGGGTGGGTAGTCAGTCTTATTTTTGTTGGTTGATTGTCGTTCATTGCTTCCAGATGATTGATGTGCATCTTAGATCGTTAGGATTGTTGTCGCAGTTGCATGAGTCTTGTTCATCATCATGTTGTGACACAGAGTATAATGTTTTTATTACCCTTGTACACATGCACACACAAAAAAATAAAATTGCACTTGTTATGTGAGGTTGTTGTTGTGATGAACGGGAGGTTCGCTACACATACCTTGCAGAATTTTGACTTATTCTAGAAAGAGACCTTGTAGAGCGTGCCGTGCATGTAATATTTTTTGAATCGATATGAAACTATTACAAAAAATACTGCAGACTGTTCTCTAACCATCACATTTGGTATTACTGAATTCTGATCTATTATGAAGAAGTTATGACCTTTTTACCCGAAACACCTACTTTTGAATAGTTTCACGACTAGCCACAAACTCTATTTTCCAGGGAGAGTAAATCCAAAAATACAATGACCCACAAGCTGAATTTTTTACCACATATACTTGGATATGTTTCTACAATGGAATATCAATTTCACGGTCTAAATCATTATGAAATTTTTTTATTGAAAAAATGGTGAGGTGACCTGTAAATAACATACCTTAGAAAGCATCATCAAAATAATTAATCATTCCTTGAATTCCGGCCTTCTTTTCTTCACCTTCCCTCAGAAATTCATCTTATATATCCTTTGGTTACATTAGACACCTATAGGTATTCAATATTCTCAAGTGTATATAAAATTAGAGAGCCTTACCTCTTATTTATACTCTCCAAGTGGCTTCCTTAAAAACATCTTCTAGGTCTCTTTGCCCACTTTCCTTATTTTAGAGTTAACCCACTTCTAATTTCTCCATTAAATTTATTATTGAAATAATTTATTTTGTATTCATTTTGAATTATAGTACACTCATCACTTCACTTTATTATTTACCTTATAAAATCTCTTAAACCACTTTGACTACATTGACCTTTTTGGGATTTTAGATGACATAAGAGGGTCCTCCAACTTGATAAGGCCATAACTCTCTAACCATGAGGAGTTATGTGACATTCCACATACCAATGTAAATGGCATGACAAACACTATACATATAGGATAGTTTTACTTACAAATTCACTAACCTTCATCTCATTATTCCACAAATAAGCATGGGTTCTCTAACCATACTTATAGGATAACTCAATCTGCAAAGCATCTTCCCATGAGGGATTTCATCATAAAGGGCCCACTTTGGAGTTCATACATTTCTAATTATTATCAAGCATGACAAGACAATAACGAGTCATATTTACATCAAACAAACTTGGGCCCATTACCCAAACGTTTGTGCTACCGGGCTTTCTTCAAGGGTTGACATCAATGACAATCAACCTTAATCAACACATAGTAGCATCACAATCTAGGTAATGTCACAAAGTGTCGAACATATCCTTGTTGTCATAATGTGATCCACATAGACCCGTCATCATAATGTTATCAACATAACCATATTGTCACAATGTGTGGGACTTAGCCTTGTTATCGCAATGTGATGAACAAAGCATTATCATCGCAATGTGATGAAAAAATTCCTGTGGTAACAATGTTATGAACATAAACATACAACTCAATATGATGAACATATCCCTGTTGTCACAATGTGACGAAGATATCCTTGCATTGAAATTGTAACATCTCGCTCTGGTGCTCTGAGCGAACTTATTCTTTGAGGACACTTTCTCACAAGTGATCCGGATTATTATGATATTAAAACATTTGACTTTGATTATGATGTGTTATGGTAGATGACATGATGTTTTACTATATTGACATAGATAGGTGCTATTGACTCGGTTTTACTGAGTGTGTAGGGTTTTGGACCTTGAGGATGCAGAGGCATCGAAGGAGCCCCTTGGACTCTGGATCGAGTCAAGGAGTGTGCTATTGGGGTTTGATTGTTTTACTGTGGTATTAGTACATATGATTAGATTATATGATGTGGTTATGTTTTGACATGAATTGTTGATGATGTAGGATGACGATAGCTTGCTGACCAGACTCACATATGGAGTAAAGGGGCCACACACAACTACCAGAGAGGTTGAGGGAGAGGTGTGGAGAATAGCCCTACCACATCCTACTAGCACTCCCGCCATGGCTCGAACTGTAGGTTAACGATTACCTAGTTCGAGAGGACCCACGATGTCGCGATGGAAGACTACGACAGTCGCTCATGATGATTCTAAGGGGCAGGTAATAAGGTGGGGGATTTATTCCTTAGAATCCCTTAGTCTCCCACAAGTTCACCTTGCTGAGTGTTGACTCCAGGGGTTATTGATGTTTACCGATCAATCAAGAGGCGATTGGCACCCTTAGAGAACATGGTGCATCCTAAAGGGAACATCACGCAAAAGAAACAAAAGAGACGAGTGGCACCCTTGGAGCACGTGGTGCATCCTAAAGGGAACGTCACGCAAAAGAAACAAAAGAGGCGAGTGACACCCTTGGAGTATGTAGTGCGTCCTGAAGAGCATGCTGCATTGATGATGATAAAGGAATGAACCTAGATGGCCCTAAGACAATTATCTCATTAAGAAATTTTTAAACAATTTCCCTAATTAAATGTTGCCCAGTTCAAATTCTAAGTTATAAGTCTAAAACTTCCCTAGGGGTAAAACTTTGTCTACCCTTAAGAAAATATCTTTATAAAAATAAAATAATAAAAAGTTAAAATAAATACCACTTGAGTAATAATTTTGGTCTTCATAAATTTTTGGGTAAAATGAAGAGAGTAAGAAATTAAATAAAATCGGTGAATATAAAATGAAAAGAAGAAATTAATTATTTTTAACTTTTGATAGTTTAAAAAGATACTAAATCATAATAAAAGGGAAGAGAGGTTAAATTGCACAACTGTCAATTCTAGCTCAAATAAAAAGAGGAAAGAGAGGTTATAAAAATTAGGAAACTAGGGAGTGGAGGTAACATAAAAAGGGAAAGAGGGGAACTTACGGTAAAAAGTGAGAGGTCAACTTAGTAAAGAATCTGCATTTAAGAACCTTCTAAATTGAACTAAATTAGCAACTTCATAATAGGGAAAGCCTTTAAAAGCTACAAGGGAATCTAGGGACACCTAAGAGTAAATTTAGGAGTAACTCTAGGTGGGTGAGGGAAATGACATAATTAATAAATTAAATAAAATAATTATTAGAGGAATGTGGGGGATGGGTGACACTTGTATGAAGGATAAATTTTTAGGAATTTTTATTAAAACTTAAATTAAATGAGATTTATGAAAAGAATGGAAGTTCGAAAACTATATAAAAGAGAGGGAGGAGAAGGAAGAAGGGGATTGGCTATTAGCATAACATTACGCTGTCAGATTAGTGACTTGACTGATTTACTTGTGGGAGTTGGGATTTCCTAGCTTGGAGAGGAGTGGTAGCTTGGGCTTGCGAGGCGATCTGGGAGCTAGACGTACCATCTGGATAGTGTGTGGCCCCTTTGCGGCTCAGGGGTTTAAGGGGGAAGCATAGTACCCCTAGCGTTGGCTCGGAGGTACCGGTGTAGTCTCGATGGTCGGTGAGAAGGAGCAACATAGAGCGCGTGGATGACCCATTGGAGCAGGCGATCAGGCAATGGTACACTTTCCATTTTTGCATGATAGAAGGTATTACGACCCTGGCCCTCTCTTAATGTTATCAAAATTGTATATTGGCTTTGTGATATGAAAAATACTTGGCTTAAATTTTCTTGGGTTCTCGTCAGAATGACTGGTTTTCTTTTTCTGTTCTTCGGCGATTTTAATTGTGTGATAGATATAAAAATATTTCTTCTTAACTCTGTTGTTGCAAGTCAGTATTGGATAAAAAGATTTTATGACCTCGACGTTGCCGACCTTCCTTGGTTCTATGTGATCTCTAGTTGTGCCTTACATTTTTGTTTTGTCTGCATTTTTCTTAGAAGAGATAAATCTAACTCTGTGCTTGAAATCCTTATGACCTGCGATCCTTCCATGATTTACACAGGGAATTTCTTAAATAACCATGCAGAGAGACTCTGGATTGTGTTCTTATTGTTGATAGAAAAATTTTGGGCAACGATTTTTATGTATGGTACAACGATGTTAATTTCCAGAGAATAAAATATTTTCAGAATGATTAATAGTCAAAAACGATTTATCCTTGATAGTGTATTGATCATTCACCTCCCGGGGATAATGATAATTATTTTTCCTATAGCTAGGAATTTTACTATTCCTTACTCGTGGATTTTTGATAATTAAATAATGATTTTTTTCCCCCTTACTGTTGCGTCTGATTGGGAAATTTATTTTACCCCTGCGGTTGTTTTTGGTGTCTGGTTGCATAAACCTTCCCTCTGCAAAATTGTACTCATACCAGGGTTGTGTTATTATGACATCTGTGAATGGTTTTTGGGTATGGTTGTATAGCCATTTTCGTATGCCAACTTGTGCCTCTGTATTGGCTGCAATAATACTTGCACAACCACAATACTATCTCTGTGAATGTTTTACATCTTGGTTGCATAATTTTTCTCTGCAACTTTATAATAATGCTCTGCGCCCTTAACCTTGACGTTTTCTTGGATTTTTCACTGAACATAACCCATTGTGTTAGCTTAGAAAGGAAGGGAGGACTTTCGGTTTTTTTTCCCTGCTAGAGAGATACCAAAAAGATTACTAATCGAACCCTAATCGTTGAAAATCTTGAGCTAAATACCTTTAAGACTAACATTCAACCTTGCGTGCCCAACTCCTCACTGTGGTCATGGGCAGTATTGCACCAGAAAACATGATTCCTTTCCAGTTCATGGGTGGTCTAGTGCTAATGAACATAACAATGTTAACCTTACACTTACACAATTCTGGAATGCAATCCAGGTCACATTTCGCTTTCTTAAATCTGTTTTGGTTTTTGCATGAGTGACTCTTGGAGGAGCATCCATCAGTTAGACATCGCATAGAAAAAAAAGGCTTGAACGTCCGTCAGACGTGTCCCTGTACCCATCTTATTTTCTCCCTATGAGGCATAACACTCATGTGATGGAGTCGCTGAGGTGGGGCACGAATGCTAGAGATTGGTAGCCTGCAAAATGCCGAGGAAGGGTACAACAAAATTGTTATCGTTTTACTGCCAGAGAGGTAATCTCTCCCTGCTGGGTTTTTGAAACGAATCCTTATTCTTTCCTTGTTGTTACCTGGGTGACCCTACTATCTAAGACTTGTTTTTCAGGTTCCTCTAAAAATGTGGAACGTTGCCCACGCGGTCCCCTCATTTCATCACCTTACAGCGACCTTTTTCTTGGCATTAACGTTCTGACTTGACATAAATCTCATTCCTTATGAAAGATATATTAAAAGAGGGGGTGGGGCTTTAAACCTTGCATGAATTGTCATTCTTCTGACCACCACTTCTTTTTAATTTACGAAACCATTGAATTTAATCACCTACAGATTTTTGGGTTTACAGTTATTAATGAACAACTAAGGTATTGATTTCTTGCATCCATTGGTCATTTAGTTTTCTTTTCAATTATTTCATACTATCTCATTTCTTCTTTTCTTTTAAACAATAATATCCTTTATTTAACTTTTATCAATCTATTATGTTATGTGGTGGACCGATAATGTACATGAACTACCATAGTGTAGATCTTATTGTTCAAGTGGATGAAGCGTATGATTAATATAGAACCTGGTTAGTCTCCCTCATATGTTTAGGAGATGGTATCAGTTTGCAATGATTGTTATATTAGAGAAAAGTAGTTCTTTTATTAATAATAACGATTTATTATTATTATTATTATTATTATGGTATGAGGAATTTTGCGTAAATCATTGTTTAAGAGGATCATCTTGACTTATCACTACATATATTAAAGTTGGGATAGCATAAGCATGTATGGAATGAAATATAATAGGACCTTCCAAAGGAGGCTAATTATGTTCTTTTAGTTTATCACATAAATAGTGAGAAGAATAAATTATAATAAGTGAACCTTTCATTATTACAATTATTGGAATATTAAACATATGGAGACAAGTGCAAATCTGTAGTCATGGTTCATGTTAATTAGAATTAGAGGAACTTGAGGTATAGTTGGTAAGTTTCATAAACTGATTATGTTTTTTGAATGCATTAGAATTAAATTTATTATAACATAGGTAGGATTACTTACATTGCATAATAATGGAAAAACTATAGTCCTAGTGATGAAGGATTTGATTTTTAGGTTGTAAAATTGTCCTTGTTATATGAGAATTGATTATGGGTTACAAATTTTAATTAAGATGGCTATGTTTCATTCGAAGCTTATTGATCTTCCTAATTTCGTTTTTCATACCAGGATGGCATTACAGATAATTAGATCTTACTGTATTAACTTGTTCGATTCTTGAGAAAGCGCTTTATTCTAAATTATTGATGTGGAATTTCTAGGATTTATGGTTATACTAGGATTGGATAAGGGAATTGTAGACACCTCCTTGTTCCTTAGAAAAGTCACCAACCTTGAGACCTTAAATGGTCAAAATCGACGACAACCTAGGCTTGAGCGTTGATTATGTGTCCTGGAGGTCCTAACCATTGCAGGGTAGGATGGACGGGTAGTTAGTATTTTTATTTTTGTCGGTTAATTATCGCTCATTGCTTCCTGATGCTTGATGTGTGTGTTGGTTCATTATGTTGATGTCACCATTGCATGTGACATGTCCGTCATGGCATTGCTACATAGAGTATAATGTATTTATTACCCTTGTACACACACACACACACTAAAAAAATAAAAAAAAATTCACTTGTTTGAGAGGTTGATGTCATGACGAACGCGAGGTCCGTTACATATGGTATTAGAGCGGGTTCAACCTATGACTTGGGATTATTATGGATTTTGTTGATGTGATTTGATTATACTGTTACTAATCGAGTTGATTGTGGATGTGCAAGTAATCATGGTTAGAGGATGCCACAGAGGCAGACGACGGGTTGCTAGGGGAGGAGGTGCAACCCCTCTAGTAGCATCCATGCCTAAGGGGTCTAACCCCTAGGGAAATGAGAAGGCTCTCAGGAAGGAGCAGATAGCAGTTGGCAATGTAGTCTAAATGATGAGATCTTTTCAGTGCATGTCCGAGGCTCTGATCAGCTATTTGGACAGAGATGACGCTAGGGCGCTGACACTCGTTGAGGTTCCACCGTGCGCTCCGATCGATACAGGTAGCGTTCACCGTGAACTCAAGAAGGTCAAATTTCCCGAGTTATTTGGTGCCCCGGAGGGTGCAACCGTCGAGGCATGGTTGGAGAACATGGAGATGTGCTTCACACTTTGCGATTATACATCCAACGTGAAGGTATGCATGGCGGTATTTCAACTAAAGGGGAGGTCTCTTATATGGTGGAAGACGCTCCTACCGCAACTGAACATGGCTGTCGAAGATGTGTCATGGGAACTGTTCAAGGAATGGTTCCAAGAGAGGTACCTTTTAAAGGAATTCATTGAGCATCAACTCAATGAGTTCAACGCCTTACGACAGGGAGGTCGTATGGTGCCCGAGTACGAGGCATGTTTTATGGAGCTGCTCCAGTATGCTCCGTACCTTAACACGAAGAAACTTAAGGTCAACAGGTTTGTGTTTAGCCTTAATGGAAGCCTACGTGCAATGGTTAGGATTTTGACTCCCCAAACCTTACACAATGTTGTCTAGAAGGCCCTCATAGTAGAGGAGGAGCTTATCAATGGCAGTTAGACCAGGACTCTAGCGAGACCAGCAGGGCAGGGTTCATCTGGAACATAGCAACACTAGACACCAATGTGACATACGCCGGGATATCATGGCTTCCAGAGGGGATTCACTTTCACTACACCTCGGTGACTGACACCTTAACAACAGAGGCCTTATTGGGGACCACATCATCAACAACAGTGTCACCCGCAGCAGCAACAGTTTACGCCTATTCAGCAGAACAGACCAAGGTTCCAGGCCGGTGGGTTGTCATCCTCTACTTTGGGTACCAGGACTATTGGGCCAAAGAAGGGGTTTTGGACATGTGGGGAGCCACACTACCAGCGCAACTGTCTTATGGAGAGGACCAGAGCATCCAGATCAGTTGGACCCACTAACGTAGGGGATATGGGCAAGGCCCATCAGATTCATGCCGCGGTGAATAATAGTTAGGCATAACATCAGTCGAATGTGCTCGAGACGATAGGTACCATTGCTTACCAGACCCTTAGTGTTTTGATAGATCCCGGTGCTATCGAGAGTTTCATTTCTGGTGCAGTGCTAAAAAGGATTAAGGTAAAGGTAGTCGAACAGGACGAGTTTAGCTTTGTAGAGATGGCTTCGGGAGAAAAACAGAAGGTTGGAGGAAAGGTTACAGGCTGTGGCCTTAACCTGGGAGAGATTTTCACCAGGGCCAACTTGTACATCATGATATTAGGATCTTATGATGTCGTTATTGGTATGGATTGGTTAAAATCGCATGAGGCGATACTCAACTGTAATACAAAATGGTTGAGCTTGGTCGATGACGAGGGACAAAGACGTGTGATTATAGGACAAAACCAGGGAGTTTCCCTGAGGTTCATCTCTTCCTTGCAACTTCGAAAGAGCATGCGCTAGGGATGCAAGCTTTATGCGATCCTTGTGCTAAACGAGAAAGGAGTAGTGGAAGTTCTAGAACACCTTCCAGTGGTGAGAGAGTTTGTGGATGTGTTTCAGGAGGAGTTACCTGGGATGTCGCCGGAGAGGGAATTGGATTTTACCATAGACCTAAAACCGGGGACTGAACCAATAGCAAGAATGCCTTATCGGATGTCGACCTTGGAGTTACAAGAGTTAAAAATGTAATTGAGGGAGTTGTTGGACCTGGGACTGATACGTCCTAGCATGTCACCGTGGGGTGCACTAGTTATCTTCATATGAAAGAAGGACGGATCATGGAGGATTTGCATTGACTACTTTCAACAGAACAAGGCTATGATCAAGAATCAATATCCATTGCCAAGAATTGATGATCTATTCGATCAAATGAAGGGTGCAAGGGTGTTCTCCAAGATCAATTTGCGATCAGGGTATCACTAGTTTCGAATTGAGGAGGATGACATCCCTAAGACCACCTTTAATATGAGGTTTGGACATTACAAATTTATTGTTTTACCATTTGGACTGACAAACACCCCAGGGGTATTTATGAGTTTGATGAACGGGGTGTCCCGCGAGTACTTGGACAAGTTCGTCCAAGTGTTGATTGACGATATTTTGATTTACTCTTGTATGATGGAAGAGCTTGAGGAGCACTTGCGCTTGGTACTACAATGTTTACGAGAGCACTAATTGTATGGGAAATTTTCCAAATGTTCTTTTTATCAATCGAGTATTCACTACTTAGGGCATGTCATCTCTTGCGAAGGCATCGGCGTGGATCCAGCGAAGGTTGAGGCTATTATGGAATGTCATGCACCTACAAATGTCCCAGAAGTGCGTAGCTTTATGGGTTTAGTAGGATACTATCGACGGTTTGTCGAGGGATTTTCAAAGATATCAAATCCGATCACGGAATTGTAGAAGAAAAACAAGAAGTTTGTTTGGACCGAGAAATGCGCGGAATCATTTCAGAGGATTAAGGAGTTGTTGACAACAATGCTGATACTAAAGGTCCCTGACATGGACGCGGACTTCTTGGTATGCACAGACACATCCAAAGAAGGCTTAGGCGGAGTCTTGATGAAAGACAGATGAGTGATTGATTACATTTCGAGGAAACTGAGAAGGCATGAGGATAATTACGCGATGCATGATTTGGAGTTATTAGCCATCGTATATGCCTTGAAGGTTTGGATACACTACCTTGTTGGATGAAAATTTGAATTAAAGACTAACCATTGTGGACTACAACACATTTTTATGCAAAGCGACCTGAACACGTGACAACGGCGTTGGTCGGAATTTCTTAGCGAGTACAACTTTGAGATTACTTACATAAAGGGAACAATGAATCGAGTGGCAGATGCTTTGAGTTGGAGAGCACGCATATTTTCGGTGTTGCCTCCTCAGATGAATCTACATGCGAATATTCTCACCATACATCGTGATGATGACTGGTACAAAGAGGTCGAGGGTTTTATCAGACAAAACACAACAATGGTACCACGATTTGAGGGATTTTATTTTGATAGCGATGGTTTATTGAGGTTTAAAGGTTGGATTTACGTACCGCCAAACGACGAGTTGAGGGTGTTAATCCTGATCGAGGCTCATAGAGCAGTTTACATGGCTCATCCGGAAGTCATGAAGATGAGGGCAGACCTTAAACCCTTATTCTTCTAGAGGGGAATGAAGGTCGACATAGTCAACTATGTGGCCAGATGTTAGGAGTATCAGCAGGTAAAGGTTGAACATAGACACCCAACAGGATTACTACAACCACATGCCATTCTGGAATCGAAATGGGAGGTTATTTCGATGGATTTTATTGTTGGATTGCCACTGACAGCAAGGAGGCATGACTCGATATTCATAGTAAAAGACACTCTAACGAAGATTTCTCACTTTATTCCTATGTGTATGACGTATCAGGCACCTGAAATAGCTAGAGTTTTCATCGGTCATATTGTGAGGCTACATGGAGTGCCTAAGAAGATTATATCCGATCAAGGATTGGTGTTTACTGGACGATTTTGGACAAGCTTCCAAGAGGCCTTGGGAACCCAACTTAACTTTAGTACCGCGTATCACCTGTAGACTGACGAACAAACAGAACGAATGAACCAAACCTTGGAGGACATGTTGCACATGTATGTGATGGACCAACAAAAATGTTGGGAGGAATTCTTGCCACTAGTGGAGTTCACTTACAACAACAGTTACCAGAGCACCATTAAGATGGCACCTTTTGAGTTTATTTACGAGCGACTATTTCAGACACCCTTGAGTTGGGATCGGCTTGTGGATAGGGTCATGGTGGGACCAGAAGCGATCCAAGAAATGGAAGAACAAATGAAAACAATAAGACAAAGGATTAAAGAAGTGCAGGATCAACAAAAGAGTTATGTCGATGCACACCAAGTCGATCGTAGTTACGAGGTCGACGATCGAGTCTTCTTGCAGGTTAAACCGCATAAGAATTCGATTAAGTTTGGGAAGGGAGATAAACTCTCTCCTAGGTTCATGGGACCTTTCAAGATTGTGGAGAGAAAGGGGCCTATGGCCTATCGACTAGCCTTGCCTGAATCTTTGAGGCATATGCATGATGCTTTTCATATATCTGTTTTGAGACATTATATTAGTGATCCGACACATGTATTTGACATGAGCTCCTTGCAAGTATCGGATGAGGGAGCGCTCATGGCTAAGCCAGTCTGCATACTAGATCATCACGTTTTACAGTTACGAGATTGAACGGTAGATCAGGTCAAGGTCGAATGGGACAATTATAGTCCGCACTCGACAACCTGGGAGGATGCATATGATATGTGCCAGTAATTTCCATTTTTGTTTGATAGATATACATATGATACTGAATACACTTATTTCGGCATTTATACTGAGAAACTTCGGGACAAAGTTTAGACCAAGAGCCGGTGTATGTAACATCCCGCTCTGGTGCAGTTAGCGAACTTATTCTTTGAGGACACTTGTTGGCAAGTGATCCGGATTATTATGATATTAAAACATTTGACTTTGATTATGATGTGTTATGGTAGATGACATGATGTTTTACTGCATTGACATAGACAGGTGCTATTGACTCAGTTTTACTAAGTGTCCAGGGTTTTGGACCTTGAGGATACAGAGGCATCGACGAAATCCCTTGGACTTTGGATCGAGTCAGGGAGTGTGCTATTGGGGTTTGATTGTTTTACTGTGATATTAGTACATATGATTATATGATATGATGTGGTTATGTTCTGACATGAATTGTTGATGATGTAGGCTGACGATAATTTGGCGACTAGATTCACATATGGAGTAAATGGGCCACACACGACTACTAGAGAGGTTGAGGGAGAGGTGTGGACAACAGCCCTGCCATAGCGTACTAGCACTCCTGCCATGGCTCGAAATATAGGTTAACGATTACCTAGTTTGAGAAGACCTACGATGCCGTGAGGATAGACTATGATAGTCGCTCAGGATGATTCTAAGGGGTGTGCAATAAGGCGGGGGCCTTATTGCTTAGAAGCCCTTAGTCTCCCACAAGTTCACCTAGCGGAGTGTTGACTTCAAGGGTTATTGATGTCTACTAATCAGTCAAGAGGTGAGTGGCACCCTTGGAGCACGTGGTGCATCCTAAAGGTCACGTCACGCAAAAGAAATAAAAGATGCGAGTGGCACCCTTGGAGCACGTGGTGCGTCCTGAAGGGAACGTCATGCAAAACAACCAAAAGAGGTGAGTGGCACCCTTGCAGCACGTAGTGTATCCTGAAGAGCATGTTACGTTGATGATGATAAAGGAATGAACCTAGATGGCCCTAAGACAATTATCTCATTAAGAAAACTTTAAACAACTTCCCTAATTAAATGTTGCCCAATTTAGAATSTAAGTTATAAGTATAAAACTTCGCTAGGGGTAGAACTTTGTCTACCCTTAAGAAAATATCTTTATAAAAATAAAATAATAAAATGTTAAAATAAATACCACTTGAGTAATAATTTTTCTCTTCATAAATTTTTGGGTAAAATGAAGAGAGTAAGAAATTAAATAAAATCGGTGGATATAAAATGAAAAGAAGAAATTAATTATTTTTAACTTTTGATAGTTTAAAAAGATACTAAATCATAATAAAAGGGAAGAGAGGTTAAATTGCGCAACTATCATTTCTAACTCAAATAAAAAGGGGAAAGTGGGGTTATAAAAATTAGGAAACTAGGGAGTGGAGGTAACATAAAAAGGGAAAGAGGGGAACTTATGGTAAAAAGAGGGAGGTCAACTTAGTAAAGAATCTGCATTTAAGAGCATTCTAAATCGAACTAAATTAGCAAATTCATAATAGGGAAAGCCTTTAAAACCTGCAAGGGAATCTAGGGACACCTGGGAGTAAATTTAGGAGTAACTCTAGGTGGGTGAGGGAAATGAGACAATTAATAAATTAAAGAAAATAATTATTGGAGGAATGTGGGGGATGGGTGACACTTGTATGAAAGATAATTTTTTAGGAATTTTTATTAAAACTTAAATTAAATGAGATTTAGGGAAAGAATGGAAGTTCTAAAACTCTATAAAAGAGAGGGAGGAGAAGGAATAAGGGGATCGATTGTTAGCATAACGTTACACTGTCGGATTAGTGACATGACTGATTTACTTGTGGGAATTGGGATTTCCCAGCTCAGAGAGGAGTGGTAGCTCAACCTTACGAGGCAAGCTGGGAGCTAGACGTACCATCTGGATAGTGTGTGGCCCCTTTGCTACTTGGGGGAATAGGGGGGAAGCAGAGTACCCCTAGCATCGGTTGGGAGGTACCGATGTAGTCTTGACGATCGACGAGCAGGAGTGACTCAGAGTGCGCGGATGACCCATCGAAGCAAGCGATCAGGCAATGGTATGCTTTCGATTTTTGCATTATAGAAGGTATTAGGACCCTGGCCCTCTCTTAATGTTATCAACATTGTATAATACCTTTGTGAGATGAAAAATACTGGACTTAAATTTGCTTGGGTTCTCGTCGGAATGACTGGTTTTCTTTTTCTGTTCTTTGGCGATTTTAATTATGTGACGGATATACAAATATTTATTCTTGACTCTGATGTTGCAAGTCAGTATTGGATAAAAAAAATTATGACCTCGACGTTGCCAACCTTCCTTGGTTCTATGCGATCTCTAGCTATGCCTTATGTTTTTGTTTTGTCTGTGTTTTTGCTTGGAAGAGATAAATCCAACTCTGCGCTTGAAATCCTTATGACCTGCGATCCTTCCATGATTTACAGAGGGAATTTCTCAAACCACCATGCACAAAGACTCTAGATTGTGTTCTTCTTGTTGACGGCAAAATTTTGCGCAACAATTTTTATGTATGGTAAAACAATGTTAATTTCCAGAGACTAAAAGATTTTCAGAACGATTAATAGTCAGAAACGATTTATCCTTGATAGTGTATTGATCGTTCACCTCCCAGGGATAATGATAATTATTTTTCCTATAGCTAGGAATTTTACTATTCCTTACTCGTGGATTTTTTATAATTAAATAACGATTTTTTTTTCCCTTACTGTTGCGTCTGTTTGGGAAATTTATTTTACCCCTGCGGTTGTTTTTGGTGTTTGGCTGGATAAAAATTCCCTCTGCAAAATCGTACTCATACCAAGGCCGTGTTATTATGACATCTGTGAATGGTTTTCGGGTATGGCTTTATAGCCGTTTTCTTTTGCCAACTCGTGCCTCTGTGTTGGCTGCAATAATACTCGCACAGCCACAATACTTCCTCTGCGAATGTTTTACATCTTGGTTGGATAATTTTTCTCCGCAACTTTATAATAATGCTCTGCGCCCTTAACCTTGACGTTTTCCTGGATTTTGCGCTGAACAGAACCCGTTGTGTTAGCTTAGAATGGGAGGGGGGACTTTCATTTTTTTTCCTTGTTAGAGAGATACCAAAAAGATTACTAATCGAACCCTGATCACTGAAAAGATCGAGCTAAATACCTTTAAGACTAATGTTCAACCTTGGGCGCCCAACTCCTCTGTTTGGTCATGGGCAGTCTTGCACCAGCAAACAAGATTCCTTTCCAGTGCATGGGCGGTCTAATGCTGATGAACATCACAGTGTTAACCTTACACTTGGACGATTCTATAAGGCAATCCAGGTCACATTTCACTTGTTTAAATCTGTTTTGGTTCTTGCGTGAGTGCCTCTTGGAGGAGCATCCGTCAGTTATACATCGCGTAGATAGAAAAGGCTTGAACGTCTGTCGGACATGTCCCTGTACCTGTCTTCTTTTCTCCTTCTAAGGTGTAGCACTCATGTGATGGAGTCGCTGAGGTGGGGCACGAATGCCAGAGATTGGCAGCCTACAAAATGCCGAGGAAGGGTACAACAGAGCTGTTATCGTTTTACTGCCAGTGAGGTAATCTCTCTCTGCTGGGTTTTTGCAGCGAATCCTTATGCTTTCCTTGCTGTTACCTAGGCGACCCTACTGTCTAAGACTTGATTTTCGGGTTCCTCTAAAAATGTGGACCGTTGCCCACACGGTCCCCTCATTTCATCACCTGACAGCGACCTTTTTCTTGGCATTAACGTTCTAACTTGAAAGAACTCTCATTCCTTATGCAAGATAGCTTAAAAGAGGGGGGATTTAAACCTTGCATGAATTGGTGTTCTTCTGACATCCACTTCTTTTTAATTTAGGCAACCATTGAATTGAACCACCTACAGATTTTTGGGTTTACAGTTATTAATGAACAACTAAGGTATTGATTTCTTGCATCCGTTGGTCATTTAGTTTTCTTTTCAATTATTTCATACTGTCTCATTTCTTCTTTTCATTTAAACAATAGTATATTTTATTTAACTTTTATCAATCTATTATGTTATGTGGTGGACCGATAATGTACAGGAACTGTCATAGTGTAGACCTTATTGTTCAAGTGGATGAAGCATATGATTAATATAGAACCTGGTTAGTCTCCCTCATATGTTTAGGAGATGGTATCCGTTTGCAATGATTGTTATATTAGAGAAAAGTAGTGCTTTTATTAATAATAATAATTTATTATTATTATTATTATGGTATGAGGAATTTTGTGTAAATCAGTGTTTAAGAGGATCATCTTGACTTATCACTACATATATTAAAGTTGGGATATCATAAGTATGTAAGGAACGAAATATAATAGGACCTTCCAAAGGAGGCTAATTATGTTCTTTTAGTTTATCACATAAATAGTGAAAAGAATAAATTATAATAAGTGAACCTTTCATTATTACAATTATTGGAATATTAAACATATGGAGAGTAGTGCAAATCTCTAGTCATGGTTCATGTTAATTAGAATTGGAGGAACTTGAGGTATAGTTGGTAAGTTTCATGAATTGATTATGTTTTGTCAATGCATTAGAATTGAATTTATTATAACATAGGTAAGGTTACTTACATTGCATAATAATGGAGAAACTATAGTCCTAGTGATGAAGGATTTGATTTTTAGGTTGTAAAATTGTCTTTGTTATATGAGAATTGATTATGGGTTACAAATTTTAATTAAGATGGATATGTTTCAATTTAAGCTTATTGATCTTCCTAATTTCATTTTTCATACCAGGATGGCATTACAGATAATTAGATCTTACTGTATTGACTTGTTCAATTTTTTAGCAAGTATTTTATTCTAAATTATTGATGTGGAAATTCTAGGATTGATGGTTATACTAGGATTGGATAAGGGAATCGTAGAAACCTCCTTGTTCCTCAGAACATTCGCCAGCCCTGAGACCTTAAGTGGTCAAAATCGATGAGAACCTGGGCTTGAGCATTGATTATGTGTCCTAGAGGTCCTAACCATTGCAGGGTAGGACGGACGGGTAGGTAGTCTTTTTATTTTCGTCGGTTGATTATCACTCATTGCTTCCTGATGATTGATGTGCGTCTTGTGTCATTATATTGATGTCACCATTTCATGCGACATGTCCATCGTTGCGTTGCTATAGAGAGTATAATGTATTTATTACCCTTGTACATGCGCACACATAATAAAAAAGAAAAAAAATTGCACTTATTTGAGAGGTCGATGCCCTGATGAATGGGAGGTTCATTACAGAAATGTGATGCACATATCCTAACGTCGCATTGTAAAAAGCATTCCCAAATGTCACAATGGGACAAACAAAATCCATGGTATCAATGTAATGTACACAACCCAATGTGGGAATGTGACAAACATAGACCAACATTGCAATGAGACCAACATTTCCTAATTTCATAATATGACGAATATAACCCATTGTCACACTGTCAAAAACATATTTGAATGCCAAAATATGACAAACAAGAATCCTTTATCATAGTTTGATGACTATAACCTTATGATGTGATTTGATGAACAAAATCTTATGTCACAATTCTACGAACAAAACCTTATCACGTGATGTGTCAACCAAAACGTGATCATCATTGCAATGCAATAGTGCCATAGTAAACTATGGTTAAACATAATCAACATGGACCACCATAATAATATCCAAATGGTCAACAATTTCAATAATGGGCATCATTGACCATAAAAAACCCCTATCAACCATAATCAACCTTTTGTTCCCGTAGTCAATCAAGCTCTACCAAATTTAACCATGGTCATGGTCAGTACCAATTAATGTATTAACGTATTAATACTTTAATAATGTATTACATCTGTCACAATGTAATGAACATATCGCTATGGTCACAATGTGACAAAGATAAATGGACGTCTCAATGTGACGAACATATTCATGTCATTGTAATGTGACAAATATATCCTTGCTTCGCTATGTGATGCACATATCCCAATGTCGCATTGTGACAGACATTTCCAAATGTCACAATCGGATGAACACCACCCATGGCCACAATGTGATGTAAAAAAACCCATTGTGGGAATGTGAGAAAAAATATACCAACATTGCAATGAGTCGAACATTTCCTGATGTCGCAATGTGACGAACATAACCGACTATGAGACTATGAAAAATCCATTCCAATGCGATAATGTAACCAACAAAAATTCTTTGTTGAAATTTGATGACCATAACGTTACGATGTGATGTGATGAACAAAAGCTCATGTCACAGTGTAACGAAGAAATCCTGATGTCGCAGTGTGACAACGAAACCATGATCAATATTGCAATGCAACAGAGCCATATTAAATTATGGTTAAACATAATCAACATGTCCCACCATAATCAGATCCACATGGTCAACCAATGTCAACCATAGACATGGTCAACCATGGTCAACCATGGTGAAGGACAACCACAATCAAACATAATCAAACTTTCCTTCCCAAAGTCAACCAAGGTCTACCAAAGTTAAGCATAGTTATTGTCAATTAATGTATTAATGTATTAATACTTTAATAATGTATTATTAATGTATTGCTATATAAATAATGTATTTATTAAGGTATTAATACTTTAATAATGCATTTATTAATGTATTATTACTTTGATAATGTATTATTAATGTATTACTTTATTAGTGTATTATTACTTTAGCATTTCATTAACTAATTAATACATTATATTATTAATGTATCAATTAACTAAAACATTATATTATACATTAATGTAAATTAATACTCTAATTTATACATTGCATATATGTATTAATGTCTCAATCTTAATAATGTATTTCTACTTTATTAATGTATTGTTTTATTAGTGTTTCAATGTCATTAATGTATTAATGACCATAAAAAACCATGATGTATTTATTAAGATATCAATATTTTAATAATGTATTTATTAATGTATTATAAATATATTCATGCCTTAGCAATGCATTACCTAATATTCTATTAATTAATTAATTAATACATTATATGATTAATGTATTAATACTTTAATAATGTTTTACCAAATACATTAAGGTAAATGCATTACCACTCTATTAATTTGTTACTTTATTCGAAATGTATTAATGTATTAATACAGTCTCAGTGGGCCTAATGGTTAAGAACACTTGTTTCCTCTTAAGAAGGGAGGTAGGGTATGTATACCTCCTTAGATTTTACCAGTCAAATCCCTCGACAAAATGAAAATTGTATTGTTAATGTATTAATACTTTAAAAATGTTTTATTAAATACTTTAAGTTCAATGTATTTCTAGTTTAATAATATATTAATTTAATATTTATTAATTAATAAAAAACATTATTAGTTATTTACTTTATACACTAATATTATTAATACGTTAATTTATACATTAATGTATCATTGCATTATTAATGTATAAATATATTAATACCGTAGTAATGTTTTTATTAAGTATGTATTAATCTATTACTTTACTAAATTAATACATTAGAGTATACATTAATGTCCTTAATGTCATTCATAGTGATGAGACTATACATTAATGTTATTTATGATCATGTTATTAATACATTATTTTACATTTTTTAATAGTTTAATATGTTACATTATACATTAATATATTAATAATTTAATGTATACATTATTATAATGTATTACTAAATATATTAAGGTGAACATATTACTACTTTATTTATTAAGGTGAATATATTAAGGTGAACTAAATATAAAATAAATAGAAGGCTTGTATAATTTATGGATTAGAAGAACACAATCAATGCATGTCATTCATTGATTGTGTAATATTGAAAGTAGGGATTGTGTATTATCAAAAGTTGACAATCAATTTTAGTACACACTTTGTGGGTTCAAAGTAGTACATCAAGGTTCATAGAGATGTTTGTACTCATGTTTAACACAGGCTATTGTATTTTAAGAAAAAAGTTGGCTATTGTATTTTAAGAAAAAAATTGTCAATCCTTAAAATATGGAAGGCCTCACGCAAAGTGCAATGCCTAGATATTGGATAAGTGAAGACCATAACAATATATTGGATAAGTGACGACCATAAGAATATGATCAACAACTAACTTTATTTACATTCATTTTAATTAGTTTTAAATAATTTTTTGAGTGATCTTATACTCGTGAATAAAAACCACATAAGGATTTTCCATTATAACAAAGCAGTGAAGAAGAATAACATAAAAAACATCCATGTAAATAATAAATTTCAAGATAAATATATACCACATATTTCACCATAATATAAAAGGATCATCCATTATAACAAAGCATTGAACCACATAGGGATCGTCCATTATAACAAAGCATTGAACCACATAGGGATCGTCCATTATAACAAAGCATTGAAGAAGAATAACACAAAAAACATCCATGTAAATAATAAATTTCAAGATAAATATAAACCACATATTTCACCATATTATAAAACGATCATCCATTATAACAAAGCATTGAAGAAGAATAACATAAAAAACATGCATGTAAATAATAAATTTCAAGTTAAATATAATAGAGGCGATTTTCCATCGTAATCAGCAGTAAGTAGAAAATGCATCATGGTCAATACACAATGCCGTCACCAACATTGAAAATATACAAGAATACTTAATCAACCAACTATCCCTCGTCTTACCCTTTTCCCCAACTTATGCAATGGAATTTGATAGAGTATGCATGTAGTCATGGGGACTAATATTGGAATCGAGGATGTACCAAAACTAGTCGGGATTATAAGGATGAAAATATAGTCGCAAAGATTGTAGCTCTACTTCACGAGTATGCCCTTTTTTCTCCATGACGTTTCACATGAGTGAAAGGAATGGTTTCTGATTTTAGTGAAATGAGAATAGAGTCCAAGCCATGTGCTAGGATGATAAATAAAATACTACATAGAATGGACCTAGACTACAAAGAGAAGTGGAATAAGAAATAGATAAAATCTTGGGTTGATATTTCCATAAGAGAAATATGATTTGATAAGTTTAACTATGAGATAGTCTAGAAGAAAATACATGAAATCTTTGTTTATGTTAACTTTGACAAACCTAATTAGGTTGGTGTACATGATCCCCCGTTTCTAAGTCCTTTCAGTGATGATATATTGGAAAACGTTACAGTGAATGAGGCGTACTCTTTTATAAATCAATTTTCAAGATCATCAAATTTAATAATAGAACTTATAATATTATGAAATCTAAGACTATGCAAACTAATTTTCCTTAGATTTTATAGTAATTAATTAGATCTTATATTAATTAATTAGTAGATTTTCTTGAATTTATGAAAATAATTGAATACAAAATTGAATGAACACAAAAATATACACACCATTCATATAACTGAACACAACATGTATCTAGAGAAACCCAATATGGGAGAAACACCTACTAAAATGTGAGGCCTATTCTATGTTCTCGTTTCTTCAATTATGGAAAGAAAGTAAAAAGGAAGAGACACTCACTATGGATATTTCTTTAACAGAGTGGTGAACTCAAGACCACTAGGAATTCATTACATGATGTTTGTAAGTAACAAATGGAGATGGAATTACATTATATTCCCATAAAAAGGGTGAATACCATGGTTCATCAAAACGACATGTTTGGAAACATTAATTTACTGAAAAAGGTGGATAGCCACTAAGATCCACATGGATCAAGATGTGATATGTTCTCCTCTAAATCCGCATTGATGCAATGGCGTGAGTCACTCAAGCACCAGGAAGATGATGAAAGATATTTCTAACCATCATAGATCTTGAGTGCCCCTCATCTATACATATAGTTATGGGTGATAATTACTCTACAAAAAACCTCCCTTATAGTACTAGTAGTGATCCCTATGACTAGGCCTCTTATTTTGAGTTTTGAGGATAATCATGTGATGATATCCAGGAGGGAAGATTGACAAATTTTTGGGTAATCAATGAATTGAGTTGCATGTCAAAGGTAGGGCACCAAAATATGGAAAAAATAAATAAATATGTAGGACCTATATCTATGGAGGATAGTTGGAGGATTGTTTTGTAGCACCTGAGAATGATGAGTTCATCCATAGAGCACATGAATGATGTGCACAACAAGGAAAATGAACAAATCAAGGAAAATATGGTAACCAAGGTAGAGGGTAGAGAAAGGTTGTACCACTACAATTACAATAGTTATGAGCCAATAGAGTTAACAAATCAAAGGTTGTGATAGTTAGAGAGGGAGTTGTTGATAGTGTTGAATGGTGAGATAAGTTGGAAAGATAAAGAATTGCGGTGAATGTTCAAATGTAATACTCTATATTAATTGTTGTTTCTTAGGTTAAGGAGCTACATATACTCTATAACATTATTTTTATGAGTCCTACTATACTTTTTATATGAGAATGTATTGGATTATGTTGGATATTAATGGAATGATCCCCATTCAAAATTGTCATTATATTCATTATGAGTGGTGATGATGTGATTTAATTTTATTTTTCAATTGTGGTAACTAATGAATCCTATTTACTCTAGATGTGTATGTTATGGATATGATAATGTTTCTCACTTTAATTTCTTAGATGTTATAAAGAAGATGATGCTACTAATGATAATGGTTTCTGTCTCTTTAATATATTGAAATGAGTGGCATCACGATGAATGATAGATATAAAAATAGTTAAGAGAACGATATCTAATGAAGTTAATGCCAATCATCATAGTCATATTGTGTGCCCCCCATATAATATTTAGTCTTGGCACAACAATTTGGATGAGACCTTACCCATTTTGAAGATTGAATATGAAATTAGACTACAAAATACACATTTGTTTGACACCTATGTAGGTTGTATTCTAAGTCCGAGAAAACAAATGGTTCAATTGTTGGGACACTTTTTTATGTGTATCGAATTCTATCAACCTAATCGATGAGTTGACCCAAAATTACAGAGAGGACTATAGGTTCGAGTAGATCAACCAATTTATGAAATAACATATTAAGGGTAATTTATTTCGATGGCTACATGATAACCATGGAAACTATGAAAACTTTTATGTAGAGCTCATGGTGGTACTCTTTCAGTGGTTAAAGAGACTAGGAGAGCATCCATTACAAATTTGGAAGAGGAGGATGGATATCTATTGAAATATCTAGAATTTGGTTGCACTACAAAGTTTCAAGCATAAGGTGCAAAGATTTGTCGATTTTTGGGTGAAGACTACGATATAAGAGTATATCATTGAGTTTGTTGTAGCGCTAAACATTTTTTATTAGAGTAGACGAGTAGTTTAGGAAGTGATCTCATGGGAAATTGGAGGAGAAGGTTGTTACATGCATGAAGATAATACTAGAGAAGGAATATTATATGCCCTTCAACTTGATAGCTATGATATCTTAAATTATTATGCATGGGGTTGACCTGGTATGTAGATAGTAGAAAAAAGTAAGTAAATGGGAAATGGTACCATGGAAGAAGAACAAGATTTGGAAAGAGAAAAGAGAGAATTCAAGAGGGATGAAATAATTGAGAAGTACTGGCCAAAAATATGGAGTTTCAACAAAGAGAGTTGGTGATGAAGGATAGGATGAATAGAAAAGGGGTATTGAGACATACCTAAAGGAATTAGAGGTGTTGTAGAAACAAGGCAGGGTTAATTTTAAGGAGTCAAATTTATGTTAAAATATAGAAACATTGGTGAATATTGCTAGTTCTTACTATGTAAATTACAAATTATTTAAAAATATTTTTTCAAAAACATTACAATTTATAATAATTTGATATAGTTCTTTATTTTTTTGACAATTTTTAAGGTAAGTTTTTTTTATCCTATAAAATTGAATCATTTTTAGAAAAAAAAAAAAGAAATTGAAGAATCTTATTTTTGAAAAAAACATGGAAAATTATACCGTCACCAAAATTTATCCCTTAAAAATTAAACCTAAACTCAATGGAGAGACCCAATTTGAATCTCCCTTGTTGATGTAGAATAATCCTATGGATTTGTGACTCCAGAACCTTTTGATGATCTTTACTATACATTTTATTTTAAAGTTTTATATAGATGTTTTGATGATCTTTACTATATATTTTCTTTTAGAGTTTTATATAGATGGACTACCAAAAAAACAAGGTGAAATATTTATTTACTAAGAGAAAATGGAAATTTTTTATGAAATTTATGTATAATTATAGAAATGTAAAAATAACTATACTCATAGGATCCCACAAAACAATTTTATACAATTTTATAGGAGAAATTTTTATTAATGGAAAAAATTTCCAAGAAAGAAAAATCTAACCAAAGTTGGATAATAAATTTTATTGAAAAGAACGATGAAGAGGGAACTAGTTAATTCTTTAATTCCCCGTAAATAATTATATATAATCTATCACAATATCGTAATATAACATTCCATACAATAGAAAATTGCATATAAGTTTTTCGAAACAAAATATACTGAAATAAATTAAGAAATAACAAAAGGATAAGTCGCATACAATCAAAAATATATTACAATAAATTCTACAAAGAATCATATTGCACCTTGCACCAACGATTTCCATAAAAAAAAAATGTTTCCTTAGATAAAGGACATCTTCTTCAACAAGGTTGCGTGGCATTGCAGTCCCCGCCAAGGAGGTTAGAAAGCAAATTGTGGAAAATGGGGTCGAATTTTAAATGAAATGAAGTGTTTGGTGCAAAATGTATATCAGGGAAATGTTGTGCAAATTGTATATCACGGAAGATAGGGAAAAAGTAAATGACGGTCGACAGACACAACAACATCTAATTTTTGAAAGTATATAGAAAACCTAATTTTTTTGAAAGTATATAACAAAGTAAAAAATTTGTTGACACTGCAAGATTCAATTTGGAAATTTAAATGCATTCTCCATATGGACTCGTGAAAGATAAAAATATATAATGACATTAAATTAATAGGAGATAAGTAATATAAAAATTTAAATGCATTTGTGAACATGGTGTATATGTAAATGACGCTTGCATTGTTGAACCCCATTTATTTTGAAATCTATAAAAAAAGAAAAGTGTGTAACATATAAAAGAGTAGATGCATTTGCCATACAGATTGATGAAGGATAAGAATAAAAGTCTAACATATTAAAAAACAAATTCATTTTTTATACAGAATGTGGAAAGATAAGAAAAGAGTCTGTAACATATAAAAATTTAAATGCAATTTGTTTTTCAAGTATGTGAAAAAATGAAAGTTTGTTACATACTACTACAAATTTTGAAATATACCAAAAAATTAAAGTTTGTTACATATAAACCAGAATTTCAACACGTTTGTCATGTAGATTGGGATTGGGGATCTTGCGGAGCATTAGATAAATATGTACAAGAAATAGGATTGGAGAAAGAAGATAGAGTGCAATAGCTGCAAAAAAAATAAAATGGGAAGGTATACATGTTTGCCTATACATCTGTATTTAAGAAAGTGGAATAACCGGGCTGAGAAATAAAGAAAGATGCGATGACTAAACTTATAGTGATGGTACATATGAGTACTTTGGTTGTTTTATTGTGTCTATCGTTTCATTAATGTCAGCGATGATTGTGGTTTCAAGGATGTTCTCCACATCTGTTGGAATGTCGGGAAGTACCTGTTGTCTTTCGTTGGCGGCTTGTTTCAATTGCCTTTCGACCCATTCTTCAATGTAGCTTCTCATTGGGGTGACGTTGATATCATTCCTAATTTTGATCTTGAAAACTTCGTTTTTTAATTCTTAGAAGTCGATTGAAAGATTAGAGAGAGCCTGGTGAATTTCCTCATTCTGTACTGCATATTTGACTAGCCAGTCATGGATGTGAGCTTGATCAAATTGAAGGATGTTGTTAAAAATTTTGAGAGACAAGGTATTCAACATAGAAACCTGTTTATCGAACTCTTTCTTGGTTAAGGGCAAGGAGTTTTCAATTAAGAGGGGGTCTTGGAAGTAGTTTGTTTTCCCTGCTAAGTCTATATTTGACAGCTTTGTGAATAATTTATCTTTCTTCTCTATGGGTTGTTCACATGACTGAACAATGAGACGCAGGTTCTTTAATTTTTGTTTCCAACATGCATTCAATTGGCTGATCCAGTTTTTGGATGGAAGATCTTCTTCTCTTTTTTTTTTTCTGTCATATTGTTGACAATATTACCAAAAGGGATAACCGATTTTAAAAAGAAATTTTATTCATCTTTTAATTCGACTTACAAAATCTCGAGCAAGCTATGTCCCTTAGTTCTAAGGGAAGCGATGGTTTCTGATATTTTCTATGCCTGGGTAACCATTTCCATTCGTTTTTTGATATTGTTCTCCACATATACTTTACAGGATGCAAGCAGGGTGGAGGATTCTTTTACATTGGGTGCAGGGGTGCCATGCATGGATATTTCCAAAGGATCGACAAGCAATGGCATAGGAATGAAAGTGTCTTCCAATTCCTTGACTCGGTCCTTCAGTTTGCCATTCTAGGTCTTGATGCATCTAATGGAATCGTGAAGTGCTCCTTCGATCGCAGTGTGCAGTTGACAGATTTGGGACGGCCGCATATTGGCAACGTCAACCTCTAAACGAGATTTGCCTTTGATATTTTTAACACTTTTTTTCTCAAATATCAATCTTTTGTTCCGGCTATCAAAAACAATGCTCTGGAACACAAAGGATTCATCTTCGTCAAAATTTTGGGTAATGGACATGTCCATTGGATGGCTATGATGGATGCCATATTGGGGATGATCAAGGAAGGGGAACATGGCATCCAGATCAATGTCATCTTCCATATTCTGACTCTAAATTTTTGGCTCTTCTACCTGATCCACATTTTTTCCTTCTTCTTCTCTACTGGAATCTTGTGAGAACTATCAATTTTAGAGTGAGGAGGGTCGTTATCTCCTCCTCCATTTGAAACACTCTGGATTTCTTTGTTGTTGTGATGGGCCGTTGGAGCAATGCTTCGGGATGTCGTGATTTTTTGAGTGGTATTTGTGGATTGAACACTCTTGTCACTGGGGCCTTTCCCTTGTTATGTGTACAATTTAGTACAGCCTTGCACTATCTCTACGTCGCTGGTATCAAAGGTAGGACCGTCACTATCTCTGTTTTTGGGCAGGTGTTTATTTACAAAACAATCCTCGGGGCCAAGTGATTGTAAATTCTCTCTAAAAATATCATAGGGGTTGAATCCTCTTATGTCTTCATCATATCTGAGGTTAGATATGCTAAAATGTGCTACGAAATCGTCAATTTTGTTGACATTTTTCAAGACGAACTCCCCTATTTTCCAAGGTAGAGGAATGAACTATTTTTTTTTCTTCCTTTGGAACATATGGAACCAGTAGTTGTATTGACATGCTACTTCTACAATAAAAATGATGTCTATAACATGAAATGGAAGGATATCAGGTTCTTCTATGGAGCTAAAAATTCTTATGACAGTAGAATTATCCAAATCTTGGAGTGTCCCCTTATTGTTCAAAAAACTAGTTGCTTGTTCAGATATGCAGGGAGCATTTTCTCCAAACAACAAAACTTTGAAAACAGACAAGAAGCCATTAAAAACCTCATAAAAATAGTGGGAAGCCTTGTTCTTCTACAAGGCCTGGTACCAGAACGTTACTGGGTGGAATTCGTAGCTGACGTTTTTGGATAGAGATAGTTGCGAAAATTGACAAGAATGTGTTATTGTAAAAAGTAAATAGGATGACATATAAAATTTCTTTTTTCTTTTGTAGCTGGAAAATTGGGAAGAGATTTTATGGGAAATTAACCTGCCCCAATCAAAAAGGGCTTGTTTGTTGACTGTGAAATACAAAATATAAAGAGCCTTGTGAGAAACAATACCTGTGGTCTCCTGTCCTGTTATTCTTGTAAACAGCCAGGCAATTTCCTGAAATGGATTTCTAAATGAACTAACCTCCATACTTGTAATATCTTCATAAACTAGATTCGGCCATTCCAAAAAATGGGGCAAGAGGTCCAATCCACTATTATGCTTTTCTAGGAACTGTTTGCAATCTTCTCCTTTGAATGTCAATGTTGGCTCGGGCAATTTCAACATCTGGCGGAAGACCTGAGGTGAAAAAGAAACAAAAGAGTCATCGTGTAGTGGAATAATTATTTGGTATGTAATAAATTTATTGGCGCACCTAGAGACCAGGTCCTTACAATCATAAACCTTAGGGACACAGCCTACATGAGCAATCCCGGAGGTCCAAAATACTTGGTTCTCTATGGTATGGGTTGAGTAATAAGAAAATGCCCTGGACCAGTGGAATTTCTGGTCCTCACGCCCGAAGGTGTTCACTGTATCTCCACAGAACTGTTGTTGAGCTGATGCCATAGGTTTATGAGAAGGTTGCTTTGCTGCAGATGATGGTTTAAATGAATTGTTAGAGCGAAGATTGTAACTTTTTGCTAAATCTTGGTTAAATGATTCTGAATGGGAAATTCCTCGAGCCTTTCGTTGATTAATGACAACTTGTATTGGTTGTGCATGATGAACTGTTAGCAGTAAAATTTATTTATTAGATATTTAGAAATGCAAACGTTGCAGGTACGATGAAGAGAAATTAAGGAATGGAGGTTTCGTGAACGTGTGGAGGGCATGCCGTGTGAACGAGATTTCATGATTTTGAAATGAGCACTCGCAAGGGATAATGTAATCGACCTACAAATTTTGGTTTAATTCACATGAATACGATATGTCCTCGAGCCTTTCGCCCATCAAAGACAATATATACGGTTTCTGCATGATGACTTATTAGAATTAAATTCTAGTAATTCCATATTTAGAAACAAGATATATATATATATATATATATATATATATATCTTATTATTTTCTTTTATTATAGACAAGTGCGAAGGTGACAAAGAGGGCAGAGAGAAAGGAAAGAATGACAAGCTCTAAAAAGCGGTCGAATGGTATTGAAAAAAGGGTTATGGGGATAGTTAGGACAACCGAGTGTTGCACGATGACATTTCATGTTTCAGATTTTTTGAGTGAAAAATGTGTAAAACATAAGAGATTGTGATGGGGCAGTTGAGTGACCCATTGGTATATTTGCGAAATTCCACCAAAGTGGCTAAGTATGGAACATGGAAATTGCTAATTGCATATGTGGCAATAAGATGTTATATATAATTGCCAACTGCTAATTGCAAAGGGGCACAGATACAGGAAACAATGACTACGAACAAAATATTTCTTCAGCCCGCCAAACCGACGATTCGCCAAAGAAATTCGAACAAATGGTGAAGTATGGAAAGCATACAGATGGGATTCAAAATGGGGTGACAATAGTTCCACTAAATATGTGAGGACCCGACGATTAAATTTTTTTTCTCGAAAGTTTTCAGTGCAAAAATGTGCAGCACAGAAAAGGGCATGATAGGTGGACTGTAATACAGAAAAGCATATGATCTAAGAACATATGCAATTTTGAATATCTATCAATTTGTATATACCAGAGCTCTGAATGTTGTTTGGAGGTCACAGAAAAGTAGAATTGCAATGTTGACCTGACCAGTGCGTAAGTTTTCCTATCAATTTGTATATGGTGGAACTATGAGTGCCAGTTGTGGGATAGGAAACAATAGACGATCAATTTAAATAAAGGGGAAGCGGTCGTTGGAAACGCAAACGCGTGAATCCGCGAAGCTGCAGACTAACTCATTGTTGGGAAAAAAATGATTAAGTAACAAGGAAGAGAAACTAGAGGGAATAAAAGAGTGGGAAGATAAAGAGGCGGAAGGTAGTTTTCATAAGCGTGAATTGGTTTCAAAGAAGTGCCATTGTTGCAAAACCATGATCTACTAATAGTTAGCAAATGCTTTGTTGAAGATTGCATTTTATTGCAATGTATTCTTGCGGCTATGTTCTCGATACATTATTCCAAGACTGAAACATATCAACTTAAACACTAAATTTCCTTTTCTACTAATTGCCAGCAAATTCTTTGTGGAAGATTATATTTTATTGGAACATGTGCGTGTAACTATGTTCTTCATACATTCTACCATCGGTGCAACATATTAACTCAAGTATTAAACTTATTTCATTATAGGTTGTTAGCATTAAAACTTAATAATTGCATGTCTAGAAACAAGAACAAAGATTTTACTGCAACATTGTACATTGGTATTAGTAAACACAAGATCGAAGAAGTACAAGGGCACCAAACCATGCCAATTAGAACATGTGTTAAACCCAGAAAAGAGGCAGCAACAAAGAGTGCAAGGCAATTTTTTTTAATAGAAAATCCATTTAAAATAAAAAAATAAGAAAATCACTGAGTATTGTACATCTATACTTAGAAATTGGACCCAGTTCTTCGGGCCGAAACATTGAAGGTATCTGCGAAAAATACAGGAACGGATTCTGCAGTATGCAAGATCCTTGGAGTTTTCTCAATGATGAATCATCCTCTGCTGAAATTGATATTTTTCAGAATCTTTTCCTCAGAAAGAAGACAAAAATGGTTGCAGGGAAAGTGGAATAGCCCTTAGCTGAAACCGCCTCTGCATAGTCCAAAACAATTCAGTAGCATAGCTTGCACATGCAATTGCAGAGGCCCAAATTAGGCTATTCTCGACAAAAGGAGATGACTAGTAGGAAAATGTGTCGTAGGAGTGAGAGTTTTGGACCTCATGCCTGAAAATGTTAAACAATATTTTTTTGGCTTGAAATGTATCTCTGGGAGCATCAACATATCATTGATTTACACTAGAACTCTTCCACCCAGAACGAACTAATTTGGAACTCTAGAATTCCTACTTTCATGGTGGAAAGTGGTTGTTGTGTTCACCGTCAGTTTCTTTTCTAAAATTCCTTTTGGTGTTGTCATGACTGCGATCAATGAGTCGGGAAGGTCCGTTTGCTATGGTTGATTTCAATTTGGGCGTAGTAGTGGGAATTTTCTCTGCATTGCCATCATCCATTGTTGTATCATCGTCCATCAGATCATCTTCCTCTGGCTCGGAATTCATGGCATCAACTTCTGTGATAGCAATGACTGCAACTGGGTAGGTTCTCTGACCATCCATAGTTACGATAGAATTCTTTGGCTTGAAATATATCTCTAGATGTACCAAGGGACCATCTCGTTTTTCCCTACTGGGCAGAGGGAGATGAATAGTAACAATATGCCCTGGAATAGTGGAACCTCCAGCCATTATACCCCAATGTGTTTACTATGTGTGGAGAGAACTGCTGCCAGAATTTATTTAGAATTTTTGTTTGGTCGAGATGATGCTTGAAATGAAAATCAGGGAGGGATAATATAAGCCTCCGCAAATTATGGTTTAATGCGTATCAATGCAATATCTCCTCGAGCCTTTCACTGATCAATGACAATTTTCGGGGTTCGTGCAGAATGATATGTGACCATCATAGATCACTAATTTCACAATTAGAAAAAAGTGTGAACGTGGTGGTGACAGTGAAAAGAGATTAAGAATCAGAAATTTCTTAGAAGCAACAATCTTTCGGCACAGAAAAAAAAAATATTGTGTGGCCTTTGAAACGAATACTTGGAAAGGATAACATGCTTATGGGCAAATATTAGTTTAATTTGTACTAATGACAAATCTTCTCTGCACTTTCGGACATTAATGACAGTTTTAATGGTTGCTGCAGGATGGCTACTAGCATTAAATCTTAATTATTGTGTATCTGGAAACAAGTACGAAGGCAACAACAATGGCAAAACTGATTCCAAGAAATACCAAAGTATGAAAAGTGGTCGGGCGAATATATACCCAAGGCATGTGAACGACCGATGGTTCTCAGCCTGGAGGGCTGAAAATTGAGCCTCTATTGTTCTGTGTCCTACAAATAGCACTTACACTTCAACAATATACAAATTGATAGGTAGACTTGTGGGTTGGTTGGTTCAACATTGCATTTTTTTTGTGCTTAGTGATTCCGTATTAATTCCATAATTAGCCACTTTTTTGGATTGGGGGTTCTCGGGCTGGCGGGCAAAAAATTGGGCATCCATTATTCCATGCTCTACAAATAGAAGTGACAATTACGTGATATACAAATTCAGAACCTGACCTATGCTAAATTATTACTGTTAAATATTTATATTGCAGAATTTAATTATACGAGAAAGTTTGCACAACCTAGTCAGTTGAGTGATATAAAAGTATTTCGACAAACGAGCCATATGAAAAAGAGTCATTCCATACTTAGGCAGTTTTTTGATCGCAGGTTGGCGGCCTCGCAGGCTGAAAAAAGAGTCTATATTGTTCTATTTCCTACAAATAGCACCCAGATTTTTGCGGTATACAAATTGACAGGAGGACCTATGGGATGCTTGGTTGAACATTGCATTTGATCGCGGGTTCATGGCTTGGCAAGATGAAAATTAAGTATCTATTGTTCTGTGTCCTATAAATAGCACCTACAATTCCACGATATACAAATTCACATGTGAACTTGTGGACAGTTTCTATATAAAGTATGGAATGAGATTTTATACAACATATGCGGATCCTTCATTCCATACTTAGGCAATTTTTGGATCATGGGCTCGTGGTCTAGCGGGCCGAAAAGAGAGTCTCTATTGTTTTGTCTCCTACAAATAGAACCCAAACTTTCGTGATATACAAATTGATAGTGTTCTAGAACATATGCGGATCCCTTATTCCATACTTGGGTACTTTTTGGATAACGGGTTCGCGACCTGGTGGGCTAAAAATTAAGTATATATTGTTTTCTGTCCTACATATACCACCCAGACTTATGTTTCCTACAAATAGCACCTAGACTTCTGCGATATACAAATTCACATGCGGACTTGTGGACATAGTCTATATAAAGTATGGAATGAGATTTTATACAGCATATGTAGATCCCTCATTCCATACTTAGGCATTTTTTGGATTGCGAGCTCACGGCCTGGTGGGCCAAAAATAGAGTCTTTATTGTTTTGTTTCCTACAAATAGCACCCAGACTTCCGCGATATACAAATTGATAGTGTTTTAGAACATATAAGGATCCCTCATTCCATACTTGAGCACTTTTTGGATCGTCGGTTCGGGACCTGGTGGGTTTAAAATTAAGTATCTATTGTTCTTTGTCCTACAAATAACACCTAGACTTCCGAGATATACAAATTGGCACGTGGAATTTTGGACATAGTCTCTATATAAAGTATGGAATGAGATTTTATACAACATATGCGGATCCCTCATTCCATACTTAGGCAGTTTTTGGATCATGGGTTCGCGCACTGAAAATAAAGTCTCTATTGTTCCCTCTCCTACAAATAGCACCCTGACTTCCGTGATATACAAATTTATTGGTGGACTCAGGTTGGTTGGTTGAACATTGCACTTTTATTGTCCCGTAACGATCTCGTATGAATTTCAAATTTAGCAGTTTTTTTTTTATCGAGGGATCTTAGGCTAGAGAGATGGAAATTGGGCATCTATAGTTCTGTGCTTTACAAACACATTTTTCTAGAACATATGTGTATCCCTCATTCCATAATTCGACACTTTTTGGATCGCGGGTTCGCGACCTGGCAGGCTGAAAATTAAGTATCTAATGTTTTGTGTCCCACAAATAACACCTAAACTTCCGTGATAGATAAATTAACACGCAGACTTATGGACATAGTCTCTAAATAATGTATGGAATGAGATTTTATATAGCATATGCAGAGATCCCGTATGAATTTCATATTTAGCGAATTTTTTTTATCAGGAGCTCTGGGGATGGCGGACTGAAAATTGGGAGTCTATTGTTCCACATTGTACAAAAACATTGTTCTAGAACATATGTGGATCCCTTATTCCATAGTTGGGAACTTTTTGGATCACGGGTACATGACTTGGCAGGCTAAAAATTAAGTATCTATTGTTCTGTGTCCTACAAATAGCACCTAGGCTTCCACGATATACAAGTTGACACACGAACTTGTGGACATTGTCTCTATATAAACAATGGAATGAGATTTTATATAGCATATGTGGATCCCTCATTCCATACCTAGGTAGTTTTTGGTTCGCGGCCTAGAGGGTCGACAATAGAGTCTCCGTTGTTCCGTCTCCTACAAATAGCACCTAGACTTCCACAATACACAAGTGGACAAGTGGACTCCGACTGGTTGGCTGAACATTGCAGTTTTATTGTCTTGTAGCGATCCGATATGGATTTCATATCTAGCAATTTTTTTTGATCGGGTCTGTGGGGCTCGCAGGTTAAAAATTGGGCCTCTATTGTCCCGCGTTGTACAAACACCAGCCACATCTCTGTGATTTACAAATTGACAAACGAACCTATGGGTTGTGTCGCTCAACATTGCAGTTTCCATTGCTCCTTGTCCTCCAAATAGCCCTCGGAGTTTCGTGATATACAGATTGACAGATGGACTTGAGGGCTGGCAGGTTCAAGTTTCCCATTGTTTAGAGATACTAATCCCTATCAACTATCTAACATATCTAAAAATATGATTTTCATTACTAAATTATTAATAATAATTTTTTCTATTGCAGAATTTAATTAAATGAGAAAGTTTGTACAATCTTGTCAGGCGACTGATATAAAAATTTTCCGACAAACGAGCAATACATAGAAAACATGTACTTTTAGAAAGTATGGACAAGAGATTTTATAGAGCATATGTGGATCCCTCGTTCCATACTTGGGCAATTTTTGGATCACGGGTTCTCAGCCTAGTTGGCTGAAATTTGAACCTCTTTTGTTTAGTGTCCTGCAAATATCACCCAAACTTCCACAATATAAAAATTGACAAGTGGACTTGTGGATTCCACATCTGGAGGGTTCAAGATTGAAATTGTTTAGCAGTTCTCATCCTATCTAACTTCAGCTAAAAACATTATTTTCAAATACTAAAATATTAATATTAACTATTGTTATTGTACAAGAGAATTACATTAAATTATTAAAGGATGTTAAATCACTTATTTTTAAAAAAATGAAGGAAACAGAAGAATGTTTTTGAAAAATTCTATCATTGCAAGAATAACAAGGACCAATTTGAAGTTTAAGGCCCTCTTGTTCATCGAATAACCAAAAATTGTGAAAACAATGATCAATTTGAATTTTAAGAGCCTCTTGTTGGTATGATAGGACAATTTCACTTCGCACACTATATATTCGTTGATTTCAAATTATTTCACAACAATAATTTGACCAAGTCCATCGATCAAGGAAATTTTCCAAAACAAGTCACATAGTACATTTATGTCACAGCGCCATATAAATTATCAAGCGAATATGCGTGCCAACTAGCCAAACAAAATCAACTATATTGTTATGTGTCCTCCAAAGAAGAGATGGAGTTCCATGGTATACAAATTGACAAACAAACCAGATAACCAGGAACCAGCCATAGTTTAAACAACCCATAAGAAAGTTCCTAGAAGGTTCCAATTAGCAGAACCCAGTGACCTTTTCACCAAACAATTTGATATACAAAGAAAAGACGTCGGCACATTCCTTTTCTCTTGAAACGAACATTCATCTGGATGTTGAACAAATATTATAGAGAGACATGAGGTATTTTCGTTTCCTCCCAAAGCTTGATTTAATATATTTTTTTTCTCTTCTTCATTCGATATGAAAAATTGCATTGTCCACATTTAAGGTGAATTTTCTCGGTATCCGAAGTTGCCGCAACATATAGACACTGCTTGACTTTTTGTGTAAATACATCTCATATGACAACTCTGCCAATTCAAGAAGCACATTTTGTAACAGAGGTTGCCTAACCGAACACTTCACAGTTGTGTTTCCCATGGGTCAGATAACACCATTGATGCAATGTCCATAAATATATGGAAATTTTCCATCTCATCGTAGATAATCAATTGTATCATCACTTATCAAAGCGGAAGCAAAAGCAGCGAAATGGAATTTTTCACATACAGGCTCAAAGGGGGTCAAGTACACATTGGGTGCATCTAAAATACCTTCAACCTGGCAACGCGAGCAAAGGGATTAATACATTGAACAATATAATACACATTTGCATCCCCCCCTCCCCTGTAAAACAAAAAAAAAAATGTAAACAGGTGCAGAAATTTGTTGAAGGCTATTTCTATAAGCAAAGTGAGGATGATTTTGTGGATGTATACGCACAACAATTGCAGAGCTAGCTAGTTTCTCCAGATCCTCTACTATATCTTCTCGCAACTTTGTTACAAACGTTTCCTGGGTTGTCCAAAAGATCCTTTATCTAGCATCCTTCTTCTTTGTTATATTTTTTAACAAAATAAGTGGAATCTTCCCTCTATGCAATTGTTGTTCCATTGAAAAAAACAAATATGAATACCTATCGAACAATTGTAGCTGCAACATGGAACACTGCAATATTTGTGTAACTTATCCGACATATATGCAGATGGAAAAGTTAAGAACAAAACTGAATATGAAAAGAGGTACCATTTCCTTGTCACTATATGACTATCCATCCTTTATATGGAGAATGTGTTGCAACCCAAATTTTCTCGCTAGTGTCACAACAGCCCCAATCATTCTGATTGGGTAAATATCAATGCTCTGTGCAAACTTCCTGATAGTCGAGTCCAAGAGGAAGCGATATTCTGAACAAATATAAATAATTTTTTCCACAATACTTGTTTCGTTGAGAAAAATCATTTGATTGCAATCACCATGGTCATATATTGTTTTGGCCAATACATTAAAATTTGTAATGGATATCCCATTACACGACAATATCTTTTCTACATGTTTCTGGACAAGTTTTGGAGGAACATTCAATGTGATTGTCACCATGGCATCCTTGTCTATCATATCATCACACATAATGGATCTACTTTTATTTTCCTTGTCCAAGTAGGTGGTATAGACAACCATTATGTCCTTGACGAACAGTTGTCCAGTTTGGCGGTTGTTCAAGCCCTCTATTGACAGTACTTTGGATGTCAAAACTCTAGACCTGATCACATTTTTTGAATGGGAAAACTAAAGTGAATGGTAGTGTGCTACAAGTACACGAATAGTATTGATGAACTATGGAGCCACAGTTTTGCAACCACACCTCTTGGTCTACAGAACATGCAACACGTTCGATGTTTCGCTTGTACTTGTTGATACTTCTTGTGAGCTGGAAACCATGTATTGCAAATGGCATCAGCATATCTTCCATGCCATATATCAATATATATCCCATGAAATTTGTTTAGTAAACATAGTCAAAGAACAACGTATGCATCTTTACCTTTGGCCTTGTCGGTCTGCTGATGTCTGGGATGACTGACTGCTCATGGTCATCTCACTATTCCAACTTTTTCTGATGCAAGCATGTGCAGATGAATAGCAGGAGTAAACAAATATATGCATTGTATATTGTCCATCGAAAGGACCAAATAACTATAAAATTGTATGCATCTTATTTTTTTAACTAGAGAAATGTTTAACAGTAAACAAGGAGTGACCGCGGGTCACCATGGCCAATGTGTATATCGCATACCCCCAGAAGCCAGGGGAGAAATCTTCAACCTGCCAACGTGGCAGCTGCAATCGACAAAGTGGGTAACTATAGAATAAGGTAGAAGTAAGACCACATATGTCAGTCCGTTAGTCCACCAACCGACGCATGAGGGAATTTTTGGAAACCACACTAAGCAGATGAATTAGAAAACAAAGGGGATATTAGAAAAGGGAAAAAGTAGAAATAGGGAGCGCAGAAAGGCCCATTACTGCAAATTCATCGTTTTCAATTCTAATTTTATATGCTCCCTCCTAGTTTTTATATTTAATTTACCGACACACTTGGTATACCTTTTAGAAGATTGAACTGCAAAACCCTCTTTTGCGGCACAGAATAATTCATCTCCCCATCCAAGCAACCTGTTTTTTCCAAGGTAGCAACGCCAAAGATACAATCGAGATGAAGGCAAGTTAGTATGAAAACAAACATCTAAAAGAAAAAGAAAAAGGTCTATTTACCCACCAAAGAGTCCTTTGTCCTGTTCAACAATTTTGTTTCTTTAAATGCAAAAATGCAACGCAAACACAATGGACATAATCTAGCTTAGTATGCAGGAAGGAATGCATGTAACCAAGATAACTTACCATGTAGGAAGGCACACAACTATTTTAACACATATACAGACCATAAATGAAATACAAAACAACGCAATATGAAACAACAGTACAAGCATGCACCTTTCTATATCCTCTTCATTCGATGTAGTCAAGACTCCCTCCTTTTCTCTAGCTACTCTATTTTTTTCAATGTGGGAACCCACAAAATTCAATGTACATCAATGGAAGATGGTATTCACTAGAGAACAAGAAATATGTAGATACAACAAAACTAACTCAACGAACAGTTTACTATTAATATTTATGCCATTATTATAGTTCTTTTCATTTCAATAGATAAGAGAAAAATAAGAACAAGATCACTGAGAAATACGCATTCACAAGAGACACAACATTTATCCTGGGAAACCCTCTAGGGGAAGAAAACCCAGCAAAAACTTCTGTATCATAAATTTCCAATACAATGTCAAGAGATAACTCAAACCAATATAGATAGTCCTCTCCAAAGGATGCACCACTCTTCTCCCTCTCTACTTTGCCGATAATAGATCAGAACTTGTCTCTCAAACTGAGCAAGTGAGTTATGTTCAAATGAGGTGCTAGCCTCCTTTATTTATACAAGTTATGGAATGTGTGAAGTGTATCTTCACTGGTAGGGATGACTTCTTAATTTGGGTGGGAAAACCCACCTTTATTATATTTCTTATTAACTGTTGGGGCCGACTTCTTATTCTGCTATTATAATTGTCTGTTGACCAATCCACAAAAGGGGATTTGGTCCTAATACAATTATCGACATGATTAATCCACAATGGGGATTAATCCTATAAATAATATATCAAATAATAATAAGAATACTCTTTGCAGTTACATTATTTCAACACTCCCCCTTAACAGGAAGGGTATTCTTCAACAGCATCAGGCAAGAGAGGTCTGCATCATCAGTGGCATCAGGAGGACAGTATTGTCAATATCATCTTGGAACATTGGCTAGAAAATTTACGAGTCATTGGAAGTTTTCTTCATTGGCAACATCGTCATTCTTGAAATAATTCCATCATCATATGCATCAATATGTATCAGTAAAAATGATACCTCATCACAGCACTAGGCTGGCACATCATAGTACTACACTGGCTCAATGTCATAGCCATTAAGCTAGTAGCTCAATGTCAGTCACATCTTTCTTTACGTCTAACAACTAGGTCAGAAGAAAGGTATACATCATCATCTTGCTTTATGTCTAACAATGGGGTCATAAGAAAGGAATCATCTTGCTTTAAATCTAACAACTAGGTCAAAAGCAAGGAATCATCTTGCTTCACGTCTAACAACTAGGTTGGAAGCAAGGAACACATCATCATCTTTCTTTACGTCTAACAACGAGGCCAGAAGCATGGAATCATCTTTCTTTAGGTCTAACACCGAGGTCAGAAGCAAGGAACACACAACATCTTGCTTTATGTCTAACAACGAGGTTACAATCAATGACTCATCTTGCTTTACATCTAACAGCGAGGTCAGAAGCAAGGAACACACAACGTATTGCTTTACGTCTAACAACAAGGTCATAAGAAATGACTCATCTTGCTTTACGTTTAACAACGAGGACAGAAGCAAGGAACACACAACATCTTGCTTTATGTCTAACAGTGATGTCAGAAGAAATGACTCATCTTGCTTTACGTCTAATAGTGAGGTCAGAAGCAAGGAATATATATACACTCCCCCTTTCAGGGAGGGTCCTTTCAGACTATACCAAGCTTATCTTGAAAGTGTTCAAACTTTACATGAGATAGAGGTTTGTTCAACACATCAACAACCTGTTCATCCGTACTAATGTACTGGAGCTTCAAGGGTCCCCTCTGTACCATGTAACAGATGAAATGATAGCAAATCTCTATGTGATTCGACCTGTCGCAGAATACAGGATTCTCTGTCATCTTTATGCAGCTCTGGTTGTCACATATAATCACGTTTTCTCTCATATCTAAGTCAAATAGGCCAGTCAACAACTTTTGAAGCCATATATCTTCGCAACTAGCAGAACATGTGGCAATGTACTCTACTTCCATTGTGCTAAGAGCAACATTGGATTGCTTCCTATTATGCCACGAGATCATGGCTGATCCCAAACTGAAACAACATCCGGAAGTGATTTTTCTGTCAACAATGCTTCCTACCCAATATGCATCAGTGTATCCACTCAATGTGAAGTCATGCTCTCCATCATAGATGAGACCATAATCCATTGTACCTTTAAGGTACCTCATCACATGTTTTGAAGCAATTAGGTGAACACGTCTGGGCTCTACCAAAAACTGACTCAAGGTGTTCACTACAAAACAAATGTCTGGTATGGTGTTCATCAAGTACATCAGTGATCCAATAATCTATCTGTACAGTGTGGCATCTATCAAGTCTAATGAAGTATCGACCAACAGCTTCAGCTTTGTTTCCATGGGTTTATTCATGGACTTACATTCTAGCATGTTGAATCTCTTTAAGATTTCGACTATGTACTTCCCTTGGTTAAGGAAGATCCTTTCTAGACTTTGCCATACCTCAAGACCTAATAAGTAATGTATTAGGCCAAGGTCCTTCATTTCAAATTCTGTGGCAAGTCTCCTTTTAAATTCAGCGATGAGCTTTTCTTCTCCAGTTGAGAATAAGTCATCCACATATAGCAGTAAGATTACTAGCTCATTATCCATAAATTTGAAGTAGAGATTTGAGTCTGCTTTACTCTTGCTAAATCCTAAGCTCATCAAGAAACTGTCTATACGGCCATACCAAGCTCTGGGAGATTGCCTCAATCTGTATAAGGCTTTCTTCAATCTGCAGACATGAGACTTCATGTCTTCAACCTCAAATCCTTGGGTTTTCTCTATATACACATCCTCTTTGGTGACATCGTTTAGGAAAGATGTCTTTATGTCCATCTGGTGCAACTTCCACTTCATCTTAGCTACAAGATCTATGATGGTCCTGATCAAATTGTATCTGGCTACAGGAGCTAATGTCTCTTCATAGTCAATGCCTTCCTTCTAGGAAAATCCACGAGCAACAAATCTTGCTTTATACTTCTCAATACTTCCATTAGTAGCAAGTTTTATTTTGAAGAGCCCTCTGTAGGATACCCCATCTTTATTCTTCGATCTGGGAACTATTTCCCATACTTCAATCTTCATTATGGATTGGTATTCCTCTGTCATCGCATCTGCCCATTCTTTTCTTTGAATGGCTTCTTCAGAGAAGGTAGGCTCTTCATTTGGGAGATCACATATCAAAGCCATGTAATTGGAGAATGGATTTGGTCTTTTCACCTGTCTCGAGGTTCCTTTTGGAACAACATACTTTTCTCCATCTTGAATAAGCTCTCTTGCCCAAGCAGGATTTCTTTTATGGGAGAAGGTCATTTGAGGAGGTTTTTAAACTTCTACTATATCATGGTCTTCTAGAAGTTCCTCATTAGGGGAAGTTACAACTTCCCTCACTAGTTCTGTAGCTTTGGGAACCTCCCTCATTGATTCTGCAATCCTGGGATTTACAGGTTCCTCTTCATATACTTCTTCAAGCTGGAATCTTCTTGATTTCTTAAGTGTTTCTTATTCATCAACAGTCACATCCTTGTTGATCTCAATGTGGCGATGACCTGGTATGTAGATTTTGAAGGCCTTGGAGACCCCACAAATATTTCGTTCTTTCCTGAAGGGTCCAACTTGTTTCTCTTTTCTTTAGGTATATGAATAAGCAATGGATAGCCAAATATTTTTTAGATGGCTTACCTCTGGCTTCTTTCTGGTGAACATCTCTTCTGGTATCTTGAGCCCAAGTGCACTATGGGGAAATAGGTTCTACACATAAACAACTGTCATTGTTGCTTCTGCCAATAAGCACATAGGAAGATCTTGATCTTCACAGCTTCTAGTATGGTTCTGTTCTTCCATTCAGCTACACCATTTTTTTGGGGATCTTGATCCCAACATCTTTTCATAAGTTCATGAACTCTTTTGAGATATATTTTCCTCCATTATCTGACCTGAGTATCTCAATATTCCTTACATAAGGGTTCTCTTATCAAGGCTTTGAATTCCTTGATCTTGCTGAACACTTCAAATATATCTAGGTCTTTTANGAGAATAATCATTAATGAATGATACATAGTATACATACCCATTAATGGAGGATGATGGCATTGGGCCACACACATCTGAATGGATGAGTTCTGGGACTCCTTCTGTCTTGTTGTCCCTCTTCGTAAATGGGTTCTTGATGTTCTTCCCTTGTGCACATCCATTACATACGCCTTCATGGTCACCTTTGAGTTTTGGTAAACCTGTGACCACTTTGCATATGTATGGTAGCACTTTGTAGTTGAAGTGAGCTAATCTTCGATGCTAAGATTTTTCAATGGTGTGGGCCATGGAAGCTTCTGAGTGACCCTATAGCTTATGCAAGTCACCTTCTTCTCTTCCAATGATGATTGCTTCATTTACGGTCTCTCCTTTAGCACATTGACTTCTGCAGCCTTCTCTATAGCTTCCTCATGTGACCTAGATCAAGGTCAACAAAACAACAAGCAAGAATAATATCCTTCTTGATAATATAAAGCAATAGCACAAACAATCATCATAGTATCTCCTTTAGAGATATCACTTATAATTTATATGAAGAAAAGATTAAAGGTAAGGAATACAATACGAAATGAGGTCAACACTTTCATAGTGTTGGGACCAAGCATTCTTCCATGGCAACCTAGAACTAACACATGAGGTTTCTCCTAGAGGAGGTGTTAGTTGTATCAGGAAAATTATTTACCTCTATATGATCACATGCTATCAAGCATAATACTTTACAAAGACTGTTGTCTGAACTATAGTCATCAACTTGTCATGTGTACCTTTGAATCTTGATTAATCAAACCTGGAGCCTTGTCCTGAAGAGTGAGTGCTTGCTTTTCTTCCAAGTCTCCTTCACTCAAGTGACGAGTGCTTTCTTCAACCTGTCTGTTGTACTAAGACAATATGCTATCTTGATAGAAGGTTAGGTTAGAGGATAATCTCTATGATCAAGCTTTAATTCTTCTAATAATTCGATCATAGCTTCAACATGCAACAATGATCAAGATAATTTCATAACAAATAGATGCATATTAGAATAATCACACCTAGGTTGCATCATTCCTCTGAATGTGTTGGATCTTGAGATCCTTTTGGATCTATGGTAAGAGATCCCTTCTCCTGCAAATACTCTTTAGGGTTTAGCCATTAAACATATGTGAGTACATACCTCTGATGACATTTGTAGGTAGTGGCTCCATCTGGTAGCAACGGTAATCATTACCAACTCTTAAGAAAACTTCAAGGGTGATTGAAACTGGTCTTACAGATGCAATTGCAACTGATGTTGCAACTGCAATTGGTTCTGAAACTGCAACTGCAACTGCAACTTAGTGTTTTATGAGGAAACCCTAATTTTTCAAACTTTGAATTTTGAAATTCTAATCCAGAGGATAGATGCGTTGAGCTGAGGCGAGTTAGCTGGTGCAATCAGAATTTAAAAAATCCAACTTTTACCCTCTCAAACTTGATCTGCGGATTTTTGGACTGGTGCTTCTGGTTTTCTGGTACTTCTGGTACTCTGGTACTTTTGGTACTCCAGTTTTCTGGTATTTTGTGAAACTAGGGTTTCACTTTCTGGGAGATCTAGCCACTGAAAAGCTGTTCTCTAAGTGCCAAAATGATCCTTGGGGGAGGGCACAACTTTCTAGGTGGTTTTGGAGATGAAAAGATTCACTTTTGAAAAAACCTTAATTTGCAGGTACTGCAATAGTGACATTTTTCTCTTGCAAAATATGTTTCCTTCAGGTTGGCTCTGATACCATGTTAATGTTTATGCCATTATTATAGTTCTTTTCATTTCAATAGATAAGAGAAACATAAGAACACGATCACTAAGAAATACACATTCACAAGAGACACAACATTTATCCTGGGAAACCCTCTAGGGGAAGAAAACCCAGCAAAAACTTCCTTATCATAAATTGCCAATACAATGTAAAGAGATAACTCAAACTAATACAGATAGTCCTCTCCAAAATATGCACCACTCTTCTCCCTCTCTCCTTTTCCAGTAACAGATTATAACTCGTCTCTCAAACTGAGCAAGTGACTTATGTTCAAATGAGACGCTAGCCTCCTTTATTTATACAAGTTCTGGCATGTGTTAAGTGTCTCTTCACTGGCAGGGCCAACTTCTTAATCTGGGTGGGCAAACCCACCTTTATTATATTTCTTATTAACTGTTGGGGCCGACTTCTTATTCTGGCTATTATAATTGTCTGTTGACCAATTCGCAAAAGGGGATTTGGTCCTAATACAATTACCGACATGATTAATCCACAAAGGGGATTAATCCTATAAATAATATATCAAATAATAATAAGAATACTCTTTGCAGTTACATTATTTCAACATTTACAAAGGTAGAAACATGAACCTTTTCTCTTCTCTATCCATGGGTGTAAACGTCTAGCTTTTTTTTCCCTAGCCAAAATATATTACAAGGCAGAAAATATCACAAAATTGCATGGCCGCAACTAAACGATTTCTGGTTTTCCCTAGCAATTCATCTAGATATGCCCTTTAACCATGTTCTTTATCCTCTACACATACTATTGTGCCCACGTTACAAGTTCTTAGTTTTCTGTGGAAAACTACCCAGACATGCTTCGATACATGAAAATATAATCTTGAAGAATATTTGTTGCACATATCATATCTCAAGCACAACACAAATTGTATCATGCACACACCAGTCTATGTAGAGGAGAAAGAACATGTCATGTCATATTCGCAGATCTGACAATACATGGTCTATAAATGTAGGTTGCATACATATGCTTTATCCCAACAAAAAAACAACGGATATTGTAACTTCACATGTAATCCTCCACAAATTTTGTATGCAACTATTTTATTTCATGGCAGGACTCGAGCACCAGGAAAATCTCATAGAAATACAGATAACGACCTCTGCAAAAATGGCAAATAACACAACTTCAAATTTACTGGTGGGTGCAGGGGATGAACACCATAAAGCGCCCCCCCCCAAAAATAACAATCCAAAAAAAAAAAAAAAGTAAAGCTCCAACCACCGCCATTGCACCCCAACCCTGCAAGGATGAATCAAATAAAAGAAACCAGTAAGGACCAAACCAACGATAAATCATGTAGAGGTCGAAATACACCCCCAGGGCCCCAAAGCGCAAACCCCAGGAAAAAAAATAGAACTAGCAACCCAGGAACCAATGAACCAACAAAAGCCACCAACCTAGTGAACAACATATGTATCTCCAACGATTACCAAACTGCAGACGAAGCAAAAAAGGAACCAGAAACATAAAAGGAACATGGGACTACAAATAAGAAAACATTCTTCCCTGTAAACTGCAAACACTGAACAACAAACAAGGAATACAAAACGAAACTACGGCATTGAAACTTACTTAAAAACAATGAAATGCAGAAGTGCGGGTCAAATCGCAAGCAGAACAACAAAAAACATCAACCGAGAAACCAACGAAGAAGAACAACTCACCGAATGAGTAAACAATGTATCTAGCTTCAACGATTACGAGGTTGAAGCATACAATGATAGGACCTGACAAACCAGCAAAGAAGAAGTAGTCACCGAACTAGTAAACAATGTATGTAGCTTCAATGGTAGAACAAGGATGAAATATACAATGGCTATTGACCTGGCATGTACTCCGAGAACCGTATTTACATAAACATTTAAGACTCTCAGGCTGTCTAAGGACCTCGTGGTATGCAAACATTTAAGGTGTCAGGGGTGTTGGAGAACGTCACGTCATGTAAACATTTATGATGTCAGACCTATTAAGGCATCTTGGAATAAGCGTCAATAAATTTCAAGAAATATACAAATATTGGAAATGAAAACATTTCAATATGCTTAGTACATATCAAAACTGATGGATATATTCGGGTAGAAAAAAATGATAATACAAACATTCGAACTAATGGTATCATTAATCGACCTTCAAGCAATATATAGGAAAAATATATGATTAAAACATATTGTGTACTAGAAAAAGTGTGTATATGTTTCCATCTACTACATTGGGAATAGAAAAGCCGGCAATAAGATCTCCAATCTCTTAGCCAATCGGATCAATACATATATGTTACTTTTTAATATATAAAAATATATGCTTTTAATTTCATAGCTCCAACAATAGGTATTATGCAAATATTTTCGGTCAAAGGACAAACTAATATGTAGTCAACACTTTATCGATCGCTATAGTCCCTCTATGCTTACAACATGGACTAATAATAATAATAATTAGATAAGTAATTCTAATACAATGTSTTTCACAATTCATGCCCTCTAAAGCCAAAAATATCGTACAACTCATTGAATTCTCATATTTATATAAATTCAAAAATTGGTTATAGTAAGTACTTTTGACTCAATCCTTAGGTGAACTTGGGGTTGAGTTTCGAATTGCTTCTAGAAAGATATGTTTTCCTTTTAGGGATTTCAAAATCGGAAGTTCTCTATCAAATCTTTTGATGTACTTTTATATTTTTGGAAATGAACATTTGAGCTTTGCAACCTTCTTCACTTCATTTGTACGAAACATTATGGAGGTGACATTTTTGTATAGCCTTTATTCCTCAAACCTCATACTCATGTCGATAGATTGAACTTTCAAGATTGATCAATATTTCATAAGATGAATTAAAATTAAAGTTTTCTCGAGGACCTAGTGAAATTTTTTTATATTGTGGTGTCCTTTATTATGTCCCAAATTTTGATACAAGGTATCAATTCATATTCAATATGATTTTGATATTCATGCATTGTTATACCCAATTCGCATGTATCTTTCTTTGTCATATATCTCAAACTTACTCAACAACCTAATTTGGTGATCCTTATAGCCTACATTTCTAAATTTTCTTAATAAAATCCAATTTCTTTTGAAACATTCCTTTCTCTTCCTTCTATATAATATTTTGTTTATGCGAAATTGATAATTACATACTTAAATCATGAAGTTTAGAGTCTTTGGAAAATAAATAGCTTTTAATTTGAGTGTATATAATATTTTGTTTATGAAAAATTGATAATTACATACTTAAATCATGAAGTTTAAATTCTTTGGAAAATAAATAGAGTTTAATTTGAGTGTTTATGTTATCTTCATCTAAGAACTGTTATACAAAAATGGACATTTTTTTTTTTAAATAAAAAGGGTAGTACCTATTATATTAACAAAAAGGAAAATACAGTGTCCATTGTTGCCGCCAGCTGTCCTGCCTGAGTAGGAAACCAGGACAGCTAGGCATTCTGTGCCAGGTGCAGTCCTGTTTTCAAGTTATACATGTGGGTGCCATGCCCAAGGGAAACCAGGGCTATTAACCTAGAGAGTTTTAAAACATAGGACATAACTAAACAAAAAGTAACTGAACTTTCTAACTGAACTAGAAAGCAGAAATATTCCCAACCATGAGCTTCGTTCCTCTTCTGACACCAGCCTGCCAGGAGCGAGTACGCCTATGCTCACGTCGGGCACTGCCGCTTTGGAGAGCTTTTGGAATAGGCTGCAAAAATCATGTCCAGCCATTGGTCCAACCTGGCTAGGCGAAAAGCGTGGTCTTCCATTAGGTTTCAGAGCTCAAAAATGAGTGAGAGGTACCGAAAATCCAAGGCTGGAGGATGGTTCGGTTCCCCACTGACATTGGGCATTCATGTGCTAGATTCCCCTGCTACGCGAGATGACAACCCTGCAGGCTTCACCATTCCTGTAATGTCGTCGGGAGGGGCTTCCTCTTCCACAATGCATGGTGGGAAGAGGTCTTCCACGGTGGCAGCGTTGAGGTCCCACCGGGCGTCTCCATGCGGTGGCTTTGTTCCTTCTGCACTAACGAGTGAGGGGAGGTGTTGTTGTGCCTCCTCCCAACTAATTTCTTCTATAATCGCCATGGGTGGCATCCTAGGTCTTTGCTTGCTTCTGGTGGCATCCAAAGCCAATGCTCGTTTGAAATTGCAGATGTGTTTACGCCTAGACTCGGCTCTGTACCATGCTGCCCCTCTGCGGGATTTTCCCCGAAGTCTGGGCATGGTTAAAGCTGTTATCTGTTTTGTTGTTTCACTTCCTGGCTGCGATGGAGGTCGAAAATTGAAAATGAACAGAATGAACACTGCAAGGGTCCAATTCACATCACCTTTATTCATCCCCACGATTACACACCATGCTGTTGTGCCTGCTGAGGCCATTAAGGCAGGGCTGTTAGTGCTCTGGCTCCGGGTTCAATTCCCTTGCACGAGAGGGATCATCGATGGGAAATGCCTAGTACAGGCCATGGGCTAATTAGTGTTTAGAGGGCGCTCACTGGTTGATGCCATAAATGGGCGTCCTGACGAGCGTCCACGTGTTTGCTGATTGGCACGTGTCACCCCATCCGGGGTACAAAAATGGACATTGATCCCTATGTTGTTTTATAATACTATAGTTGATTCTCTAGAAGGGAGATCATATTCTCCATATTTTGGGTGTTTTCTACCTCTGATTTGGATTATCAATGGCTACATGTGAAATAGACAATTTAGGAGACAATAGATTAGTTAGATTGTCCCTTTTGGTGTCAATAACCTTATATTTAGTAGTACATATAATGGTATTATCCAGATCAACCTTCTTTCTATTTTGAGTTTTCTTGATTATGGATTGCCTTTACTGGACAATTGAGAGGGGGGGTGAATCAGTTGTTACCATGCTTAAACAATTATGCTTCTTTCAAAATTCTTTACAAGGCACTCAATGATGATCACAATAATGCAGGGAAATAAATGAAGGCACATTTAGCATCAGTCACATATATGAGAAACACAGAGACATATATTTCACGAGGAAACCCATACAGGGTAAAACCTCTTTTTCTTTATATGATAAGTATTATCTACATTCTTTACATTATCATACATATGCACCAACTCATTGTGAGGCTATAACCTCTGTTTTTGCAATTTGCAACTTGCTGAGAGAACCAAATCTCTATTTTCTCTAGCACCCACTAGAAGGAAGCACCAACTCCCTGGGTTCTCTAGCACCAACTAGAAGGAATCACCAACTCCCTGATTCCTCTAGCACCAATAGATGGAAGTACAAACTTCTAATCATACAAGAACCAACCTATATAACAGAGAACAAGAGTTCTCCCTTGCACCACCCTGCCACCCTGGTTTCTCTGGATGGAACCAGATGGAAGCTACAACTCCCTGTGTTCAAGCACCCACTTGAACCTCTGAGGACAACAGTCCTCCCTAGAACCTCCCAACCACCCTGGTATTTTAATTCTTGGTTACTAAAACTTATTACAAGGATATAAAGTTATTCAGTGGCTTACTAGCATTGTCGTTGTCTTGTTACACTACTCTGCCCTGTCTGCATCAGTGTCTTCTGCACACCCCTTGCACTATATATTCTTTTGCTTTTTATTCTCTATGCACCAGGTCCATTCATTGCACAATTCCTCTTCTTTTCAATTCAGTTAATGCACTCCTCCTTCTTGGCGCATGAATCACCTTCAACAACCACAACAACACCAATGCCAACCCCAACAACTCTTTGTACCGTGTACTTATAGCTTATGTGCTACTTGTGCATGCAATGCATGCAATCCCTCTGCATCCTCACACTACATCGATATCCTCCACCTCTTGAGTGCTCTGTCTAATCATTATCACGACTCTTCAACTTCTCTGGCCGTCTTTTCTTTTCACTCGTTCAGCATCACTGTATGTTATGCTGAGATTCCTCAGTGACTCTAGCAGTTGAGACTCTTCATCTTCTCTGTGACAGTCGAGCTCACCTTCTCTGTTCCATTTAAAAGCTTCAATGCTCATCCAACTGTCAATCACCTCCACGAGCATCTTCATCCCTCAAGAAGATTCCCAGAGACTCTTCATCTCCTCTTTCAATCACCCTGAAGTGTCTTCGAGTCCTCTGGAAGAAACCATCAGTGGTTTCTGCCAGTTACACTGTGACGTGCACCAGTAGCCCTTCGATCTTCTTCAGTTTGATCTGCACTATTGGATTAGCTGTGATTTATGCGTTTCACACTTTCTCAATTCAGAGATTCTGTGATGAGGCATCTTGACTCTTCATGTTGTGAGCTTTGAAAAGGATCTTGGCTGCTCTAGCTTCCTCCTCTACATGACCATAGGCGGTGACCATCAGTTATAGCGATATTTCACCTTTTTGGTATTTCGGCATTTGTATGATCCCGTGTTTTGACACTCCCAGACGCGATCCCCGAAATTCCAAGGCGGAGCTTATCTGCACTAGGTCCTTCCTCCATGTGACCATCGGCTGCACTATAAGGTGTTGCGAACTTATGGTCTTCATTGACCCTGATCGATGGTCCATATCCTTGATGAATCAATGCTCCAGATATTTTTGCGATCTCACATCTCACAGTTCCTTAGATGTGGGTTCTTTTCACTCCAAGTTGCGATAGGCAAAGCTCCGAATTGAAGCTTAGATCAATGGTCCACGATCTCGATGAATCTACGGTTGCAATTAAATCGTGATTTCTCATATCGTGATTTCAATGGTCATATTCCTTGCCTCTCCAAGTCGTGAGTTGCTCTGATCTTCTTCCACGCATCCCTCTTGGATCAACGGTCAATATTTTATTTAGACTTCGCAACTCCACGAGCCTTCGTTGTGCCTGATTAATGGTTTAGATCAGTCCTCTATCTGATGGTTAGGATTATTTCATGATTTCTCATATCGTGATTTCGAGAGGTTAGGGAACCCCATTCCTTTGACTCTGCAGTCAGCGAAATGACGATCTTTCCCCACATGTCCCTCTTAAAGATGGATGGTCCTCCTTCTTTTGGGATTTTGTGAGCCCGCTACTCCTTGCACTTTAAAGAACGTGCAGGTTCTCCTTGATCCAATGATGGTCGGATCCCACGCATGGATCTAATGCCTGAGATCTTTCCTCCTCTTCAGCGTGCTCTTCTTGTCTACATTGAGATCTGACAGCCATCAGAAATTCTGAATTGTTGATCCAACGAAAACGGTTGTTGCTCTTCCTCGATTATCACTGTGTTGTTGATTAACACTGTTGTACTTGCCATCAATGACAAGCATACCCTGCTTGTAAAACATGCCAACAATCTCCCCCTTTGGCATTGATGGAAACTAAGGCTCCCCTATTCTTTTCTCCCCCTTTGACATCAATGTCAAAGAAAACACGCTCCCCCTGAGCTATTGTATTAATTTTAAGAGGTATCAGATATGCAACCAATATAGGACTCCCCCTAACAGGATGGACTCTCTTATAAGTGAGACGGGATGACACCCAGCTTCTGTCTGAGATATTCAAACGGTGTCCTAGCGAGGGGTTTAGTAAAGATGTCTACAATTTGTTCTGTAGTGGGAATGTAATGGACCTGAACAATATGATTGGTGACCTTCTCTCTCAGAAAATGATATTTTATGGGAATATGCTTGGTCTTGGAGTAGAAGACAGGATTTTTAGACACACTGATGGCACTAGTGTTATCACAATGAATTGGGATTGGTGCAGTGTATTTTACCTCTAAGTCTGCAAGTGTCTGAATAATCCATAATACCTGAGTGCAACAGGTAGCAACATCAATGTAATCTGCCTCTGTGGTTGATAAAGAAATTGAACCTTGCTTTCTACTAATCCATGCTACTAAAGAATCACCCAGGAAGAATGCTCCTCCACTGGTGCTTTTTCTCTCATCGACACAGTTTGCCCAATCTGCATCTAAGTAAGCAGTTAACTGAAAATTTTGATTTCTGGGATACCACAGACCATAAGTCATTATTTCTTTTAAATACCTAAATATCCTTTTGACAGCTTGCAAATGAATCTGTTTGGGTGCAGCCTGAAATCTTCCTACCATTCCTACAACATGCATTATGTCTGGGTGAGATGTTGTGATGTACAGCAGGATTCCTATCATTGATCGATATAAGCTTTGATCAACATCAGGTGAATCATCATCCTTTCTTAATTTGCATCCAGTTACCATAGGTGTACCCACAGGTTTAGATTCTTCCATTTGAAACCTTTTCAGCATTCCTGTTAGATATTTTTCTTTAGAAATGAACATCCATTTGGGCCTCTGAGTAATTTGCAGACCAAGAAAAAATGACAGTTCTCCTATCATAGACATTTCAAATTCAGACTCCATGGCAGAAGAAAACCATTGTACCCATGAATCCTTATTACATCCAAAGATGATGTCATGTACATAGACTAGTATGATGAGAAAATTATTATCCTCTGTTTTAACATACAAATTGTTGTTAGTTGTTCCTCTCTTGAACCCTTTGTCTTTGAGATACGTATCCAGTCTGTGATACCAGGCTCGAGGGGATTGTTTTAAACCATATAAATCTTTCTTCATCTTGCATACTAACTCAGGTTTATCAGAAAATTTGAGACCCTCTGGTTGTTCCATATAGACTTCTTCACTTAAATCTCCATTGAGAAAGGATGACTTGATATCCATTTGGTAGACTTTAAACCTTTTATGAAAAGCATAGGCAAGAAACATTCTGATAGCTTCTAATATTGAAACGGGCGCAAATGTTTCATCAAAATCCAGTCCTTCTATCTGAGCATAGCCTTTACATACTAACGTCGCTTTGTTCCTGATAACTTGTCCTTGCTCATTCAACTTATTCTTAAAGATCCATTTGGAGCCAATGACATTTTTACCTTCAGGTCTTTGAACCATCTCCCACATATTGTTTTTCTCAATCTAATCAAGTTCTTCATTCATTGCTTTAACCGAGTGGTCATCTTTCCTGGTTTCATTAAAATTCTTGGGTTCCATCATGGATATGAAGGCTGTATGAGATTGTTCAGTGTTTTTGATTATCTTTCTTCTGGTTTGTACACCTTTGTCTTTTTCCCCAATTATCTGACTTGCAGGATGAATCTTTTGAATGATTCTAGAGGAGGAATTTGTAGTTGACTACTGATTTGAGTTTGTCTGAGTGTCTGAGTCTTCATCTAATTCAGAGTCTTCATTTTCTGATTCTTGGACTTGTTCATCTTCAACTTTAGCTGTGTCTTTTGTAGAAGACTCATTACTGTACAACTCTCTTGCTAGGATTCCTTCATCATTTTTTACATCAATATAGTCAACCATTTTATGCAGCCTCTTATTATAGCATCTGTATCATTTACTGTTTGTAGCATACCCTAAGAAAATAACTTCATCTGCCCTGTCATCATATTTGTCGAGGTTCTCATCATTATTCTTTATGTAGCATTTACTCCCAAAGACTTTGAAGTGTTTGATTGAGGCAAGTCTTCCAAACCATAATTCATAAGGTGTCTTGTCACTTTGTGGTCTGAGGTGGGCTTTGTTAAGCACATGGATTTCTATGTGTATTGCTTCTACCCAGTAGGTTTGACCAATGTTCTTCTCATTCATCATTGACCTGGCCATTTCCTGCACTATTCTGTTTTGCCTCTCAACTACTCCATTTTGTTGTGGAGTTCTTGGGATTGTGTATTCTCTCTTG
>ML778709.1:919536-956376 GCA_009831015.1 Picea engelmannii
TTGTTGTTCTTTATACTATCTGCTTTATGTTTATAACTCTGGATTTCACAGTTAAAACTCACTGCCACTAAGATTAATGATTCAAAGTTAAAAATGAGAGTAAATTGTTAATAAATCTACACTAACTGATTCAACCCCCCCCCTCTCAGTTAGTTCATACCTGTAACAATTTTGAGAGTCTTTGGGTGCCACCAATCTTGCATAGCTTCAATCTTTTTTGGATCCACACTAACGCCATCCTTGCCAACGAGATGACCCAAGTATTCTACTTCTGAGGCACCAAAACCACATTTAGACTACTTCAGGAAAAGTTGGTGCTAAGAGAGTAGATGGAGAACTCGATCCACATGAGTAAGATGGTCTGTCCAGGTTTTTCTAGGGATGTAAGACATGATTCATGAGGATTTGGAAGGTGGAGGGGGCATTACACAAGCCAAAGGGCATGACAAAAACTCATAGTGGCCCCCATGAGTTCGAAAGGTTGTCTTGGGAATGTCTGCCTCTTTCATACATATCTGGTGATAGCCCGAGCAAAGATCAAGTTTAGTAAAGAATTGGGCGCCACTCAATTCATCTAGGAGGTCATCAATGACAGGAATGGGAAATTTGTCTTTAATGGTCAGTTTGTTGAGGGGATGAAAGTCAAGACACATTCTCCAATAACCTTCTTTCTTCAGGACCATGACTACAGGAGAAGAGTCAGGGATCTTACTAGGGCGGATAATGCCTGCATTAAGGAGTTCCTGGACCATTTTCTCAATTTAATTTTTTTATGAAAAGGGGTGGCGATATAGACGGATATTGGGAGGAAGGCTTCCAGGTACAAGGGGAATGTAATGATCATGAACACTGCAGGAAGGAGGGAGTCCTTGGGGAGTGGAAAATACCATTTGATGTTTAGAAAGGAGGTCTTGGAGGTCTTGCGGCACCAGGGGTGTCTCTGTTGCTTGTATGGCATGGAGTTGGGCAATGACACCAGAATGACCTTTTTTGAGTAGCCTTTCCATGCGATGGGAACTAATGACCTCGGGTGAACCAACAATGATTCCTTGGAATTTATATTGGTGGCCTTCCTGGTCAAATTGCATGGTTAGTTCATTAAAATCCATGAGAATGGGACCCAAAGTCCTTAGCCAGTCTACACCCAACATAATGTAACAACCAACCATGCCAATAGCAAACATATGGGATTTTAGGTGGTAGTCACCAACTTGGAGATGCACATTTTCACAGTGCCCTCCACATTTCATGGAACCACCATTGGAAATCATGATTTGGAAATTGTTGACGACATGGATGTAGCAATGAGTTTCTTGGGCAATGTGGCGATGAATAAAATTATGGGTGCTTCCACTATCAACCATAATGATGACTTTCTGATGCTTGATGTAACCGATTAAATTGAGGGTTTGGGGGATGGAGAAGCCAGTGAGAGCATTGAGAGAAATGATCGGTTCCACTTCGGGAGGGTCTGAAGGAGGGGTTATGTCAGTGATTTCAGGTGACTCAGACACAAGGGGAGTTTCAACATCCTCTTCCGAAATATCCTCAGAGATGGCCATAAAAAGAATTTGTTCCTTACACTTGTGGCCTGGGAAATATTTTTCATCACAATTATAAAAAAGGCCTTTGAGTTGGCATTCATCCATTTTATCCCTGGTCAATTTTTGGATCTTTAATGGGGCAGAGGGAGTAATGGGATTTACAGGTTTAGGGAGAGGGATAAAGGAGGGTTTATGATTTTGAGAGGATACAACCTGTTGTGCTTCTTTAGATTTTTTAGTAGCCTCCACCCAAATCAAAGGTCGTGCCATGAGGACATGGGCCTAAATCTCATCCTTGAGGCCACTGATAAAACACTTTAGAAAGAAATCATATAAAACACTTTAGAAAGAAAGCATCTGTCATGCCCTTTGTTTGAAAAGCCAGGCACTCAAAGGAAACTATGAAGTCTTCTACTGTTCCTGATTGTTTCAACTTTGTCAAATGGCCCAAATGTTTGGTGTCAGTGTCAAAGAATTCATAAATCTCAGTCACAAATTGGGTCCAAGAAATATACTGATGCAGCCGCACCCACAGGCACGCCCGCTCCCACAGGATCTTTTTTTTTTCTCGGCCCGAAGAACTCCAAGGTTCTCCTATTTCCCTATTGGGAAATCTGCACCCCACAGATTCTCTTCTACGTGATCCTCCCTTTACTTACTTATCAGAGGATCGGGACTCGTAGACTCGCAAGTTCACTATCGATCACTGGGCTCTCGAATCCCCAGGACCCGATGGCCAGTCAACACTGACTTCTTCCTGTACCTATCGGGAATTCCCTTATCGCAGTTTCGCTACTCTCGAAGTCATTCAATTTGATTTATCGAATCCCGATACCCAACGTGACAAAACTCGGACACTCATGCGAGTTGTCCTCTTAACTCCTGCCACTTTTATCGAGATTTCAGGATTCGCGGGATCGCGAATCCTGATGTCAATGGATTCGGGTCTTTCCTTTTCCCGATCCCCAATATAGTATGCCACTTGTCTTCCACCAACCCTGTTGTGGCCCCATGCAAGCCTTCCATTGGGATATCGCGTTTCATGACTCTAAATTGCAATAATTTCGTACCTTCATAATCTCCGATGCTCCGAACTCCGACTCCTCAGAATCTCCTGACACGTGTCCCCACTGATGGACAGTTCTGGGCTTATCGGGATATTGCGGATTGCGATATAAAAATTCTCGTTGCAAACTATTAGAGCTTCGCCTCGCGAACCCCTGATACACGATATCATGTGTAGATCCAACAGTCCCTGTGACTCAGAATCGACAGCTCTGCCCCTTCTTGAGCTTTAAACCTTCGGACATTCTCGCCGTAACCTCCTTGCACCTCCGCAAGACCCAACGGCCCTCGGAACTCCGCGAAATCTCCCCAGAGAATTTCGACCGACCGTTCTTCCTTATGAAATCCATGAAATGAAGAAGTGTCTCCCCATGAGACTCATTCACCTACTCACCAACCTACGACGCTTCCCTCAAACTTCCAATAGTAGCTTCCCTATGCTTATCCTTTAGTGAATTCAAAGGCCTACTCCTTCTGAGATTTTCCACAACTTCAGTCTTCTTGGAAACCTCTTGCATGCACTCTTTGTGGCAACCCTTCAACCTCAACTGAGTGTTGAAGTCTCTTGACTCTGCACACTCTTGCAACAATAGTCTTTCAGTTCCTTCACTCAGGTTCGCAACCCTGAGACTTTTACCTAGCCTACGCACTCCTTGCATGACATTGTGCCTAAATGCACCTTCGAGGGAATGAGAACAAAAGCTATCTCTAATTGGGCCCTTCTGTCAACGCACTCCTTACAGGAATCCTCTAGCTCAATTAGAGAGACAATTGAAACTCATTCACTCTTCCCCTCAGACTTCAATTCATTCATGAAATCACATACACAACATACTAAAAGTAAATGTAAAACAGGAAATAAACATGCATGAGCATATCAACATCAGAACACAGAGATTCAACACAAAACATGAATTTGAATTAAATCTTTCTTCTATTAATTCAAATGCCTGTACATGGGCATTCTTCATACGATTCTCTGCTTTCTCTCTCTCTTCCTTCTTCTGAATTATTCTACAATGATACAATGAGGGTGTCTATATCCGTTTTCCCTCCTGAGCTCTAAAGCTATCAAATCTAAAATTAATTTCCTATCTACCAGCATTAACTATATTAAATGTCAACTATCTATCTAAGGATGAGAGCTTATCCGCTCAAGGTCCATTACAATATACAAAATCACCTCCTCTTAAATGAGTCATTTAAGACTGCGCAACAGTCCCAAAGCATTTTTCAAAATTTGGGCTGCCTTGTCCAGTTGTCCTCCGCTTTCGCGCTGGCTCACTTGATGAGTCGGTGATGCTCCTGCATCATACTCCTCGGCTTGAAAACTTTCATGGGCTCCTGTCCATGAGCTTCTGCACGATCCATCCACGCTTTTGTATTTCCACTGCTTAGTTCCAGTTTCTGCTTCTCTAGCCCTATATGGGTATAAATTTTCCTAATTGAATATCGGAGATATTCCTATCCCGTTCGGCAACTTGATCTCATAAGAATTTTCTCTGAATTTTCTCAAGACCTTACATGGTCTGATTTTATTCATCTTAAGCTTATTGTATGTTCCCCTTGGGAACCTTTCCTTCCTCAAATGTGCTAGAACTAGATCACCAACTTCAAACTGAAGTTGTCTACGATGTTGATCTGCTTTGTGCTTATATTCCTGGTTTGATTTCAGTAATCGCTCCTTAACCTGGCCGTGAAGTTCTTTCATCACCTCAGTGAATTCTTCCGCACTAGCACTACTAGTCGCAGTCTGTTCTGAATCCCTCAATTTAGCAACTCCTCTCGGTTGCATGCCATACACAATCTGAAATGGGCTTTTTCCTGTGCTTCGATTTACTGAATCATTGTATGCGAACTTTGCCTATGGAAATATGTTATCCTAACTGCTATGGTGCTCTCTCACCAAGATTCTCAGCAAGTCTCCCAGAATTTTGTTCACCACTTCTGTTTGTCCATCCATCTGAGGATGATAAGCCGAACTAAATGATAAATTAGTCCCCAGTTTCTTCCATAAGGTCCTCCAAAAATGTCCTATGAATTTTGTATCCCTGTCCGAAACTATGCTTTTCGGCAATCCATGAAGTCGAATGACCTCTTTGAAGAACATATTTGCGATGTGGGTCACATCACTGGTTTTTTGGCATGGGATAAAATGTGCCATCTTGGAAAACCTATCCATGACCACCGAGATTGAATCAACCCCTCTTTGTGTCCTTGGTAACCCCAATACAAAATCCATGCTTATCGTCTCCCATGGCCTCTCTGGTATGGGCAATGGCTGATAGAGTCCTTCATTCTGCTTCCTTCCTTTTGAATGCTAGAAAACTCTACACCTGTCTACAAATCTCTTGACATCTTCTCACATCCCTGGCCAAAAATATGATTCATTTAGCTTAGCGAATGTTTTTTCATGACCAAAATGTCCTGCTAATCCACCACTGTGTTTCTCCTTTAACAGGTTCTCCCTCATGGAGCAATTCGGAATACACAGTTGATTGCCTCTAAACAACAATCCTTCCTGGATCATATAGTCTATCTAAGGACTCCTGTCTCTGAGAATTGGACTCTCAGCTGCTTCATATGCCTCTCCAAAATCTGCATCACCTATGTACATGTCCCTGAGATTTTCAAAACCCAATGTTTTGACTCGGAATTCCTGCAGCAACAAACACTTCCTGCTCAAATCATAAGCCACTTTGTTAGTAGTACCCGAAATGTGTTTAATCACAAATGTGAAATTCTGCATATACTCAACCCATTTGGCATGTTTCTGATTCAACTTCTCCTGTTGAGTTACATACTGTAATGCGTGGTTATCACTGTAAATTACAAATTCTTTTGGGATCAAATAATGCTTCCACTTCTTCAGTGCCTGTATGATAGCATAAAATTCCTTATCATATGTGGAGTATTTCAGTTTCGCCTCATCGAGCTTCTCACTGAAATATGCAATCGGTCTGTCTTCCTGACTAAAGACCGCTCCTATGGCAAACCCACTTGCATCACATTTCACCTAAAATGTCTTCAAGAAATCTGGCAACACCAACACTGGTTGTTCCATGATCTTTTGCTTCAACAGATTGATGCTCTTCTCAGCCTCTGCTGTCCAGTGAAAAGATTTATGCCGCTTCTTCACTGTATCCATCATCGCTGCGCTAATTCCACTGAAATTCCTGATGAATTTTCGGTAGAAACTAGCCAAACCATGAAAATGTCTTACCTTGAATACATTCCTGGGTGATGGCCAATTCTTGATCACTTCTACCTTGTCTGGATCCATCCTCAATTCATTCTCCGATATGAAAAATCCCAAATAGATGAGCTCTATCTTCATGAATGAATATTTCCTCATATTAATCAACAACTTCTCTTGTTGTAGCTTCCTCATCACTGTAGCCAAATGCTTCAGATGTTCAACCTCTGATTTATTGTAAATCAGTATATCATCCAAATACACAATGATGAAATTCCCGATGAATTCCCTCAGGACTTCATTCATCAACCTCATGAAGGTACTCAGCGCATTTTTCAAGCCAAACAGCATAACAAGCCATTCATACAGTCCTTCGTTGGTCTTGAAAGCTGTCTTCCACTCATCGCCTTCTCTCATGCGAATCTGGTGATATCCGCTTTTCAAATCAATCTTTGAAAAGTATTTTTCCCCACTCAGGCAATCCATCAGATCATCCATTCTTGGCAATGGGAACCTGTACCTGATGGTTATTTTATTGATGGATCTTGAGTCAGTACACATTCTCCAACCTCCATCTTTCTTGGGACTAAGTACCGTTGGAACAACACATGGACTCAAGCTTTCTCTAACCAATTCTTTGTCCAATAACTCCTGGACCTGCTTCTTGACCTCCACATTTTCTTGCGGCGTCAACCTATACATGGATTTATTCGGCAAACTAGCTCCTGGTATGAGATCAATATGATGACTCACACTCCTCATCGGTGGCAACGAACGAGGTAATTCATCCACTATGATGTCAGTGAACTCTTCCAGTAGTTCCTGAATCTCATCTGGTAGATCATCCACTCTTGTGCTAGTCAGAACAATCCTCGGCTTTTTGACCACAAAGAATTCTGGATCTTCTTTCTTCTTCACCTCTGTAAGAAGCTCCTTCCCACTCATGAGAAGTATTGTGTTGCTTACCTCCAGATTCACCTCCTTATCTTTTATTGGAAGCAACATATGGGTTCTCCTATTCTTCTCCAAGGTATATGTGTTCATTTTCTCTTCATGAATCACATTTCTGTCATATTTCCATGGTCTACCCAACAATAGATGACATACATCCATGGGAATAACATCACAGAGTACTTTATAATTATACCCTCCTATCTTGAATTCAACTAAACACTATTTAGTGGCACTCACCTGATGTCCTTTCTATAGCCATGAAACCTTGTATGGACTCGGGTGATCAATCGTCTCCAGCTCCAGCTTTTCCAACATCTCGGTTGAAATGAGATTATATGTGCTATCGCTGTCCACAATGACCTTGCATACCCTATCCTTGGTCTTGCAAGCAGTCCTAAAAAGTCAGGTCCTTTGGACTGAACTTTCCACCTCCTTCTCGGGTGTCAAAAGTACTTTACGCATCATTAATGACCTTCCACCTTCTGCATCTTCTGCCTCAACATCCCGCCGCTGTGCCTCGGTGATGTGAGCTTCTCCAATGTCCTTCTTTTTCTCTAGACACTCGTAAGACTTGTGCCCATTCTTTCCACATGTGAAGCATGTGATGACTCCACCTCTTCCTCTTCCTCTACCTCTAGTACAAGGAAAAGTGTTTGCATCCAAATAATCTCCGCTCTGCTCTGTATGTTGCCCTTTCTGTTCAATGTATTGACTCCTCTGTGAGGTTCCACCTTTTTCAAATTTACCCTAAGGCTTCTTCCATTCCTCCTTGGTCTTCTGGTATTTGTCCTGGGCAACTGCCTTTCCTCTTGGCTAACTTCTGCCTTGGCCTCGCTGACTTTTTTTACAGCTCAGCTTCTCCTCAACTTTCAGAGCCATATGATAAGAATCCTCTACCATTCAGATGGTTACCATGCTCAATTCATCCTAAATGTCATATCTCAGACCATTCATATATATAGCAACCTTCTCATCATCTCTCTCCTGATGACCTGCTCTGATGTTCAGTCAATAGAATTCCTCAGTGTATTCTTTCACTGTCATCAACTTCTATCTCAGGTTCTGCATCCTCCTGAACAGAGTAATTTGATAATCTCTTGGGATGAATTTCTCCTTCATCTTCGCGATCATTCGATCCCAGCTCTTGATCTTCTGCTTGCCTTTGCAACGTCTATCAGCTTGTAGCTCGTCCCACCACAATGTTGCATGCCCTATCAAACGTGTGACAGCGTGTCTGACCTTCTTATCCTCTTCGATGTCTTCATAATCAAAGTAGGTGTCAAGAGCTCTAATCTAGTCTAGAAGCTCCTCTGCATCCAAGTTTCCCTCGTAAACTGGAATGTCCATCTTTGCCTTTGCACCCATCCTGGCAATAGCTTTAATCAATCATTCATTTGCTGCATCCTTGGCTGCAACTTCCTCTTCATGTTCAGCCTCAACTTCATCCTCGAAATCACTCAGATCCCTTGAACTAACTGTGTGTCTTTGTGATGTCTCCATCTCATCGAGTCTTGCTCGGAGATCACGCATCTGTCTGTCCATTTCTGCATTTCCTACCAGCCTACCTCTTTTTCGCACCTCCCTATCCTCTGAATCAGGTGATTTCCTTTCTCTCCTCGATAGCATGGTGAATTCTCCTTCTTCTCTGCTACAAAAAGCAAAGAGATATTCCTACTCTGATACCACTTTTGATGCAGCCGCACCCGCAGGCACGCCCGCTCCCACAGCATCTTTTTTTTTCTCGGCCCGAAGAACTCCAAGGTTATCCTATTTCCCTATCAGGAAATATGCACCCCATAGATTCTCTTCTGCACGATCCTCCCTTTCTTTACTTATCGGAAGATCAAAACTCGCAGCCTCGCAAGTTCACTATCGATCACTAGGCTCTCGAATCCCTGGGACCCGATGGCCAGTCAACACTGACTTCCTACCGTACCTATCGAGAATTACCTTATCACGGTTTCTCTACTCGCGAAGTCATGCACTTTGATTTACCGACTCCCGATACCCGACGTGATTAAACTTCGACGCTCATGCGAGTTGTCCTCTTAACTCTTGCCACTTTTATGGGGATTTCAGGATTCGTGGGATCGCGAATCCTAATGTCAATGGATTCGGGTCTTTCCTTTTACCGATCCCCGATATAGTATGCCACCTGTCTTCCACCAACCTTGTTGTGGACCCAAGCAACTCTTCCATCGGGATATCACGTTTCATGACTCTAAATTGCAAGAATTTCTTACCTTCTAAATCTCCGATGCTCCGAACTTCGACTCCTCAGAATCTCCTGACACGTGTCCCCACTGATGGACGGTTCTGGGCTTATTGGGATATCGTGGATCGCGATATCGCAATTTGCGTTGCAAACTCTTGGAGCTTCACCTCATGAACCCCCAATACACAATATCACGTGTAGATCCAATAGTCCCTGTGACTCGGAATCAACGGCTCTACCCCTTCCTGAGATTTAAACCTTCGGACGTTCTCGCCATAGCCTCCTTGCACCTCCGCAAGATCCAACGACCCTCGGAACTCCGCGAAATCTCCCCAGAGAATTTCGACCGACCATTCTTCCTTATGAAATCCACGAAATGAAGAAGTGTCTCCCCACGAGACTCATTCACCTGCTCACCAACCTGCAACGCTTCCCTCAGACTTCCAATAGAAGCTTCCCTACACTTATCCTTTAGTGAATTCGAAGGCCTACTCCTTCTGAGATTTTCCATGACTTCAGTCTTATTGGAAACCTCTTTCACACACTCCTTGCGGCAACCCTTCAACCTCGATTGAGTGTTGAAGTCTCTCGACTCTGCGCACTACCGCAACAACATTCTTTTAGTTCCTTCACTCAGGTTTTCAACCTTGAGACTTTTACCTAGCCTACGCACTCCTTGCATGACACTGTGCCTAAATGCACCTTCGAGGGAATGAGAACAAAAGCTATCTCTAATTGGGCCCTTCTGTCAACGCACTCCTTGCGGACAATTCAATTACACTCCTTGCAGGAATCCTCTAGCTCAATTATAGAGACAATTGAAACTCATTCACTCTTCCCCTTAGACTTCAATTCACTCATGAAATCACATACACAACATACAAAAAAAAAATGCAAAATAGGAAATAAACATGCATGAGCATATCAACATCAGAACACAGAGATTCAACACAAACCATGAATTTGAATTAAAGCTTTCTTCTATTAATTCAAATGCCTATACATGGGTGTTCTTCATATGATTCTTTGCTTTCTCTCTCTCTTCCTGCTTCTGAATTATTCTACAATGATACAATGAGGGTGTCTATATCCGTTTTCCCTCCTGATCTCTAAAGCTATAAAATCTAAAATTAATTTCCTATCTACCAGCATTAACTATATTAAATGTCGACTATCTATCTAAGGACGAGAGCTTATCTTCTCAAGGTCCATTACAATATACAAAAGTTCCTCCTCTTAAATGAGTCATTTAAGATCGCACAACAGTCCCAAAGCATTTTTCAAAATTTGTGCTGCCTTGTCCAGCTATCCTCCACTTTCATGCTGGCTCGCTTGATGAGTCGGTGATGCTCCTGCATCATATACCCTTGATGGGAAGTTTTTCTCTATTTCCACCATTGCCAAAGTTCTTGATCTAGATGGAGAACACCATACCAGAGTTTAGCCAAGTCATCTGTAATGTCGTATAAAGAGAAATAATGTTCCATTTGGGTTACCCAACGAGTGGGGTCCAAGCCATCAAATTTGGTCACATCCACCCACAGAAGGCACAGATCATGTTGAAAGTGATGGTGATGAAAGGTATGGGAATGGGAGGAATGTTCACCTTCAGTCTCTGGAGGTGTGTCAGAGAAAGGGTCATCTGTAGGGATCTTCAGTTTGGTGCAGAGTGATGCAAAGACAGATTCAAGTTGGGTGGTCAGTGCTTGTTTGACTTCCTCCATTGAGGACTACATGGTTGTATTTATGGTTGTATTGATGGATGCATCGATGGAGGCAACATTGGCACTGAGTTGTTTCACTTCTTTTGGGGTCTCGAGGAGACCAGATTGCAAGGTGTTGAAGAGAGCTTCCAAGTCTTGGCTACGGGTATGGGCCATGAGGATGGGTGAACGAAAAGGGGGTGGGCGGGGTCAATTTTTTTTTCAGAAAAATGATATGGATGAATGTGATAAGGGTGAACAGATGAATCCAATAGAATAGGTTTCAAATAATGGTGAAAAGGTTTCCATACTTTTTTTTTGTTTGTTTTTTTACACCTACGGAGTTATACTCTGGTCTGAAGAATACTATAGCGATGAAATCCCCAAATTCTTAACCAGTAAGAAAAGTGTAGTGATTTGGCAACCCGAACAAAGTTGTGCGGCAACAGATCTTGTCTGTTTTAATTCTTTTATGTTTCTATCCCCCAAGGGTTAAGTATTCAAGGGTTCTACAGACAAGGGTTTTCCCTCTGCTATAGCTCTCTAATATACGTACGGGGTCCAATAATAGTACTCAACCCAATATCTCAGGGCACTAACTAAGGAGGATAGATTGTACCCTTAGCTGTACGACCTGACTACCTAGGTACTAGAGAGTATCTTCCAGAGTGTTGTTCTTGGTGGCACTATAGAAGTCAGGTGATTGATCGGTTTATCTAAAGAAGGCATCAGGAAATCTAGGTCAACGTGTACATAGGTGTTGTCTGATGTGCTACCACTCGAAGGGGTACCAACAGGGGTTACAAGGGTGGCCAAAATATGCGCGCTTAAGAACCACTTGTATTTCCTGTGTGTATGAATCCATCAACCGTGGGTTTATGCGTGTAACAACAGATCTTTGTGGCTTAAAGACGCCAGAATACATCTCTACCTTGAAAAAAATTCCCACAATTTCTGCCAAGGAAAGTGCTCTGATACCACTTGTAGTATACCAGATATAAAAAGTATGCAGAATAGAAATAAAATGCTAGAAATAGAAGAATAACAGTAATGTAACTAGCATAATCTCCACAATAACACATACATGATATAAGAACAACAACAAAAATAACACTTTGATTCAGAAAGCAATGTTCACGGGCCTCTTCGAGGGGGCAACCTCCAGTCGAGCAGTGCTCTATTACAATAATCTCCAAGCTAGGGTTTTCATACCCTCGATTCGTATTTATACTAAATATGTCTATCAATAGAAGCATCTAAAGGAAGATCCTTCTAGAAGCGGAAGCTTCTATTAGGTCTTCTTACATCCGCCTTATTCTATTTTATTGAAATGCCTTATTAATATTGACCTTTATTACATCCGAATATATTGCTCTACCTATGTGCGGGTTAGGACCCTAACACAATCCAACTATTACATTAATGTGTTTCCTTTTGAATTTCAAAACGTATTCAAAATGTGCGGTGGTTTATATCCAGTTGTCTTCCACTCATGCTTTCTTTTCTAGTGCTGCTCCTGCATCAGGTAGGATTTCATAGAAAAGGTAGGATTATTTTCCTCTTGGCCCCACTTTCTACTTCCCCTTTTATGGACTCATAACTCCTCTTCCACTTTCTGCAGCCATCTTGTATCTTTATATTAATTTTCAACATAGTATTTACATATATTGAGCATAATACAAAAAGTATACCACACAATGCATAGAATTCATATTGACCACAATTTACATTTTACTACTTCAGTGTTGGCCTTGATCTCTACACTAGTAATCCTTAAAACATATTTACATCATTTACACATGGGGCCATTTGTTTATGCTCATATGGTTTGACTCTTGTGATTATAACCACTTATATACAATATATATACATAATMTAATATAATATAATGCATCAAAGGGTTCAAAATTTGSGTATTACACATATGKTSATGTTGAGTTGGAGCATGAAACCATATTACAAACATGATTTTGRGGAAACTACAAAGGTAAKAAAGGCTTGTTGAGAATTGGTTTCATAAGGTAAAATATTTCCAATAAAATATGTTATTTACATGAGGAGGTAGAGTATATGCTTCATTGCCTTGTTAAGCAATGAAGATATTTTGGGAACCAAAAAACTTTGAAAAAATAGAGTTTGGATATGAAAATGGATTGGAATTATAGAAACATCAAAGAAAAAGACAATTTTGACTAAGTTATTAGGGTATTTGTTTTAGCCTAAAATGGATATGGCATAATTCTGAGAGGATTGAGTCATGATGTAGTGGTAATCAATGGAGGTGATGGATTATGCACCATGGGTCGATGAGAAATCCATAGAAAAAATTGCATCACTTACAATGTTCTTGTTGACATTAGTCATAGAAACAAAGGGTCAATTTATGAAATCTTTAGCAATGTTAGTGCCAAAAATAATTTTGTGTTGAAAATAACCACTACAAATAGAAAATAACAAGGTAAAAATAAGAAGATATTATATTACTAACAACTTAGAGAGGACATGATACAATGCCACATTGAGGGTAGAAACATCCATGTGAACTCATTTAAATCAAATTGTCCCCTTCATACATATGATGTCTTATCAAAGAGTGAAATAAAGGAAATAAGAACACAACGAACGTGGGATAAATAATATGTCTTTTACATATCATGTAAAGAAGAAAAGACTATAGATAAAATAGTACATCAGGAGAAGAAGAGGGTAATGGTGTAGGTACATAATAGATTCATAAATATAAACCACATCAATGATAAAACCCAATGTTCATTAGTGTCAACAACTAATACATGGTCGATGTTGATATTGATTGAATTTTTTTATGCCACATAGGAATTCATTTATATTGAGACTTTTCCTTCTTGACTCTAAATTTTTTATTATTGTGGGATTCAACAACCCTTTTTTTGTCATTAACAATCATAGATTGTTACTGCAAAAAATGATAAAGTCTTACTAATAAAAAAAAACACCATGTAAGCGAGATGGTTGGCACATTTCAGGTAATATTAACCATAGTGAAAATTTTGACATGCAGGAAAGAAGGGAAATCTTTATGGTAAATGATTGTTTCAGGGAATGTATGAAAGGATGGATAGAGTGGAGAGAAGGGTTATCAGTTCTTTGATGGTCATGTGGGATTCCTTTACTTAATAAGAATGAAAAGAATATGTATAAAACACCAAAGACTATTTATTCATATAATTATTTAATTTAAAACCATAATCCCTAAAATTATGAAAATTAATACACTAGTAAAATATTATAGAAACAAAAAAATGAAAAGAAAATTTAAAACCATAATCCCTAAACTTATGAAAATTAATATACTAGTAAAATATTATAGAAACGGAAATATGAAAAGGAAAAATATGACCTATCTTAGTAAGCTCCTTGGTCTTAGAAATAGTGAGCTTTATTGACATGAAATTATACATTGGAATGCTACTATTTATAGTTTAAAACTTAAACATAGGTGATTCAAATAATATCATCGACATTTTAAACTAGTTGGATCCTTCTAATTCATTGTTGATGCTAATGTGCAGTTGAAACCCCATATATAAAATAGCCAACATAACTAGAAATAACCAGTATCTTCTCTCCCTAAAAGAGGATTTATGTAACAAATTATTGCACATATTTCTGTCAATCCTTATACTTCTAAAATAATCAAGAGGTTGGAGAGGTTATAAGCATACTTACGAGCATAAAGCTCATTGTGAACGTGTATGGAAAGTTGACAAGGCCATAGAGAATAAATTCATTGTATCATCTATTCCATAAAATGGAAGGAATATAAATATGTATAAATCCTTTTTCTCTCAACCATAAAACCCATCTCCTCAAGTTCAAACCAATGTGAATGCCTTTTTTATAAATATCAATCTATAACACTTAGTGCATTAAGTGAAAAGAACCAAAAAAAAAATAGATGCATGCTATATCTATTCATCATGTCTACATAGTAGCGCATTAAGAGAAAAGAAAAGAAAAAGGAATAGATACATGCTATATCTATTCATCATGTTTACATAGTAAGATGCTCATTAAAATACAACAAACAAATTCAATTAGAAATCAACAACAAACCATTTTTGCAAATAGAAAGATATTACGAAAAAACCCAAGAGTATAGAAAGAAAAACACTCATAAATAAAAAAACAATCATCAATAAGATACTATCTATTTCGAATTTCATTATCAAGCAATCACGATATCATTAAGTCCATATGACCATCACAAGTGTATGTGGGAAGTAGCTTGCATTATACAAGTTATAAAATAACTCATGGATTCAATATAAGTATGATTTTTTTTCATAGAAAGGTTGTGCCAAAAAATTAGTTAGATTCCATTTTAGGAAAGTCTTGTACTACTATGAATTATTATATCAAACATGGCCTTATAACATGAGAATATGGAATTTTGGACTACTCTGAAAATCTAGACTTATTAGATCAAACATGGCCTTATAACATGAGAAGATGGAATTTTGGACTACTCCCAAAGTTTAGATTTATTATATTAAACATGGCCTTATAACATGAGAAGATGGAATTTTGGACTACTCCAAAAGTCTACTCAAGTAATGGTAGAATTTAATTTGGTCTACATTATGTGTTCATAATTACAAAACATAGGTATATTGGGCTAGTTTCATGTCCTAAAATAAAGCCACATAATCATTATCATTAGTATAGAGGCCACTCCCAAATGAACCAATCCTTGCAGTACTCTGAGTTGATGGTGTGCAAGGAAATAAAATAAGAAAAACAATATACATTTAGGAAACAATAAAGGTGCATTATACAACCATGAATACCAATAAAAATGCTTATTACACTCAAAGCTTCCTTATATGTAAATTTCCTTAGATATTACAATGGTTGTCTCACCAAATTTCTCTTAAGATACTTCTATTAGAATGAGCCTATGCTCCACGACCAAATAGCTCTTAAGATACTTCTATTAGAATGAGCCTATGCTCCACGGTGAGTATTTTCTTTGCATTTCTTACTAATTTAATAAGAAGATAAAACAAACCAAATAAATTATTTCATTATCATGTCATTAGCACATAACTCCAATAGGAAAGACACACATTGGAATACCAAATTGACACACAACGGCCACCCAGGGCACGTCCACTTCCACCAGGACCTTCTTTTTCCTAGGCCCAAAGAGCTCAAGTGCTCCTCAAATCCCTTATCAAGACTTTTCCGCACCCACAGAATGATCACCTGACGATCTCCTTTTTCCTATCGGCGAATTGGACCTCACAAGATTGCGAGTCCTGTACTCGGGCCTCAAAATCCCCGAAACCCGATGGATATTCCCTTCATGATTTCCCTGCTTTGGTCAGGATTGTTCCTATCGAAAAATCATCTTTTGCGAGATTGTAAACAACTCGCCTCGGAAATCCTCGATACTGCCTCTCTCCAATCCTTAGCTCTTCTCAGCTAATCCCTTTTCACATGTGACCTCTCGGTCCACGAGATCAAGCCCCTTTTCTCTATTGGATCTTTGGAGTTCGTGAATTTGCAATGCAAGGAATTCACGCCCCTGGGATCTCTGATCCCTGATCTCCGATGCCACCTGTCCCCCTTTTATGTGCTCTGGGGCCCACACGCTAATCGATGGTTACCACGATATCGCCTCTCGCGACCTCGTAAACCTAGACGCAAATTTTTGCGGCTCCAACTCACGAACCTCCAAGCTCACGATATGCGGATGCCACCTGTCCTCCACTCAACAATGTGGCTGTGTGGTTATCACGTTTCGGAGTTTCGGAACTCCCCTTGCAACGATTCTCACGACACCGAGAACCTCAAAATGCCAAACCCCGACTCTTCCAGATCCTTGGACACGCGTCTTGCAGATCAACGGCTCCTACTATGTCGGGAAATCACAAATCACGATGTCAACATAAAAGGCTCCTATCTCTGGAACCCCGATGCTCTGATCCACGATCCTTGGGATCTCTTGCCATGTGTCCCAAATGAAATCAACGGTTGAGGCTCCTTCCGGGAAATTGCGGATCGCGATTTCTTTCTATAAGAGTTCCACGACCATAGAAACCCTGATATCCCGAACTCCGAATCTCCGGGATGTTCTCTTCTCCTCCAGGATTAACCCTACACAACTTTCCCAAGATCTAACAACCTACGGGATTTCGTTGTTTCCTTCGGTGAATCCTAGCCATCGATTCCTCCTCCTTTGGAGATTTCTCGAAAATGACTAAGTATTCCTTCTCGCACTTTGTCCTTCAAAGCCTGCGCTTGTGGCTCCTACTCGAACCTTCCTCTGCATAAAACTCCTTCGCTCTACTTTCAAAAATATCCTGGAAGTGATAAACCTCCTGAGCTTTTCCACTCTGACTCCTTCAGAGGTATTTACGCACACTACTTGTGCTCGACTTTCAACAAATTCCCAAGTGTTGAATCCTTCAGACTCTGCGCAACTCCTGCAGCAGCAGTCTTTAGCTTTCTTTTCTCAGATTAACAACTGAGACTTCTTATTCTGCCTACACACTCTCCGCAAGGATTCAACAACCAACTCTCAATCCTGGACAAGTAAGATCAAAAGTTAAACTATCGATCCCTCATCAACGCACTCCTTGTGGATGAATTCAACTGCACTCTTTGCAGGAATCTCCTAGCTCAGACAGAGAAACAATTGAAACTTATTCTCTCCTCTCAGACATTAGTTTAAACCCTAAAATCACATGCACAACATATTCAAATCAAATGCATAACCAGAAAAACAAACATTCATGAGCAAATAAACAATCTACACAGAGAAACAACACCATCCATGAACTTGAATCAGAACTTTCTTCTATTAATTCAAATGTCTGTACATGGGTGTTCTTCACAGTTTTCTTTGTTCTCTCTCCTCTTCTGAATGTTGCTTATGGCTAATGTTACAATGATAAAATGAGGGTGTCTATATCCATTTTCCCTCTCAGACTCTAAAACTGTCTAATCTGGAAATAAATCCTATCTACCTACATTAAATCTATTAAATGCCTCCTATCTATTTCAGACAAGAGCGTATGGCTCAAGGTCTAATACAACATACAAAAGGCTCGCCTTCATAAAGGATCATTTAAGACTTGCGCTACAATCCCAAAGAACTTTTCAAAATTTGGGTTTGTTTATCCAGCTGAACTTTCGCTTGATGTGCTGGCTCGCTTGTTGAGTTGGCGATGTTGATGCATCATACTCCTTGGCTTGAAAAATTTCATGGGCTCCTATCCATGAGCTCCTGCACGGTCTGTCCATGCTTTTGGATAACTGCTTCTATCTCCTAGCTGGCATCTTCCACTGGATGAGTCTTCCATTTCACCAGATACTTGAAGTATTTCTTCCGTCTGGTTCTTTTGCTGACTCTCTTGTCAAGTATATGCTCCATCTGTGGCCTTTCTGTAATCGACATCTGCTTCTACCACTGGATTTTTGGCTGTTCATCACTTCCAGTTCCTGCTTCCTCAGCCTTATATGGATATAAGTCTGAGACATTGAATGTTGGAGATATTCCGATCTCATCCGGCAACTCAATCTCATAAGCGTTTTCTCCAAATTTCTTTAGGACTCTGCATGGCCCAATCTTTTTCATCTTTAACTTGTTGTATGTTCCCCTTGGGAACCTTTCCTTCCTTAGATGTGCCAGAACTAGATCACCAACTTCGAACTGAAGTTGTCTCAGATGTTGATCCACTCTGCATTTATATTCCTAATTTGATTCCTGCAATCGCTGCTTCACTCTGCTGTGAAGTTCTTCAATCGCCTCTGTGAATTCTTCAGCGCTTGCGCTCTTTGTCATTATCTGCTTTGAATCCCTCAACTTAGATACTCCTCTTGGCTGCCTTCCATATACAACCTGAAATGGAATTTTGCCTGTGCTTCTGTTCACTGAATCGTTGTAAGCAAATTCTGCCTATGGCAACACATTATCCCAGCTGATGTGGTGCTCTATCACTAGGCTTCTTAACAAATCTCCCAAGCTTCTATTTACAACCTCTATTTTCCCATCCATCTGAGGATGATAGGTTGAACTAAACATCAAGTTAGTTCTCATATTCTTCCAGAGTGTCCTCCAGAAATGTCCAATGAACTTTGTATCCCTGTCTGATACAATGCTTCTAGGTAAACCATGAAGTCTAACAACCTCTTGGAAGAACAAATTTGTGATATGAGTCGCATCGCTGGTCTTCTGGCATGGAATAAAATGTGCCATTTTAGAGAACCTATCAACCACCACAAAGATCGAATCAAGTCCTCTTTGTGTCCTCGGTAATCCTAATATGAAATCCATGCTGATTTCATCCCACGGCCTCTCAGGTATGGGTAATGATTGATAGAATCTTGCATTCTGCTTTCTGCCCTTTGAATGCTGGCAAATTGTACACCTGTCAACAAACTTCTTGACATATGTTCACATCTTCAGCTAGAAATAGGCTTCACTCAGCTTTGCAAATGTCTTATCGTGGCCAAAATGTCCTGCTAATCTGCCACTATGCTTTTCTTTTAGTAGATTCTTCCTCATGGAGCAATGTGGAATGCATAACTGATTTCCTCTGAATAACAGTCCATTTTGGATCATGTAATCCATCCACCGGCTTCTGTCTCTGAGAACTAGATTCTCAGCTGCTTCGTATGCCTCTGCAAAATCTGCATCACCCGCATACATGTCCTTAAGGTTTTCAAAACCCAACGTTTTGACTCGAAACTCCTGTAGCAACAAACACTTCCTACTCAAAGCATCAACCACTTTGTTAGCAGTACCTGAAATGTGTTTAATTATAAATGTAAAATTCTGTATATACTCTACCCATTTGGCATGTTTCTGATTCAACTTCTCTTGTTGAGTCACAAACTGCAATGCATGATTATCACTATACAAGATAAATTCCTTCGGAATCAAATGATGCCTCCACTTCTTCAATGCCTGAATGATGGCATAAAACTCTTTATCATATGTGGAGTAATTTACTTTGGCCTCATCCAACTTCTCGCTGAAATATGCAATAGGTCTATCCTCTTGGCTCAAGACCACTCCTATGACAAAGCCACTTGCATCACATTTCACCTGGAACACCTTTGCAAAATCCGGTAACACCAAAACCGGTTGTTCGGTGATCTTCTTCCTCAATAGATTAAAACTTTTCTCTGACTCTTCAGTCCAATGAAAATATTTATGTCTTTTCTTGACTGTGTCCATCATTGCTGCGCTAATTCCACTGAAATTCCTAATGAATTTTCTGTAGAAACTTGCGAATCCGTGGAAACTTCTCACCTCAAAAATATTTCTCGGTGATGGCCAATTTTTAATTACCTCCACTTTACTTGGATCCATCTTCAATTCATTTTCCAATATGACAAACCCCAAGTAAATGAGTTCTATATTCATAAATGAAGATTTCCTCACGTTGATCAATAGCTTCCCTTGCTGCAGTTTCCTCATTACTATAGCTAAATGCTTTAGATGTTCTTCTTTTGATTTGCTGAAAATCAATATGTCATCTAGATAAACAATGACAAACTTACCAATGAATTCCTTCATCACTTCATTCATCAGCCTCATGAATGTACTTAGTGCATTTGTCAAACGAAACGACATGACTAGCCATTCGTACAACCCTTCATTGGTTTTGAAGGATGTCTTCCACTCATCACCTTCCCTCATGCGAATCTGATGGTATCCACTTTTCAAATCAACCTTTGAAAAAAAATTGGCTCCACTTAAGCAGTCCATCAAGTCATCCATTCATGGCAATGGAAACCTATACCTGATGGTTATCTTGTTAATGGCTCTGGAATCAGTGCACATTCTCCAACCTCCATCCTTCTTTGGACTTAGTACCGTTGGAACGGTGCACAGACTTAAACTTTCCGTGACCAGTCCTTTATCCAGCAGTTCCTGCTCTTACCTTTTCACTTCTTCATTCTCCTGCGGTGTCAACCTGTACGCAGCTTTGTTTGGCAAACTGGCTCCTGGTATGAGGTCTATGTGATGGCTCACGCTCCTCATCGGCAACAACGAATGAGGTAATTCGTCTACCACAATATCAGTGAACTCTTCCAACAGTTCCTGAATTTCCTCCAACACATCATCCACTCTTGTGATGGTCAGAACAACTTTCGGTTTCCTGACCAAAAAGAATTGTGGATCTTCCTTCTTCTTAACTTCTGCCAGAAGTTCCTTCCCACTCATGAGAAGTACCATGTTGTTTACTTCCGGTTTCACCTCCTTATCTTTTATTGGAAGTAACATGTGTGTTCTCCCATTTTTCTCCAAAGTATACGTATTCATCTTCCCATCATGAATTACGTTTCTGTCATATTGCCATGGTCTGCCTAGAAATAAATGACATACATCCATAGGAATAACATCACAGAGTATCTTATCATTGTATCCTCCTATCTTGATGTCCACTAAGCACTATTTAGTGAAACTCACCTGATGTCCCTTCTGTAGCCATGATACTTTGTATGGACTCAGATGATCACTCGTTTCCAGCTCTAATTTTTCCACCATCTCAGTTGAAACGAGATTGTCGGTGCTTCCGCTGTCCACAATAACCTTACATTTCTTGTCCTTGGTCATGCATGTGGTCCTGAGCAATCTGCTTCTCTGAGTTGTGTCCTCCACCTCCTTCTCGGGTGTTAAGAGAAATTTACGCATCATCAATGAATTTCCGTCTTCTGCGTCTTCTCCTTCAGCAGCGTGCCTTTGTGCCTCGACGATGTGAGCTTCACCTCCATCCTTCTTTCTATCTGGACAATCAACCACCTTGTGTCCATTTTTCCCACATGTATAGCATGTGATGATTCCTCCTCTGCCTCTTCCTCTACCTCTGGTACGAGGAAAATTATTGTTATAAGCGTATCCTCCATCTTGTTCTGTCTATTGCCTTCGCTGTTTAGCATGCTGTCCTCGCTGAGAACTTCCACCTCTTTCCATTCTGGTCTGAGGCTTCTTCCAGTCATCCTTAGATTTCTGGAGCTTATCTTGGGTAACCGACTTACCTTTCGGCTGGCTCCTACCTCTGCCTTGCTGTGTTGGCTTACGGCTTAGCTTTTCTTCTACCTTCAACACCATATGATACGCATCTTCAACCATTCTGATGGTTGTCATACTCATCTCATCCTGGATATCGTATCCTAAGCCATTCATGTACCTGGCAACTTGTTCATCATCGCTCTCCCGATGACCTGCTCGGATATTGAGCTTGTAAAATTCTTCAGTATACTCCTTCATCGTCATCAACTTATGTCCCAGGTTTTGCATTCTCCTGAACAATGTGATCTGATAGTCCCTTGGGATGAATTTTTCCTTCATCTTTGCAATCATTCGATCCCAGCTTTTGATCTTTTGTTTGCCTTTGGAACGTCTATCTGTCTGAAGTTTGTCCCACCATAATGTTGCGTGTCCCTTCAATTTAGTGACAGCATGCCTTACCTTTTTATCCTCTTCGATATCCTCATAATCGAAGTAGGTGTCAAGAGCTCTAATCTAGTCCAACAGCTCTTCTGCATCCAGACTTCCTTCATAAGCTGGAATGTCCATTTTCGTCTTTGAACTCATCTGGGCAATAGCTTTTATTAATCACTCATTGGCTGCATCTTTAGCTGCAACTTCTCCTTGTGGCTCAACTTCAACTTCACCTTCAGAGTCACTCAGATCTCCAACACTGGTTGTGTGTCTCTGCGTTGCTTCCATATATTCCAATCTCTCTCTAAGATCACGTATCTTCCTTTCCATATCTGGATTCCCTACTGGCCTACCTCTTCTTCGCACATCCCTGTCCTCTGGATTAGGCGACTGCCTTTCCCTTCTTGGCGGCATGGTGAAATCTTATTTTATCCTCTACTACAGAAAATAGAGAAGTTTCTCTTGCTCTGATACCACACTGACACACAACGGCCACCCAGGCCACGTCTGCTTCCACCAGGACCTTCTTTTTCCTAGGCCCGAAGAGCTCAAGTGCTCCTCAAATCCCTTCTCAGGACTTTTCCGCACCCACAGAATGATCACCTGACGATCTCCTTTTGCCTATCGGAGAATCGGACCTCGCAAGATTGCGAGTCCTGTACTCGGGCCTCAAAATCCCCGAAACCCGATGGATATTCCCTTCACGATTTCCCTGCTTCGGTCGGGATTGTTCCTATTGGAAAATCGGCTTTTGCGAGATTGTAAACAACTCGCCTCGAAAATCCCCGATCCCCGATCCTCGATACCGCCTCTCTCCAATCCTTAGCTCTCCTCAGCTAATCCCTTTTCACATGTGACCTCTCAGTCCACGAGAGCAATCCCCTTTTCTCTATCAGATCTTCGGAGTTCGTGAATTTTCAATGCAAAGAATTCACGCCCCTGGGATCTCCGATCCCCGATCTTTGATGCCACCTGTCCCCCTTTTCTACGCTCTGGGGCCCACACGCTAATCGATGGTTTCCACGATATTGCCTCTCGCGACCTCGTAAACCTGGACACAAATTTTTACGGCTCCAACTCGCGAACCTCTAAGCTCACGATATGCCTATGCCACCTATCCTCCACTAAGCACTGTGGTTGCGTGGTTATCACGTTTTGGAGTTTCAGAACTCCCCCTGCAACGATTCTCACGACACCGAGAACCCCGAAATTCTGAACCCCGACTCTTCCAGATCCTTGGACATACGTCTTGCAGATCAACGACTCCTACTATTTCAAGAAATCGCAAATCACGATGTCAACATACAAGGCCCCTGTCTCCGGAACCCCGATGCTCTGATCCACGATCCTTGGGATCTCTTGCCACATGTCCCCGCTGAAATCAACGGTTGGGGCTCCTTTGGGAAATTGCGGATCGTGATTTCTTTCTATAAGAGTTCCACGACCATAGAAACCCCGATATCTCGAACTTCGAATCTCGAGGATCTTCTCTGCTCCTCTAGGCTTAACCCTGCGCAACTTTCCCGAGATCTAACAGCTTACGGGATTTCGCTGTTTCCTTTGACGAATCCTAGCCGTCGATTCCTCCTCCTTTGGAGATTTCTCGAAAATGGCTAATTATTCCTTCTCGCACTTTGTCCTTCAAAGCCTGCGCTTGTGGCTCCTGCTCGAACCTTCCACGGCATAAAACTCCTGCGCTCTATTTTCAACAATATCCCGAAAGTGCTAAACCTCCTGAGCTTTTCCACTCTAACTCCTTCAGAGGGATTTACGCACACTACTTGCGCTCGGCATTCAACAACTTCCCAGGTGTTGAATCCTTCAGACTCTGCGCAACTCATGCAGCAGCAATATTTAGCTTTCTTTTCTCAGATTAACAACTGAGACTTCTTCTTCTGCCTGTGCACTCTCCGCACGACTTCAACAACCAACTCTCAATCCTGGACAAGTAAGATCAAAAGTTAAACTATCGATCCCTCATCAATGCACTCCTTGCGGATGAATTCAACTGCACTCTTTGCAGGAATCTCCTGGCTCAGACAGAGAAACAATTGAAACTTATTCTCTCCTCTCAGACGTCAGTTTAAACCCTGAAATCACATGCAAAACATATTCAAAGAAAATGCATAACCAGAAAAACAAACATTCATGAGCACATAAACAATCTACACAGAGAAACAACACCAACCATGAACTTGAATCATAACTTTCTTCTATTAATTCAAATGTCTGTACATGGGTGTTCTTCATAGTTTTCTCTGTTCGCTCTCCTCTTCTGAATGCTGCTTATGGCTAATGTTACAATGATACAATGAGGGTGTCTATATCCATTTTCCATCTCAGACTCTAAAACTGTCTAATCTGGAAATAAATCCTATCTACCTGCATTAAATCTATTAAATGCCTCATATCTATTTCAGACAAGAGCGTATGGCTCGAGGTCTGATACAACATACAAAAGGCGCTCCTTCATAAAGGATCATTTAAGACTTGCGCTACAATCCCAAAGCACTTTTCAAAATTTGGGTTTGTTTATCCAGCTGAACTTTCGCTTGATGTGCTGGCTCGCTTGTTGAGTTGGCGATGCTCCTGCATCACAAATTTATGTTGGGAAACTCAATTTTGGAAAACCTATCAATAAATAAAGGAGTTTGCCTTTTTGTTAATATAGTGAAGATTGTAAACAAATTACAAAGAGGTCTAAGATTGTTGCAAAGTAATGAGATAGTGTAGTTGACTAGAATGGTCTACAAAATTCTTCTCACTCTAATCTACTAGTATTTCATCTATCCTCTCTACCCATATTATGTAACAACAATAGTAGACAAAGAAGGTGAAGCCTTTTCCCTCCTTCTCCTAGCCTTATTTTGATAGATAGAATTAGGGTTTTATAGCCTTATTGGAATATTCATGATGTTGATAGATGTATATAGTGGATTTTTGTACATGACTATCTCTTCATGGGTGATTCATTTTGACATAATGTGGCTGCCACATGGACCTACAAGGAATATATGGACCCCTATCATGTTGGCGGCATAACTTCTACATATGTACTCCTTTTGATGAACCACCTTTGTAAATATAGCAACCCATACACTATAGTGAAGTTTTAGAGGACAATTTTCTCCAAGTAAGAGATTCCAAATTATACTCCTTTCCCATAAACAATAGGATTTTTAGTTATGCTTCATTGGTGCAATTTCCAGAATCTAACCCTTTCCAGGATCTAACCCAAGTGACCATTCTAGGTCCCAAATTATGTCTTCCATATTCTAGAATATCAATAGAGTCATATAGTATTTCTATGGAGATCCATTTTGGATCATTTTTTCTATSGTAAWTTTTTTTGATAAAAAACAAGTAAAAAAAAAAGGCTTCATTCTTATGTCTTTTTATTTTTCATTAAATATCTCAATAACATTTTAAAGTAAGAATTATTTTTCAATACATGTATTAAGGATAATAATTGTATAAGAAAATAGCCATAAAAAAATCATTCCAATTTCACATTGAATAGCAAAAATCCTACTAGACTTAAGAACGTGTGATTATAGTACAAGAAACATTTCTATTTAAGAGAAACATAAGAGATCACAAGAGATTGACTCACAATCAAATGTCGTTAGCATTCACTCCCAAGTTCATTGGTGAGACAATCAATTCCTAGGCTCTTACTACAAAATGATAGTCTTTCTATGAAAAGTCTCCATATAGTGTGTAAGCAAGTACTAAATCAATCTTAGCTTAGAAAACAATTCGATTGATAGTGTTATGACGTTATCATGGAACATGAGTATAAAGGGTGAAACATTATCCTTTGGGGATCAGTATATTGAACACACTGAAGATGAGCCACTTGTGATGCTACATTGTCCTATATAATGTGTAAGAAATTACTAAATCAATCTTAGCTTAGAAAATAATTCAATTGATAGTGTTATGAAGTTATCACTGAACATGAGTATAAAGAGTGGAACATTATCCTTTGGGGATCACTATGTTGAAGAAATTAAAAATGGGCCACATGTGATGCTACATTGTCCTATACATTAATAAGGAAAAATCACTTAATTTAACATGAAGACTTGAAAATTATCCCTAACTAATTTAATTAGACAACAAAACTAATAAACCCTTATAAATTGTTGTAAAACAACTATATATATATATATATAATAAAATCAAAACTATAACTCTTCATATAATCCCATAAAACTTTTTTTCCATAAATCTTATAAAATGTTTTGTGAATGTCTTAAATACAATACTCACAATGTTCCACTAAACGAACCTATGTATTTTCCTAATAGCCAACACGGACCTATGCATTTTCCTAATAGTGAACATTATCATTTTGGTATCATTAAGAACGAGCTTACTTAATAGTTAGGGTTTTTATATAATTATTATGCATTTTCTTAATAGCCAACACCGACCTATGCATTTTCCTAATAGTGAACATTATCATTTTGGTATCATTAAGAACGAGCTTCCTTAATAGTTAGGGTTTTTATATAATTACTTTTTACCTTGTCAATTTGTAATATGATATGATCTCATTAATAATATACCCATCTCAGATAACTAACAAAAAATATATTACAAAGAATGAGAATATTCAAAATACTTAGGTTGTTCCATATTTAAAATTTAAGAACCAAAACGAAACTTCAAACATATCATCATAACATCTTAGTGTTCCATCGCCCTCACGTCTCTGATGACTTTTAGATTTCACTTTTTCTCGACTCTCCATTGAATACATTTACACTGCGTGCGAACTTATCTTCCTTCATTTGAAATGTTGCAGCTGTTTTCACTCCACTCCATTCCTTTGCGTTTGGTCGATTCCACCTGGCAGGCCAATAATTCCCCACTTTCGATGCCAAAGTAATTCTTATCCTCATGTTTCATAGCCTCTTTGAGCTCTGCCACTACCTCACTCACATTCGGCCTAGAAGAGCGTTCCACCTGAACACATCTCATGGCTATTTTGGCAACACAAATCACGGATTTCATCTCGTAACTTCCACCCAGCCTCTGGTCTATGATCTCTGTTATTATGCCACCATTTTCATCCATCTCCGTTAGATAGAGCGTCACCTGCAAATATGCCAATAATTATGGTTAGCCAGCTAGGAGAAGGTGCAATACCAAATATTAATATTTTGGATGATTGATGGTCTGATTCCTCACCCATCGAATGATGTTTAGTTCATGCTCAGCTAGTTTTAAATCTATGGGTGGTCTACCGCATATGATCTCTAGCAAAACCACACCAAAACTATACACATCACTTTTCTCCGTCAACTTTTGAGTTCTGTAATACCTGTGAAAGCGTTGGCCCACATAAACTTAGCCGATCAAGTATATAAAATGAAATTGACTGTGCTATTAATAATCAATTGAATTCGTTCAACATAAAGAATATTGCAGTTCATTATTGCAAAGTTAGTATAAGGTTATATACTCTGGATCGAGGTATCCTATTGTTCCCTTCACCGCAGTGGTAACGTGAGTAGCCTCTTCATTAATTGTCATCCTTGAAAGACCGAAATCGCACAATTTTCCATTCATATTGCTGTCTAAAAGTATGTTGGCGGTCTTTACGTCCCTGTGAATTATCTTTGGAGTGCAACCCACGTGGAGGTACTCCAGTCCTTCAAATAGAAATCACACTTACATGAGAAGTATGGTTAGGGATCATTTGTCCTTTCTAAGATAGAGTAGAAATCAAGGGCTATCAATATACAGACTGGAGGTACTCCAGTCCTTCAAATAGAAATCACACTTACATGAGAAGTATGGTTAGGTATGGTTAGGGATCATTTGTCCTTTCTAAGATAGAGTAGAAATCAAGAGCTATCAATATACAAACTGTTGCAGAGTCTTTAAATTTTTAAGATCTCAACAGGTGGTATATATATTGTTGGATATATCTATACTTATATATCAAGACAATCCAATGGTATATATATACCAGCCTCCTCAGACTTTAAAGACTCTACAGCAGAAACCAAAATCAATTACTATTTTTTTAAATCAGTAGTACATGCTTAAAACAGCCAGCATTTATATCATAAAAAATTTGTTGTACAGCTAAGTAATTTAGAGGTAGTGTTACCCTGCGCTGCGTGTAAAGCTATTTTGAGCCTTGTTTTCCAATTCAGTTCGGAATGTGCTGCTCTAGGTCCTGAGAAAAAAATAAAAAAACCAATGCTTGTTGGTTACCTGGGTTATGATTTCAACTGACACAAACAAATCTTTCAACATGATTTCAACTGAAACAAACATCTCTCAAGGAGTATGCTAACTCTGGAGTAAACAGATAAGCTTTTTAGGTAAAAAAAAAAAAAAAAAGTGTTTGAATCTTTGCCAGATTTTGATGGGTAGTCTGATTTTTGAGTGGATCAAAGTTTCATGCATTTCAGAATCCTACCTTTGGAATTTTGCTCCATTTTAAACCAACCCAGTTGCTCAAAAAATCTATCAAAATTCTAGATTAACAAAAATTTTAAAATAATTCTAAAAAAAAGATTGCTCCTGAGTTAACTAACTCCTATCTCTCAACACTATAATTTACCATAAAGGTGATCCCTTAGGGACCCTCCTGACATGTGCTCGTATATAAGCATAACTTCTCTTCTTTCGTTACAGTAGCCCAGCAAAGATACCAAATTCCTATGATTGATTCTAGAAAGAAGATCAACCTGTTCATCAAGTCAAACCACAGCTATGAATTTAATGATACATATAATAGAAATGAGTGCAGCGAAAAATGTTTTTGGTTACAGATCTTTAAATTGTATCCAAACTGAACCGTATTACATGGTAATATCTGAGAATTACCTCATTCAAGAACTCTTGAACTCCTTGGTGGGAGAACAATGAGAGCACTTTGACAGCTATATCCTTTCTGTCTGGCCATTTACCAAAGAACACCGATCCAAATCCCCCTCGTCCAATCTCCAGACTAAAGTTTTCTGTGGCAGCTACCATTTCATCCAGAGTGAAGGAACGGGACTTTGTTGGATTTGGCACCGTAATCATCGAGCAATCTTCAATCCATTCATGAATTCATGAGAGCTAAATTTAGTAATAGTAAAAGTACAATCACTATGACCTAAATTCATTTATGTATCATCTTATAATATTTCTAATACTGATAGTATTTTGTGACCTTGGTAGAAGAAAGGTTCTTGTTTCTTTTCCACCCCGCTCCTTTGGTTGGCTTCACCCTCTTTGTTTCTCCCGAATTTTTTGCGATACAAAAGAATACCCACTATCAAGGCTAAAGCCATGATTATAATTCCACTGAGTGTTGTTCCGAGGACAACCTTCAATTTATTATTGTTTGAATTCTGTAGACTACATTCTCTCTTATTCGTACCTAGGTGGAGGTTTCCTGCGTAACTGTATCACACAAAAATAGAGATTTTCCATGAACGTGTTGCAGTAAGATTTTCCATGAACGTGGGCATTTCGATTATAGGAACAGGAAAGAAAACCTAAACCTCAAAGTCTTGAAATGGGATTTTAGTCAATCAAAAGTATATAAAATAGCAGATGATTACTTGAGTTTCAACGAACAATTAGCTAGAAGTTGTGCTGCAATTACGCCGCTGAAATTATTGTTCTCTATGTTCCTGGCACAATAAATTCAAAAACATTCCGTTACAAAATTTATTAGTTAAATATATTCATGTGACAATAAATTCAAAAACTTTGCGGTACAAATTCAGCAGTTAATTCCATTTAACTTTGAACAAGAAAAGGAAAAAACTAAATTCAAAAAGAGAAGGAACGTACAAGTCTTTAAGGTTTTTTAATTCAGATAGCCACTCAACAGTACCGCTGAAGTTGTTGTTTAGTAAATATCTGCATAAGAACCAAAGTAAATTTTGGTTTTGTGAAAATGCATACGCTCAAGATTAGATTAAAAATAGACAAAATAGAATTCTAGTTTGAAAAGAAACTTACAGTCTCTCCAACATGGTTAAGTTGGACAAGTTTGGCAATGAACCCATGAAGTGATTATTGTCAAGTGACCTGCTGATTTCAACGAGAAGGGGTAAAATGCTGCACATACTATCATTGTTTCATATAATATTCAAAGACAAACGATGTTCCTTTCACGCTGTCAAATTCTATGTTCCAGGTGGGGGACTTACTAACAACAATTCTTTCCCTAATAGGAATAGTCGGAAGGATTTCAACCAGAGTCTATAGCTAGGAGGACATAGAGATTTTTATAATAGATATTGATATGTGTTGTAGTCTACAACTTTTCAGGATTACTCAGAAGATCTAATTAGGGGCTACACGAAAAAAAATGGTCGAATTCTGCTTACACATTAACTAATGCCGTCAACTGTACAATATCTTTAGGCACCGATCCTGTAAGATTTCTTCCCGACAAATAGCTGGCAACAAGAGAATTATCGTGAGCTATTACAGATTCATCTTTACTATTGACCTGTTAAGAAATCGAAGAATTAAACTTACATTTGGGAAATTCTTATGGACGAAGAGCTGTTATCACAGCCAATTCCGTTCCACTGTATCATATAACAAGGATCAGAAACCCACTCTTTTATGTCAAAACTCCTCTTGATAGCGTTCAGAGCGTAAACTGCAGTTTAAGAGCTATTGGGTTAGACATTGAAAGATAATTACACCGAAAGTTACGCCGAAAGGCATATACCTATTGATAATGGGCAGATTTAATAGGGGTTTAGTGTTTAATAAGTTTTCTATGGACAGGATTAAATATGGCTGGAATATTCTTAGTAGTCACACAAAATAAATGGCTGTGATTTCAATCATTAACTTCCTAGCTATTATAAAGACCTCTGTTTATGTGTTTACTTTTTTACATTTACCTAATCATATTTAAAATTTACTTTGATAGCTAACTGATTGCCAAATAAGTGATTAACATAAATTAAAATATTAACACCAAATAAATGAAACTCAACAGTTTATTTGTTAATCAATAATAAAATTTAATATATTCTTTTAAGGATTCTTTTCATCTTATCAACCTTTAAGCATTAATCCGCCACAATTATGTGGTTGTGCTAGTATATGTAATTTCAATACGAAAATTTTAGTCAGGTACTTACCATCTTGAGAATATGTTGCTTGATCGGTGGCATATAGCCAGTGATACTCAAAAGCGTTGAGTATCGGAGGACGCGTGGAGCCAGGGGCCTTCATGACGCTAAATATATCTGCTTGAATGGGGAGTAATGTTAGCTCGATCGCAGAATAATTCCGCGCGAGAGTAATGATTTCAGACCCTGTTTCACCATTTATTGCGACGTAGAGAGATCTCGATTCAGAGATATTCAGCGTCTCGATCTCTGCAAAATAGAACAGCAGTAATGGTTTGTGGCCTACGGATGAAGGTATAGGAACGGAAAGGTTGTCCGAGCTTACAACCCACGCAGTTTGCATGACCGCAGTCGGAGGAAGGTCTTTGGTATTATTTGTTGAAATAGCCTCTTGCGAGGCTAAATTACCCGCAGAACCTAAATTTTGATCAGCCAAATATACATCTGTTCTCCAGATGCGGTCGAATTTGTCTTGAGGATACCTGCTTAATTAACAATACAAAGCTATCAAAATTGGGTTTCGCATATCAAAATAATATTCACAACTGGTCAACGGTACTCATTAAAATTAGGTTTCGCATATCAAAATTTCTTTTCCACATGTGGCAACATATAAATTTATAACTGATTTAGCTTAGACTTGCACAGATGACTGCATAAAGTTCAAAATGTTCACCTAACCGCAGAATTTCCACCACAATTAAAAACATCTGGCCATAAAATTGTTCCCCGGTTAACCTGCCTATACATCCCATCTTGTAACGTCCTCAATTCAATAGCAGAGATAAAGGGATCATCAAGCTCGTAGGTCCTGATCAAGCAAATGTACAACACCCTGCCTGAACTCACCAGTATTCTTTGAGAATAAAATGGAACACGATTTGTGATTGTTACATTTACCACATGCAACATACCCAGAGTCTCAATAGAGAAAGCGAAGCTAGGCAACTTTTGGAATCCAGTGTAATTTCCAACGGCAAACCATAATCTTAAGAGGTAAGGCACATCTGGTGTCACATGCAACTGATAACAAGACTTGTTGAGAGGTTTTGGGAAGAAACGTAGATTCTGCAGGTAAGAACCGTAAGCTTCTTCAGTGGCGTCCCCTATGTCTCCTGTCTCACCGACATCTATATAATCAGCATCGGTAACCCATGTTATATTGTTTTCCGCAGTGTGATTCTTTTTTCCTCCGCAACTGATACTCAGAAATCCTGCCACACAACCAGAAAAATAATATTTTGTCTAAAAAGATCGATGAGCGCTATAAAACAAGATATCAATTCAGGATTCTAAAAATTAAGACGAAACAGAAACAATCTTTCCGTAAGAGCGCACTCATGACCCGTTTATTGTTACACAGATCACGTACCTGGTTGAGCAGTAATAACAGCCAATAAACTCAAGAACACGCCTAGTGGCGCTATCCAACCGCCCCGTTTCACCAATAAACGAATTTCGTCCATTGTTCCACCAATTTTAAAGTCCTGCGGAGTTGAGTACATTGGAAGCTAATTATCTTAGAAGAATTTTGCTCACTAAAATACTAAAATATTTATCCTTCTTCCGCCATCATCTCCCGGCTCTGGCTCTGTATTTAGTCAGGAAAGTAGATATATAACTTCTTTATATATATAAAGGTTACAATGTTTAAATCTAGAGAGCTAAGACATGTATACCTTTTTAAATTTTATCAAAATTATTATAGGAAAAAAAAAATATTATATGAAAAATATCTCATACACTAATTTAAGAGGATTGGAGTTAAGAGGATGTACGATAAGAAGGAGATAAGAGGATTGGAGTTAGCTGACCAATGACCAAAGAAAAATCATACCCTAGTTTCAGAGAGAATCCGATTTAGACACCGTTCAATCCCGGCTCCCCCTCTTCTTATGATCCTAGCGTGTGCACCTTACCCCATTCATCTAAGCAGGCCCTCACCTCTCTATCCTGCTCCACCTACATTCGGGGTATTAATAGAAAAACTTAATAAAGTTTTTCTATTAATGACCCCACCCACATTTAATGTCTGCCTTCGACCTTTTCGATCTATCTTGCGACCTGCCTTAGGGATCTTGCTGCTTGCCTGAGATCGAACTCTACCTCCTGATCTATCCCTACTCTCCCTTGCCGCCTTCCCCCCACTATCAATTTCTGAGTATCACTAATGCAGAATTCCAGGTACCACATATAAGATTCTGGGTATAATGTTCCCACCTACGGAGCCCTGCTGATACGACGAGTCCTGTAATAAAAGTCGATAATAGTATTGAAAGGCACCCACCCTCTGTAAAAGAGATAAACATGGTATATTACAGCGTTGTACCTGCTTTCTAGCAGTTAGCTAGTGCTGCATAATTGAGCTGGTTCTCCTTTTCTGTCATCCACCCGACGGCAATATTCAAACCTCACACTTAAGCACTTTGATTCGAGGACGTATTTAAAGCATTGAACATGCCCGATAATAAGACTCTTTCAAAGAGACTTGGCCAGCCCGCCGGTTCGTTTATTGGATTAGCCGCCAGTCGTGTTCTGTTGAACTGTTCCGGTGCTCCTTCTGTCCCTTTGATCCGGGTCAAGGGGTGTTGTGTCATGATGGGGTCAAGTGTCATGATGGATGCCAGTGGGAATTTAATGTCTGGATTAACAATAACCTTATATATCATTGTCTGCATTGATTCTCTCATCTATAACTGTTCTTGAGTATAATCTTCACCAATAAAGTCGAACACGTCCTTACTGCCCTATTAGCAATTGCTTCAATCATCCAAACTTTCCAAGTGCATCCAAATAGTGAGTATGACTCATTCAAGCTCTTCCAAATTTATTTTTAAATTAAAATATGATTTATTCCATATCATGATTTGGAGTGTTTATTTTCCAAGACGTGTGTAAAGTGATACAGACTGCATACAGTATTGGAATACATTAAACTGTAAACAAATTTATTTACAGTTTAATGTATTCCAATACTGTATGCAGTCTGTATCACTTTACACACGTCTTGGAAATATATATATATATATATATAAAAGGTTTATATTAAATCATTTTTTTAAATAGTTTTAAGAAAATTATATTTACTCTTAATTATATTTTATTTTATATATTTAATTTGATTTGATTAAAAATAATTTTAATATTTCTAAATAAATTATTATCAAAAAATTATATAATAAAAAAATTATTTTTTAAATTAAATTAAAGATATTATTTCAATCATTAAAATTTATATCCTAATTTAGAAGATACTAAGATTTACAAAATATTTAAATGTTTACTTTTTGTTTTGAGCTATGTATGTGCATTGCTTCCAAGTCCTTAGAATTTAGTATCTTGGAATATTGTTTTTATAAAGTTTTGTAAATTTTTATTAAGAATTTATTTTAATAAATAATATATTTTATTTTTAATATGTTTTATTTTTTTTATATTATTAAATGGAAAAATGATTTTGTTTTTTATTAATCATTAACCATTATATATAGAAAAAAAAATGTATTAAAATCCTAATAAATAAATGAATTTTTTTCACTTAAAATCAATTTAATAATAACTTATTGAAAACAATGTAAAAGAGAAAAAAATAAACCAAGAAAAACATCCATGTTTATTTAGCAATCAAGAAAAGTTAAAGGCTAAGGTACCATAGATGTTGCAATAAGGTACCATAGATGTTGCATGCTTATGTATGAATAAGTGAGAAAATAACACTCAATTTTAATTAAAAAAATTAAGTTAATTATACAACTTATTAAATTTTCCAATTATATATATGTTTATTTATTTTAATGAAAAATTTAATAAGTTGTATAATTTATTTTAATTTTTATATTAAAATTGAGTGTTTTGTCTCACTTATTCATTTATACATATAAGTATGTAATATTTGTTGTACTATATAGATATGATGAAGATGATGATGATGATTAGCTTCCACTTAGACTTTAAGAAGGTAAGAGATTACTTCTATTTCTTTAAAATTGTATTTCTAGGCTCAAACAACATTGAGAGAAGTCTTCCAAGATCACCATAGTTTTGATGACTTAGAAGGTTACTAAGGTATGTATTGTGGAAAATATTTTTAAATTGGGATCTAATATGCGTATATGCAAGGAAATCTAAGAGCAAGTGATTTTCATCTTGGTGTCAAAAAGATGACAAGATTCATTCATGAGAGGAGGTTTTGGGAGTTGTCTAGTGTCCACTTTCACTATGTAGGGCTTGAGAGTTTGTTCTTATTTTAGCAATGTTGATTTTCTTCTTTGCACTTCTCAAAACTAATTGGTAATTTGATATTCTAAATTAGTGTTGGCCACCTCCTTACCTTTTATCCACTAATTATTTATCACACCACACATTCTCCTTAAATTTAGAAGTGATAATATAGATATGTGTGTGTGTAAACATATTTAAAATAAATGAATTCAAAAATTATAAAATCAATTTTTTTATTCTCCCTATCAATTTATAAATATTAATAAAAATATTAGGTGAGTGCAAGCTAATGATGGTCTCTCATGACCGGTTAGTGGCAATGCAAACCTAAACAAAGCTATATTAACTTGGAAGGATTATTCAAGGTACTTTTACAATGAATTTGAATATGATGTAAGAAGATGAAACTTAGGAAATTGAATTGGATTTCCGAATATAAAACATTTATTCTTAGACATTGTGAATAACTAGGTCAAATTTGATTTTTTCTAATAGTGGTATCTTATTTTTCCAACAAAATCTAAGGTATATGTTTTTGTTCATGCACGTGTGGAGTATCTTAACAATGAAATTTCGTTCCAAAATCTTGTAATTTTTCTTCGGTTGTGTATTTTTTGGAATTTTTAATATTAATTTTATATTTTTTAAGATTATCAAATTTTATATATTTTTTAAATTATTAAAGCCAACATATGTCTCAAATTACAAAGTTTTTTTGTTTTTTTAGATCATAGAGTCTCCTCTAGTGCCTCATATAAAGAATTTGAGAAATGGTTAAGCCTAGAAAACGTTGAGCATAAATAAGAGAGGTATGTATTCCAATATTTTGATATATGTGAAGGAAAAAATAGTAAACAATATTAATTAATATATATATATATATATATATATATATATATATATATATATATATATATATATATATTTGAAATCTGGATAGTCGACTCTATCTTCATCAATGACTGAATTGTTTAGCCTATAGAAAAATAACGTCAAAGACAAATATATAGAGGGGTATTCACAAAAATGGATGTTTTTATCGATTTGGAAAATGAACCACTAGGTTTGTCATCCTCAACCTAAATCTGATCCAACCAATTCAAGCCAACAAGTAAGCATACACCTTGTCAATACCACCCAAAAAATTTGAATTCAAAATAACGTGTCTGTGTTCTTAATAATGTGCAAGTGCTCGAGGAACGCGCACACTCTCTAGGAATGTGCACACACTCTTATAAATCATTTACTTATCTATCTCTCTACTCCCCCTCCTACATATACCCCCCCTCTCTATCTCCCTCTCACTCTCCCTCTCTACCCCCCTTGTCTGTCTCCCTCTATGCCCCTCACATTCATATACATGGTAAGACCTAGACATGG
>ML778709.1:973588-991705 GCA_009831015.1 Picea engelmannii
CTCTGATACCATATGTAATGTACCTCAAATTCACCATAAAATAAAATAAAATCTATGACATAAATCAGTTTCGTTTAATCTTAGAATTTAAGAGAAGGTAAGATTCATTTCTTTCCATAATGACATTATTATGCCAGTCTAGTATACTTCGAACAGAAAAGCTTATGTGGATAAATTCTTCCATAATTCTATCACTTCCTTAACTCTCATACTACTCCAACATGCTTATAAGTATTCAGGCAGTATCTAAACTTAAGTCGAAGGAACCTTTGTTGTTCAGAGAGATAAAGCTCAGAAGGGATAGCACCTTGAAGTGTTCAAAGGGAGGCGGAGATCGAAATCGTCTCGCAGGGGTCAAGATAAGGTGGAAGAACGCCAAGTCATTTTTTCCAGAGATCCTTGGAAAGAATGAACGGTGAAATTTCTTCATGGAGAAGTACCGAAATCCCGTGGACCGTTGGATCTCGTATATCTGTGCAGAGGTTAAGACTGGTCATCTTTTAGCGTTCAGAATCTTAGGAGGAGTAGTGACCGTTGGATGCGAAGCAACATGAGCCATTGATCTCGCACTTCGAATTTCACTATTTCGGATTTTGGGGTTTGGAGCAGCAAGGGGTTTTGGAGATGTTGCATCACGAATTCCCGGTTCACGAAATCTCAAAAGAATCGGGACCGTTGATCTCTCAAGGGGGAAGATTTTGGCATTTCGTCTTCGGGGAAAACAGAGGGGAAGTTTCAGACTTCGGGGATTGGAAGGAGGAGAGGTTGGAGTTACATCACAACCTTACAAACACTGAAAACGCGATGCGCTCAGAGGAGTTATCCCCAAGTCATAGGTTGTGATCACATGGATAGAGGCTAAAGGAAGAGCCAAACCCGTTAATCACTTTTCGGCATTTTGGGACCTGGGACTTCGAAGGGCCTAGAAATCGTTGCAACCGGAGTCGCGAAATCCTAAATCGCGAAACCCCGAAAAGCACTGGGAGGAATCACCCCAAGTCACAGGACTGGTCATATGGGAAGCAACTTAAGGGAGGATTTAAGGAGCCGTTAGGTCCTATTTCAGGTTTTGGCCTTTTCAAAGGATAGAGAACAGGAGGAACATATGCATAGCGAATCCCCGAATCGCGAAAAGACGGTAGCGCTTCGAATACATGTTGTCTGTACATTTTGAGTTTTTTATGCATTGTATGGAATCTATTTATCCCAAAGGCCCACCTCTTTTGAATCACATCTCAATGAAAAAAAATCTAGAATTTTGAAACTGTTGTACACGTATCCAACAATATACAAATATATGCCTATAATCCTATTAAATTTGTGTCCTGGTCATGCATCGATACTTTAGAAATGTTATTAATTTGTATAGCTTAATACAAAAATAAACGAATACCCAGTCAGTGTCGCTCCTGTTTATACATCGAAATTTATTAGATCACTATCATCATCTAAGGGAATCTATACAGAGAATTAAAAAAAAAAGGGAGTCTAAGATTGTCAAAGTAATTAGTTCTGCACATTTAATTATGTTTCGAACTGCAAGGTTGGATCTTCATGACTGATAGAACAATAGGTATAGTTTCATCTTGATTTTGGTTTAATAAATGGGAAAACTCAGTTACGTGTTATAGTCCTGCATATTTACCTACAAAAATACAAACATGCAAGTATATCTACCTAACTTGGGTCTCATTCTTACACACCAGTAACTTACACATCAAAGCATAGTTAACTCGAAGGATCCCATTTGTTGGAGCGTGTGATTTTAAAAGGAGATTAAATACAAAGTTGACATTTCGGCATTCATCACTTGCTTGTTACATAAGCACGAAGTTCCTTTGCTTTACTAAACCCTGAAATCCTGAACCCAGAAACCCCAAAGTGTCGGGCCCATAGTCCTTTCGCATTTCACGATTTGACACTTCTTAATTCATTTTGTTTGTGCATCAGGAGTTTGCGAAACCCAAAATCACGAACTCCGAAACCCAAAAGTGTTGGGCCCACAGTCCCTTCGCATTTCATGATTCGACACTTCTTAATTCATTTTGTTTGTGCATCAGGAGTTTGTAAACCTCGAAATTCCGAACCCCGAACCCCGAAATGATGGGCCCATAGTCTCTTCGCATTTCACGATTCGACATTTCTTGTTTGATTTTTGTGTTCGGCGTTTGTAATCGCCGAAAACCCGATTGACCTTTGTTTTTCACACCATTTTATTCTCTACAGTTTATGCCATTAAACAATAGTCTGATTACGAAAATACAAAGGGGTTTCCAGCATCTCTAGTTTTGAATGAGATTATTGGCCTCCTATAACCAACATATCAATTGTAGTTGTAGTTATATGTGATAGAATTATATTGTGGGGGGGGAATTTAGGATTTCTTGTTGGATTAATTCCATACTATGAGGCATATAGTCACCCGAGTAGATTTCTTATTCTGATCTTTTTTCACAACAATATTAATATTCCATTATCTATATTTAGTTCTCAATCTATCATTAATTCTATACCAGGAACTTCTATGTATTGTAATTTACCCTATGACTACCTCTGTAAAGAAGAGATCAAGATTTTTGAAAAAGTGTTTCTTCCATAATTTAGCCATGCAGTGACTTTTCGACTGTCGTAATAAATAAAAGACAATTTCTAACAATTATTCAGAATTCAGTCTAATCATAGAGAGTCACTCGAAAATAATCTATAGGATATTCTGTTAGCATTTAGACCCCATACACATGAACAGGTTCCTTTCTGGATATTATATCAACTTGATATTAATAGATATACTACATCAGGGATCTAATCATTTACCAGTGAATTGGAAAATACTTCAACTTAGAATTAGCAAATGCATTACAACAGACATATATATAATTTGTTTAAATAGAGAAGGAAAATGATTAACATATATGATCCAACTTACGAGAAGACAAAGGGAAGCCATGTTCCTCCCAACCGTAGAACAGGGAAGCCAAAACACTTGCCTGATTCACCCCCTAGCCTGACCCTGAATCCATTGGGGAAACTTGGAATCTCCTCCTCAACAATTTTATTTTTGTTTCAACAAAATCCCCTTGCCTCACACTCAATCCATAGTGTTCATAACAGAAAGAGAACTTGAAATCCTTTCCCCAACATACTTGGCAGCGTCTTGCCTCCTCGCATATGCTATTTATCAATTTTTTACCCAGGTCTTTTTCCCTCCTTTGGGGATTTTTGCATCTTTCTAAATCCCTGATTTTTAGGGGCTGCCAATGGAAAAATCACTGATTTTCCACTTATAATAATCATCCCAGAGGTAGTTCCAACATGTTCCTCACTCATGGAGTCATGGTCAGCTGATTTTAACATGGTTGTTCCATTTGTCCTCCTGCAATTAATATAAATATTTTGTTTTTATACAAGTGTCATAGTCAAATAGTTAGTTGAGTCTAATCAGATATCTTCCCAACAATCACAATAATTAATTACAAATATCAAATTCAAAATTCAAAATTGCCATAAATGGAAAAATTTTCCAAATTCGAATTTACTAAAAACAGAATAAATTTCCAACAAATTTAAATTTCAAAAAAAATATTTTATTTTTGGGGATGTCACACTCTCCTCCCTTTAACACTCTATCTCTAACCCTCCTCTTTGTATTGATCTCTAACCCCTTCCTCCTTCTATGTCTCTACCCGTCCTCTTTGTCTTTCTCTCTCCCCCTCTGACATTATCATGCACTCTCTCTCTCCCCCCCTCATCCCTCTCTCACTTCCCCCCCTCCTAATGTCTCTCCTCTATCTCTCCTCGATCTCTCCCTCTATCCTACATTTACATCCTTATCTACTTCCCTCTCTATTTTCCTCTCTCTCCCTCTCACACTCTCACACACTCTCTCTACTGGCCTTTTATGCATTTCTCTCCCTTCCTCCCACACACACTTTTTACCCCCCCTATATGTTTTCCTCTATCTCCCTCCCACACTCTAACACACTCACTCTCTACCTCCCCTCTTTCTCTTCCTATATTTCCCTCCCACACTTTATATCCCCCCTATGTTTTTTCCTTTCTCTCCCTCCTACACTCTCTCTCACACACTTTCTATCCCCCTCTATGTCTTCCTCTCTCTCCCTCCCACACTCTAACACACTCACTCTCTACCTACATACTTTGTCTACTTCTCTCTACCTCCTCTCTATGTCTACCTATATCTCCCTCCCATACTCTCTCACACACAGTTTGTGTAACTGTAACATCCCCCCAAAAAATAAATTATTTTTAAGTCTGAAAATACTTAGGGATTTATTTCCATTTTTGGTAAATTGGAAATTGGAAAATTATTTCCATTTATGGCAATTTCGAATTTCAAATTTGATTAATTGTAAATTATGATTATGACTGTTGGGGAAAGATTTGATTTGTCCCAGCCAACTTTTTACTATGACACTTGTAAGAAACAAATATTTTTATATTTATTGTTGATAGACAAATGGAACAGCCAAGTTGAAATTAGCTAACCATGACTCCATGAATGGGGAACATGTTGGAACTACCTCAGGGATGAAAGTTACAAGTGGAAAATCAGGAATTTGGCCATTGGAAGCCCCTGAAAATCAAGGATTTGTAAAGCTGCAGAAATTCCCAAGGGAAAAATACCTAGGCACAAATGGTTTTGGATATATAGCATATGGGAGGAGGTAGGACATTGCCTAGTATGATGGGAAATAATTATCACTTGTTGTTATGGACACCATTTTATGAGTGTGAGGCAAGGAGAATTTTTTTTGAAACTAGAGGACTATTTCTAAGGAGGATTTCTGGAGTTTGCCCTCATGGATTCATGGTCAGGCTAAGGGGTGGACGGAGAAATTAGATTGGTTGTTATGTTCTATGGTTGGGAGGAACTTGGTTGTTCCTTTTGTTGTCCTAGCTTTTTTTTCAGATAAGTACTCTTATCTGTTCTTTGATGAATTGTTTTACTGTATGATGGATAAGTGAAATAAAATGATTTGTAGAATGAACCTTGGAAGTTGATTATGTTATTGAATAAAGTAATAAGGATACTAGATGTTAGTTGTTTAGGTACAGTTTGAGTTGTTAACAAAATAAGTATTGAAGTTGTTATGTATTAGTTGTTATAATTACAGCCTAATTTTAGTTAACGAATACAATGATGAAAACCATGGTGTGTTAGTTATGGTAGGAATCTAGGAGATACCTGTAAGTCAAATAAAATATATTTTCAAAGATATTTTAGATTTCTTACCAAACATGTGAATTACGTACACATAAATGTTCATTTTCCAAGTAACATTAAACTATACAAATGCTAAAGGAAATTTTGGAAGTAAACATGAGATTTGATATATATATCTAGACATATTGCTGTAGGTTAAACATGCAGAACTGTTTTAGATAGTTGAGAATACCAGACAAGATAAATGCCAAACGAAACTTCGAATAATTATCCATATATATATAGTTGATGTACAGAATGTTGCATAAATACTCCTACATCCAACTACTCATACAATCAGGTTATCACTGCTTGGACACGTGAGAAATAGAGTAAATATTTCATTATTATGATTATGCTAACTATATGAAATTTTACAGTTGAGTTATTCCATCAAACAAAGTCCTTTGTTGGATATACAATAACAAGGGAGAAAAAATCTCATTAAATTAAAATACATAATTTATGTTTCATCTCCCAGAATCAGACTCGCAAGTTAGATAAGTAACCAAAATCTATAATGATATGATTCATAACTATGAAACAACAATATCTTATAAAAAAAAGGTGGGGGGGGTTCCCTTCATGTTCGTTCTATAACAATTACAGAGATAAATAATCAACCATCTATATGATCCTGAACGAATTCGTTCACAATGACAACATTATAGAACAAAATCATATTGTTTCCTTAGAAACCTAGAGTACACTCTTAAGAGCAGTAAAATGAAACCCGAATACCTTTTCTTGTGAATGGAGTGACCCTAAATCTAGAGATTTTGAAGGTCGAAGTTCCTGCAAGGAAATCATAAATTCATAATTAGCAATTGCCCAACAGAATTTAAACAAGTATATAACATAATTACTAGAGCAATTTATGAAACAAAATTATTACAGAAGTGCACTTAACTTGCGAATTGGGAAAATTGATGTCCTTCTTCCATTTGCATTATTGTTAAGAAAACGTCTCGAGACCAAAGGGGGAAGCAGACCAAATACTTCCTGATGGGTACCCTCACAACAACATGGGTCCCATCATTAGATTGGAAACAAAATTTTCTTAATCAAACCTTTCAGGAAATAGATAGATAAACAATAATAACACATAAAGAACTGCAAATATGAATTTCAAGGGTTCATGTGGTGTGTGTATGATGAATGCATTAATAAAGTATGAATATCGATTTAAATACTAAATAGAATGCATTGGTCAAAACTTTAAACACAAAGTTAAATATTGTATACCAAATAATACGCATCAAACAAAGTTTCCCACATACAGACAACAATATAAATAGAATGTAAGACATTAAATTCAGTTTAATTATAGACTTAAATATTTCATACTGGATGGTGCTTCTTAAACAAGTTATTCAATACACAGACCCCACTTGATATATGTATGTGCCGACAAGAAAATACAAGATTCTTTTAAAAAGAAATTACAGTCGCAGGAGCCGACTAGTGGTTTGAAAGAATCTATAGGATGGTGGACTCCCAAGAAAAAGAAATGTAACAATACCCAACAGAGACAAAGAAATTTTATAACATCTTATCGAAATGAAATTTATTTTACCTAAATAGAATGGAACATGCAACACACAGTGTGGGATTTCGAGATGCAGATTGAGAAAAATGTTTACATTGATGATTTCTAGATAGCCATCGAGTTTAGAGAAGAGTATCAACCTGTAAGTCATGAAAGGACTTCAAACTAGGGTAAGGACCATCAAAAATCTTGTAGTGAGGATTTAATCCACCCAACACAAGAAACGTGTAAACAAGTCCTTCCCATACCCTGCTAAGCCAACATTACGAACTAGAGCTCCTGCGCAATTCACAGAGACTCAACGCCAGGTCACAACGCATAAAGATAGGGGAAACCCATAAAAGAGAATAGAGGGACGAAGACAAACCCTATGAATAAAATATATACATTAACCGTTATATAATTCCTTTCCAAGATTGAGGAAGTTAGAAACAAGAAGGCGATTAATGTCTAGTATACTACGTGAACACCAAGATCGCAACAACGCTTTAGAAAAATACAACATAGAAGCATCCTTACCTAGTTCGATGTGGATACAAGCTAGCAATCAACTATCCATTCTCCACCTGCCAGGATGAACCTTCTCCATGACCCAGGGCTTATACACCAGACCGACTCTCCACAGGTATCATTGGAGAAGTTTCCCAGAGGGACAGAGCCGAAAGGAGGGAAACCAAACCTAAGAGACCTTTCCAGAAACAAAGTAAGAGATAATTAATGAGCTGGTATCTTACCATGTGACTAATGAGAGGTGGCCTAGTCTGAGTTGGATACGAAGGCGAGATGACAGGCCTTGGAAGAGACCCTACACAGTCCACCATTAAGTGACTGATGAAGGTTTGAATGCGACCCTAATACTTACACTTGTGTTTTAATGATGATTTAATGCAAAGGAGGGTGATGCATCAGGACATTACATTCATAACTATCGAGGCTAAGTTCTCATTTCAGTTATGGTGTAAATATCGGTCGGTTATCGTTACACAAAATCATAAAGGAATAAGGTTATATTTGGGCGCCAATGATGTTCGACCAACTTTAATAATAGTAATATGGACCAGGAACTAAACTCATTTGATCCTCACATAGTTGGCCAAACTAAGACTAAACCTAAAGTCACATCTATAGTAAAGACTGTGTCTCGTTTAGAGAAAACTATATGCATGTTGGGACCCTTTATTTCATTTGATCTGGTAGTTTTTATACATGTTAATACTATCCAGGAAGGAATGTGGAATTTGTCGAGACCTTGGGGAAACACCCAACTGAAATACAAATACCCTATAAATGAGAATTATGAAAGGCCTTAATATTATAAATTGTAATATATATATATATATATATATATATATATATATNTATTATAAATTGTAATATATATATATATATATATATATATATATGAAACCTTCTAATATATTAAATACATTTATATATATACATATATAATATGTATGTATGTATGTATCTAAAGGCATTTAATATATTAGAAGGTTTCAGATATATATATATATATATATATATATATATATATATACATACATATAAATGCTAATATGCATTTGGAACAAGTAAGGATATTTTGGAACATTGTTAACACTTTCAACTTATGTTAATAATGTCGAGGAATTCGAGAGGCTAGGTTACGGCAAGGCCATCCTTAGATATATATATGACTACTATATAGTATGAGTGACTCTCGAAATATAAACCTGGCGAGAGTTAAATAGAAACGACATCTTCTCTTTATCTTGTCCTTACATCTTTTAAATCTGTTATTTGAAAGGGAAGAGAGTTAATGTCCCTAATAATATATTTTTTTTATTGCTAAATTTGGGCAACATTACATATTATATTAGAGAAAATTTTACATCATTTGGACCTTAAGCAGGGCCAAAAATATTTTTCTTAGCACATATTTTATGTTTCATCAAAAACTAACAAAACAATTACTATTACAAACAGAAAAAAATTATATTTGTTGTGATCGTGGCACCACAGAATGAAGATGAGATTGGACTCGAGGAGAATGTTGAGCAAAGACCTCCTGAAGAACAGAGGCAGAACAATAACGAAAGTTCAACTACCGAGGGTCTGGAAACTATGAGAAATCTCATTATGGAACTGTAAGTTTTCAAAGAAGGCAATGAGAAGATGAAAAGGGCACAACAAGAACAACAATAAATAAATGAAATATTGTTGTAGAGCATAGTAACAAAGAAGATCCCAAAGGAAAATAATGAGGAAGAGGAGGTCATCAAAAGAGCCTCCAAAAATTATGGTCATGAAGGAGAAAAAGGAGACAACGCTTCTGAAGGTACATCATCAGCAGAAGATAAAACAAAAATAGGAAGAAAAAGGAAACAGGTGGACCATATTGAGGGAGAATTTAAGAAAATCAAGCCCTCCACCTTTGACAGGGAATCCAGAATAGGGGAGGATGATGAAGAATGGTTATTAGATATAAAGAAGTATTTCGAGATATACAACTATTCCATCAATATGAAGGTCATAATGGCCATCTATAATCTGAAAGGAAAAGCTACCATATGCTGGAAAGACTTGAAGTTGGCCAAGGGCCTAAAGGAAAAACAAATGGAGTGGTTGGATTTTAAGAAATACTTTAAGAAACAGTATTTATCTGAAAGTTACTATGAAACAAAAACCAAAGAGTTTTATGAGTTATGACTCAGTCAAATGGCTATGGATGACCTGATAAACAAATTCCTAGAATTATTAAGGTTCATTCCTTATATCTGAGAAAACAAAGTAAAAATATAGCACTTCCTAAGATGTTTACCACAGTCCTATAAGGATAGAATCGAATTCGACAACCCCAAGTCCTTAAGTGAAGTTTTCTAGAAGGCCCGAATGTCTTACGACCAATACAAAAAATGGTCAGAATTTCCCAAGGCTTGGAAGGACAAGAAACAAGACCGAATGAACCAACGGAAGAAGGGATATCAAACATACCCTTTCTGGAACGCAACAAAGAGTTTTCCAAGGAACGATTTCCACTCCAAAAACCAGAATACTCAAGGAGGTGGTAAGCCAATTAATCTGGGAACAAAGAAGTTTGGGGACAGCCCCAAAGAACCATTAAAATCTTGGGAATGTGGAGAACCTCACTTAAGGAGGAACTGTCCATGTTTGACTTCAACAACGAAGACTACGGTTCACAAACTACATGAAGCCTCTACAGTTGGAGATGTGGACATAAGATTACATCAGATCAATGCAGTCGTGGATGGTCGACAAGATGATCACCAGTCCACTGTAGTGGAAATTGAAGGTAAAATTAAAAATACTCATCTTTCTGTTTTAATTGATCCAGGAGCTACGTTGAGTTATATCGCTCCTGGTGTAGTGGATTCAAATAAACTTAAGAAAAGAAGACATGAAAAATCTTGGCTGGTACAACTAAAAGCAAGAACAAAACTAAAAGTATTTGATTTTATTTCTGATTGTGAGTTCATCTTAGGTGGTCAAAACACAAAGATAAATCTGAATATTCTATCGGTAGGGTCTTATGACATAATTATCGGAATGGACTGGTTAGAAATTCATAAAGCAGTTCTAGATTGTTATGAAAAAACACTCAAGTATAAAGATGAAAACAACATTATTATGAGAGTATAGGGTGTACAAAATCCAGTCTCAGTTAGGTAGATTTCAGCTATGCAATTTAAGAAGTGCATGAGAAAAGGTTGTCATATTTATGCCATCCAAGTGACAAATCTGTTGGAAAAAGAAAATAAACCTAGCTTAGAGGATTTGGTCGTCTTGCATGATTTCAAAGATGTGTTTGTTGATGAGATACATGAATTTCCCCCAAGGAGAGAGATATACTTCTCTATCGAGTTGTTCCCTAGTTCAACTCCTATATCTAAGGCACCCTACCGAACGAGTTTATCGGAATTAAAAAAATTTAAAATTCAACTACATGAATTATTGGATAAAGAATATATCAGACCAAGTGATTCACCATGGGGAGAACGAGTCCTTTTTGTTAAAAATAAAGACAAAACTCCAATATTATGCATTGATTAGAGATAGTTAAAAAAAAATATTGTTAAGAACAAGTACCCCTTACCTAGGATCAATGATTTGTTCGATCAAGTAGGTGGGGAAAAGATTTTTTCTAAATTGGATTTAAGATCTGGTTATCACCAAGTTAGGATAAAAGATGAGGACATAAGTAAAAAAACATTCAGAATGAGATATGGACATTAAAAATTTGTCATTATACCATTTTGTCTCACTAACGCACTAGCCACATTTATGTGTTTAATGAACAACATTTTCAGTCAATACTTGGATAAGTTTGTTTTGTTATTTATTGACGATATCCTAGTATATTCTAAAACAGAAGAAGAACACAAAGCACACCTAAGGATAGTTCTGCAAACATTAGGAACACACAAATTGTAAGCTAAATTCGATAAGTGTGAATTTTATGAGAAGAAAATACAGTACCTAGGACATGTAATATCTGAAGAAGGTATTGTGGTTGATCCAGAGAAAATAAGAGCCATCATGGAATGGTTGGTCCCTAAGGATGTAGTGGACATCCGGTCATTCATGGGAATCATCGAATATTAACATAGATTTATAGAGAGATTATCCAATATTACATACCCTATCACATCCTTACAAAAGAAGGGAACAAAGTTTAACTGGTCATAGAAATGTGAGGATAGTTTTAATAAGTTAAATAAATTGTTAACAACCACGCATATTTTAAAGGTAGCAGATCCAGACAAAGACTTCACAGTCTGTGTGGATGCGAGTAAAGAAGGTTTGGGTGGTGTCTTAGCTCAGGAAGGGCACATTATTTGTTATGAGTCTGAAAAACTAAAGGAGCACGAACGAAACTACATCACTCACAAATTAGAGTTAGCAGTTGTCATCCATGCATTAAATATGTGGAGACACTATATAATGGGCATAACATTTTTTATATTGACTAATAACGACGGGGTGAAATTTTTGTTTAGTCAACCAGACCTTAATGCAAGGAAAGCAAGATGGCTAGCCTTCTTGAGTGAATTTGACTTTGAGGTAAGACACATCAAGGGTAAGGAAAAAATGTTGGATGATGCTTTAAGTAGAAGAATTCATGGGTTGTTTGAACTAAACATTAGCAGGGAAACAAGCAATCTTGAGTAGAGGATAAGGCTTGCAGGTAATAATGATGAAAATTACACTAAAATAGTGCCACATTTACGGAATAATATAGGAAATTCAGACAGAATAGATCAGAGTTTGGACATAAATGGTCTACTACAATTTAAAAACAGAATATACATACTAGATTCTGTTTAATTAAGGTTAATAGTTTTTTAGGAAGGAAACAAGAAACCATATTATGGTCATCCGTGATACCAGAAAACGGTAACAACACTTAGGAAGTTAATTTATTGGCTGAATATGAAGGGCGACAAAGTAGAATACTTATCTAAGTGCCAATATTGTCAACAGGTGAAAGTTGAACACCAACATCCAACCAGACTGTTGCAGCCTCTACCTGTGTCGGGATGGAAATGGGAGACTATATCACTAGATTTTATTACAGGTTTGCCTAGAACTCAAAAACATAATTATTCAATTATGGTAGTAATCGATAAGCTTAGAAATTCTACACACTTTATTCCTGTAAAGTCTACTTTTATAGCTATTAACATTGCTAAAATACTCATGAAAGAGATTTTTAGACTACACAATATTCCTAAAATGGTGATTTTGGATAGAGACGTAAAATTTACATCTACATTTTGGAAAGAATTGTTGGCAGGGTTAAATACTAACTTGAATTTCAGCACAAGTTATCATCCACAGACGGAAGGGGAAACCGAATGAACAAACCAAATTGTGGAAGATATGCTACGAATGTATGTAAGGACAAAACCAAACAAGTGGGAAGACTACCTGCATTTGGTGGAATTTGCGTACAACAATGGTTACCAAACATTGGCTAAGATGATCCCCTTCGAAGTACTGTACGACAGAAAGTGTATGACTCCAATTAGTTGGGATAAACCAATTGACAGATTCATGGTAGGACCGGAAATTCTCCAAGAAATGGAAAGTATGGTAAGAAAAGTACAATGGAATTTAAAAGAAGCACAAGACACATAGAAAAGTTACGCCGAACTGAAAAGAAGACACCAAGAATTCCAAGTGGGAGACCACATTTATTTAAAGGTCAATGACAAAATAAGTTCACTAAATCTAGGAAATTGTTCTAAATTGGCACCCTGGTTTTGTGGCACTTTCAAGATCTTAGCTTGAATTGGACCAGTGGCATACCAACTTCCACTTCCTGCAAATATGAAAATTCATAATGTATTTCATGTTTCTTTGTTAAATAATTACGTTCATGATCCTACTCATATGACTGATTGGAACTTGGTGTAGGTGGAACTAGAAGATGAGTTCCAAGCGAAACCTCTGCGTATTTTGGAAAGGAGAGAAATAACACTACGGAACAGAGTCGTCACACAAGTAAAAGTGCAAAGGAAGCACTTTAGTCTCGAGGAGGCCACTTGAGAGTTGGAGGGAGATTTGCATAAATCTCATCCAACCCTGTTATGAGAAAATGATGAACATTGAGGATAGTGTTGTAATGAAGGGGGAAAGGATGCAACATCCCCCCAAAAAATAAATTATTTTTAACTTTGAAAATACTTAGTAATTTATTTCAGATTTTGGTAAATTCGAAATTGGAAAATTATTGCCATTTATGGCAATTACGAATTTTGAATTTGATTAATTGTAAATTATGATTATGTCTATTGGGAAAAGAGTTTATTTGTCCCAACAAATTATTTTACTATGACACGTTTAAGAAACAAATATTTTTATATTGATTGTTGATAGACAAATGGAGCAGCCAAGTTGAAATCAACTAACCATGACTCCATGAGTGGGGAAGATGTTGGAAGTACCTCATGGATGAATGTTACAAGTGGAAAATCAGGAATTTGGCCATTGGTAGCCCGTGGAAATTAGGGATTTGTAAATCTATGAAAAATCCCAAGGGGAAAATACCTAGGCACAAATGCTTTTGGATATATAACATATGGGAGGAGGCACGACGTTGCCTAGTATGTTGGGAAATAATTATCACTTGTTGTTATGAACACTATTTTTTCAGAGTGAGGCAAGGATAATCTTTTCTGAAACTGAAGGAATATTGCTAAGGAGGAGTTCTGGAGTCCTGCCTCGTGGATTCATGGTTAGGCTAGGGGGTGAACAGAGAAAGTAGATTGGTTGTTCCGTTCTATGGTTGGGAGGAACTTGGATGTTCATTTTGTTGTCCTAGGTTTTTGTTCAGATTAGTACTCCTATATGTTGTTTGCTGAATTGTTTTACTGTATGATGGCTAAGTGAAATAAAATGATTTGTAGGATGACCCTTGGAATTTGATTATGTTATTGAATAAAGTAATAAGGATACTCGATGCTAGTTGTTTAGGTACAGTTTGAGTTGTTAACAAAATAAGTATTGAAGTTGCTATGTATTAGTTGTTATAATTACATTTTGATTTTAGTCAATGAATACAGTGATGAAAACCATGGTGTGTCAGTTATGGTAGGCATCTAGGAGATACCTGTAAGTCAAATAAAATATATTTTTAGAGCTATTTTAGATTTCTTACCAAACATGTGAATTACGTACACATAGATGTTTAGATTACAAATAACATTGAACTGTACAAATGCTAAAGGAAATTCTGGAAGTAAAATTTTGATTTGATATATATATATATATAATCATATTGTTTTAGGTTAAATACGAAAAACTATTTTAGATAGTTGATAATACCAGACAAGATAAATGCCAAACGAAACTTCAAATAATTATCCATATATGTATATATATGTAGTTGTTGTAAAGAATGTTGCATAACTACTTCTACATCCAACTACTCATACAGTAAGGTTATCAGTGCCTGGTCATGTGAGAAATGGAGTAAATATTTCATTATTATGATTATGATAACTATATGAAATTGTACAGTTCAATTATTCCATCAAAAAAAGTCCTTTGCTGGATATACAATAACACGGGAGAAAAAAAATCATTAAATTAAAATACATAAATTATGTTCCATATCCTAGAATTGGACCAACAAGTTAGATAAGTAGCCAAACTATGTAACACTATGATTCATAACTATGAAACAGTAAGATTTTATAGAAAAAAGGGGGGCGGGGGGGTCCCTTCATGTTCATTCTATAACAATTACAGAAATAAAAAACCAGCCATCTATATGAGCCTGAACGAATTCATCCACAATTATAGCATTCTAGAACAGAATCATATTGTTTCCTTAGAAACCTAGAGTACACTCCTAAGAGAAGTAAAATGAAACCCAAATACCTTTTGTTGCACATGGCGTGGCCCTGAATATGGAGATTTTGAAGGTCGAAGTTCCTGCAAGGAAAGCATAAATTCATAATTAGAAATTTCCCAACAGAAGTTAAACGAGTATATAACATAATTAGTAGAGCGATTTACGAAACAAAATTATTATAGAAGTGCACTTAACTTGCGAATTGGGAAAACTGATGTCCTTCTTCCATTCACATTATTGTTAAGAAAACGTCCCCAGACCGAAGGGGGAAGTGGAACAAAGAATTCCCGATGGGTACCCTCGCAACAAGAGTAGTCCCATCATTAGATTGGTAACCAAAATTACTTAATCAAACCTTTCAAGAAATAGATAAATAAACAATAATAACACATCAAGAACTACAAATCTGAATTGAAAGGATTTTCATGGTGTGTGTATGCCAAATTCATTAATCAAGTCTGAATATTTATTTAAATACTACATAGAATGCATTTCTCAAAGATTTAAACACAGAGTTAAATATTATATACCGAATAATACGCATCAAACGCGTTTTCCCGCATACAGTCAATGATATTAATAGAATGTAAGACGTTAACTTCAGTTTAATTACAAACTTAAATATTGCATACTGGAGAGTGCTTCTTAAACAAGTTATTCAGTACACAGACCCCACTTGATATATGTATGTGCCGAAAGGAAAATACAACAATATTTTAAAAACAAATTACACTCACAAGAGCCAAATAGTGGTTTGAAAGAATCGACGAGATGGTGGACTGCAAATAAAAATCAGTATAACAATACCCAAAAGAGACAAAGAAATGTCATAACATCTTATTGAAATGAAATTTCTTTTACCCAAACAGAATGGAACATGCAACACACAGTGTGGGATTTCGAGATGCAGACTGAGAAAAACATATACACTCACGATTTCCAGATAGACATCGAGTTTAGGGAAGAGTATCAACCTGTAAGTCATGAAAGGACTTCCAACTAGGGTAAGGACCATCAACAAGCTTTTAGTCAGTATTTAATCCACCCAACACAAGAAACGTGCAAAATTCAGTAAGTTCATCCCATACCCTGCTAAGCCAACATTACGAACTAGAGCTCCCGTGCAATTCACAGAGACTCAACACAAGGTCACACTGCATAAATATAGGGGAAACCCATAAAAGATAATAGAGGTACAACGAAAAACCCTATGAATAAAATATATACATTAACCCTTATATAATTCCTGTGCAAGTTTGAGAAAGTCGGAAACAAGAAGGCAATTAATGTCTAGTATAATACGTTAACACCGAGATCGCAGAAAGGATTTGGAACAATACAACATAGAAGCATCCTTACCTAGTTTGAGGTGGAGGCCAAATAGCAGTCAACTATCCGTTCTCCTCCTACCAGGATGAACCTTCTCCATGACCTAGGGATTATACACCAGGCCTACTCTCCACAGGTATCACTGGAGATGTTTCGCAGAGGGACAAAGATGAAAGGATGGAAACAAAACCTAAGATAATTTTCTGGAAACGAAGTAAGACATAGTTAATGAGCCAATATCTTACCATGTGACTAATGAGAGGTGGCGTAGTCTACGTTGGACATGAAGGCCAGATGAAAATCTTCGAAAGGGACCCTCTATAGTCCAACATTAAGTGACTGACGGAGGTTTCAATGCGACCCTGACACTTACACTTCCATTTTCATGCTGAGTTAATGCAAATAAGGGTGATTCTTCAGGACATTACATTCACAATTGTTGAGGCTAAGTTCTCTTTCCAGTTATGGTGTAACTATCGTTTGATTATCATTACACAAATGCATAAAGGAACAAGGTTATCTTTGGGCCCCATGTTCGACCAACTCTGATAATTATAACATGGACCAGGAACTAAACTCGTCTGATCCTCACATAGTTGGCCAAACTAAGACTAAACCTAAAGTCACATCTATAGTAAAGAATGTGTCTCATTTAGAGAAAAATATATGCATGTTGGGACCCTTTATTTCATTTGACTTGGTATTTTTTATACATGTTAATACTATCCAGGAAGGAATGAGAAATTTGTCGATACCTTGGGGAAATACCAACCTAAAATACTCACACCCTAAAAATGAGAATTATGAAAGGCATTAATAGTATAAATTGTAATATATATATATATATATATATATGAAGGGATTTAATATATTATAAGGTTTTATATATATAGACATATATATATATACATATAAATGTTAATATGTATTTGGAACAAGTAAGGTTATTTTGGAACACTGTTAACACTTTCCACTTATGTTAGTAATGTCAAGGAATTTGAGAGGCTAGGTTATGGAAAGGCCATCCTTAGATATATATATGACTACTATATAGTATGAGTGACTCTTGAAATATAAACCCTACAAGAGTTGAATAGAATGACATATTCCCTTTATCTTGTCCTTACGTCTTTTGAATCTCTTATTCGAAAGGGAAGAGAGTTAATGTCCATAATAAAAAAAATTTATTGGTAAATTTTGGGAACATTACAAGAACCAATATTATTTATTACCAATCAATGTTTGACTCCCTCTTTATATCCCCCTCTTCAACTCTCTCCCCCCCTCTCTCTCTCTCCATCCATATATTTCTCTCCCTCATCCATCCCTCTCTTTCCCTCTCCCTCCCCTCTTTCTCTCCCCCACTCCAAGTATCTTCCTTTCTCTCTGTGTATCTCTCCCTATTCATATTCCCCTTTGTCCCTCGCTCCCAATATCTCTGATCTCTTTCTCTCATACATATACCACATATTTCTCTCTCTCCTTGTTGTTAGTCTCACTCTCAATATCTCTCCCACATATCTCTCTCTGCCCCATGTTGGTCTTCCTCTCCCACCCTGTCACACTCTCAAAGAATCCATCTCTACCCCCTTCCCTCTTTACTTCTTGCATCTAACCCTCGCTCTCTCTATCCCTGTATCCCCCTCCCTCTCTCTT
>ML778709.1:1013724-1046715 GCA_009831015.1 Picea engelmannii
TGGTTGTTCCCGAGCCAGGCCCAGGGAAGGGGGAGTTGGTGCCTTACTTTGTGGGGATGGGTCAATACTTTGGCCCTCGGTCTGGGGTTCATTATGCAGGGGGGGTGCATGCAAATTTGCAGGGGTTAAGGGGTTTTCAGGTTGATCTTGTAAAATAGCAAACTTATTGCTGGTAGAGGGATCTTTACTTACCTGATTCGTTTATTTTCTATTCCCCTGGTGCCTTCTTCCTGCTGGTTGTACAAAGCCCTCCTTGTCTTTGCCGTTGTCTGGGTTTCCTTTCGTGTGAGCCGTATTGAGAGGGAATTCTCTGAAGAGATGCCCATGTTCGTGGCATTTCCTACATCGAAAAGGAATGTGTTCATAGTCGATGGTTTGAGACTAGTCCTCGTCGTGGTACTCCAGCGTGATGGATCCTGGGAGAGGCTTAGCTATGTTTAGGTAAACACAGATTCACGCATATGACATGTATCTCTGTTGCTTGGTGGTCTCCGAGGACTTCACGTAGATGCCAATGGTGCTGTCGATGCCTGCTAGAACCTCTTCCAGCCAAAATTCCTGGGGGAGAGAATACAACCTAATCCATACTGGCGCATGGGAAAAGTCTTCCTTTTAGGGCTGGACTTTTTTGTCCAGAATCTCAAGAAAAGGCCAGCCGAGTTGTAGAAATATGGCCCTCCATCAAAGATGCGATTGCGATCTTCCAGGTTGTGGAAGACGATAGTGAAGAATCCTTTGGAACCCAACTGTAGGTCATAATGACCCCTTGGCTTCCACCAATACTGTATCCATTTGATCAAATCCCGCTGAGAGGGCCAAAGCCCTAAAAACTTTCCTACCAAGGCATTGTCTCGCATGTATTATTTCTGCTCCTCTATGCGCGACGAGCTTATGACATATTTTGGGGCCTGAGGTGCCTGTGGAATGCACTTTCCCGGAGTCCAAGGGGTTGAGGCTTTTTCAGGTGCCGCCTCTTTGTTGGGATCGATATCCATTTCTCGATCCTTAAACGTCCCCTCCGCTAGAAGCACCACACGCATGTTAGGAGGCGTCTCAAACGTCGGCCTCTTCATTCCCATTGCGGCATTATCATTGGCGGTGAATTGACTGTAGGAGACACCTGTCGGTTCCCCCTCCCTGCGATTCAAGAGCCCCTGCAGGGTAGCCATCGGTTAGATGCAGTTCGTGGCGGCTGAGGGTTCCGAAACCCTAGTTGCAGAGCCCAAATTCCACACTGTTACAGGAGAATTTAAATTAAATTTATGTGTAATTTAGAAATTAAATTTAAATTTAAATTTTTAATTTTTAATTTAAATTGTGTTGTGACATGGTCGTGGGTGTCCATCTATGTGGCCAAGTCATGGGCACACCAATGTTTTGGCCACAGTATTTCCCCCCCGGAGCCAAGTCACAACACGTAGAATCTGACTTGGCCACAATTGGAAATCCCTGTGGCCAAGTCAAGGGTATTCCCACGGATTGGCCATAGGGATTCCCTCTTGTGGCCCACTCCCTAGTACCCCCACATTTTTATTCGAAATTCTTCATGATTCCAATACCCGTATAACTATATTTTGTAGACAACATTAATTTCGTTGAGATCTTCGAGAGGAGAATGAGGGGTTAAACTTTTGACTATATCAATTTAATTATGGAGTGCCTCTATCATGGAAACACACCTCACTCATGCTTCCTTCTTATGATTGGATATGCTGAAGCCAAACACTCCTTCTGTTTAAAATAATATCCAAAAAATTTCCACAGACAGCGTTAGTCTCATGTACAACCTATCAAATTTAAAAGTAGCACAGTTGATATATGTTCCACAATTCACAACATTATAGATAATGTGACATCCCCAAAAATAAAGTATTTTTGAAATGTAAAAATTTGTTGGAAAATTATTCCGTTTTTAGTAAATTCGAATTTGGAAAATTTTTGCCATTTATGGAAATTCTTAATTTTGAATTTGATAATTGTAATAAACTATTATGACTGTTGGGCAGAGATCTGATTTGACCGAAATAACTATTTGACTATGACACTTGTATGAAAACATAATATTTTATATTGATTGCAGGAGGACAACTGGAACAACCATGTTAAAAATCAGCTGACCATGACTGCATGAGTGGGGAACATGTTGGAACTACCTATGGGCTGATTGTTACAAGTGGAAAATCAGATATTTGGCCATTGGCAGCCCCTAAAAATCAGGGATTTAGAAAGATGCGAAAATTCCCAAGAGAGGGAAAAAGACCTAGGTAAAAATATGGTCTAGATAAATAGCATATGTGAGGAGGCACGACGCTACCAAGTATGCTGGGAAACAATATTCCTAGTCACTTGCTGTTATGAACACTACTGGTTGAGTGTGAGGCAAGGAGAAGATTATTGATAGAGGAAGACATTGCTGAAGAGGAAATTCCAAGTTTTCCCTCATGGATTCATGTTCAGGCTAGGGGGTGAATAGGAAAAGGGATTTGACTGACCTATTCTATGGTTGGGAGGAAGGTGGTTGTTCCCTTTGTCTTCATGCAAATTGATTCAAATAAGTTATTCTACTCTGTCTTTCCTTAAATATTATGATCATTGATAGATTTTCATTTTAGTTATTTCTATGAATGAACCTTGTTCGAACGTTGTTGTGATTAGAGACTGACCCAATACCTCATATTCATCAATTAGGAATGGATTATTTCTGCTGGAACATAATGCTAAGTAAATTCTAGTATCATTGGATGTATTAATGGGAAGAACTATTCCTGTAGAATTTCATTACTCTTGAAATAGGATAACCTCTAGGCTAAATCACACTTTTAATTAATTTTGTTGAGTAGACAAATCCTGTGCATGATGCGTTTGGGATCAAGTATGTTGTCATCTATGAATAATTATATTTCTATAGGTAGTTATAGTATACCTATGAGTCTCAACTCATGTACTAGTAAGTTCAGAAGAAAAATAAATACCCCCTGTATGACAGGTTTTTCATAAAGACGCATACAGGGAAATATACCTATATATGCTATCTATCTATCTATCTATCTATCTATCTATCTATCTATATATATATATATATATATATATATATATGCTATTTTTGGGAATCTGTACAACAAAATTGAAGTTGACTATTTACAACAGAAATAGTTAATATTATATATTTCTTTCCATGTATGATATGAATCATATGTTGACCAACAATATGCATCAACCACATGCAAACGAAATGCCAGATGCGTAAAGTTTGGCGAATTTGAAATTTAGGAAAGTCTGGAAACCTTTTTATATCATATATAAGACGCTAAAATTGAAATTTCCAAACCCTATTAACAAATAACGACTCTATCTAACATTTCTATTGCTCTAAAGAAAAAAATCTAATGACTCATATTGTTGGACCATTCTTATAGAGAACATGGGGAAATTCAAATAAATCTTTCATATTCTGAACTGTAAATAATGATCATAGTATATATCAGGTTGGGACTGTAATAATACCCAAAGTATATATATCAGTTCAAGCACTTCACAAACCAATTATTATTATTTTTCTATACAAGTAAGAGGAATCCTTCATGAAGTGATATGTATATAATCATACTTGATCTGGTTAAAGTTCCAAAATCATTAAACTTCCAAAATCAAAACAGCAGTACATAGTCTTCACCCAGCCACGATAGGAAGATTTTTTATCAGGCATTAAAATAATGGAAGTCCCTTCCATTTGTTTTTGACAAACCAATTATAGAGATAAAGTCATTCGTCCGATTATAAGATTCAAAAAATGTAATCCTAGGCTAAACATTGTCATTGCATGATATTAACAAAGCCATATTTTGGAAACCAAATACCTTTTATGGGTTCTGAAGCCCTCGTAAAGATGGGAATCTCAGAGGGGAAGATACCCTGCAAGAAAATGTGGAGATTAAAATTAATAACCACATAAAAATTTGCAATCAAGAAGATCATTGAAAAATGCACAATAGAGTCCATAATAGAAGGAAGAGAAATAAAGTTTCCATAGAGATCATTAAGAGTCTGTACTTGACTTGAGGAATGGAGGTCGCCTTTCCTTTCGCGACACTGTTGAATCTCTATCTGGTGGCTGGAAAGGGGAAATGGGATGATAGAGTCATGATGGGTACCCTTGCATACAACAGGGCCCCACCCTTAGATAATAATCGAAATCTTGTTCTCGAAGAAATGTGATTTATAAACTAATTCAGAGACTAAATCTTGCTCTCAAAGAAATGCGATTTATAAACTAATTCAGAGGCTTACTCAACCAGATCCTGAAAGAATTGCGGTGCAACATCCAATCTTATTGACCTAAGGAATATTACTGTTCGAATGTATTTTATCAAAAGAAAAACATTTTCTCAAAATTAAGACATAACTATTCTCTCTATTAATTTATGTGCACAGATAGAATCAATATGCTGGGAAGGAAATCAATGTTGCCAATTTAACCACCGACTATAATTCATGACACACAAACAACCTCTTTTCTTTTTTTTTCAAAACTTATTCGGCAGATAGAATCCACCTTGTATGGAGGCCGGTATTTTTGTATACATCAAAAAAAAAAAGGGTAGAGAATCTAGAAACATAATAATAGACATAGGGTCATGAAAGGACTCTAGAGTGATGGGTTTTCTAGGGAGACCTTGTTCCGCAAATAAAATACCTGACGCAATATAGGAAAAGAATTTGGAACTACCGACCAAGAAGACATCTCTAGTCCTGGGTTCTCCTAAGCAGGATCTAGGTATGGAGATAGAAATGTTTGTAGCTTTTCTGTTCCAAATGACGGAACCCCGAAGAAAAGTATTTTACCATTGTACTTTTCTTGACTAATGTAAGAAGAACTGGCTGAGAACAAATACCTCTTTCATTCTGTAATACCTCCATTATTCTAAGCTAATAAAATAGACCTGGTAACCAGTGGATAATTTAGAGGAATTTGGAGAACAACAGGAGAGATTTCCACAGGGAATCATACCCTAACTAAAACGACCAAAAACATGGGGAAAACTATTCCAAGTCCGCAAAATATTATATGGGAACCTCACAGAACAACGAATACCATCAAAACTTCATTAAATATTTTAGCCAATAGTTACCTAGACAACCATAATACACAGGCATTATAACAGAGTTCAAATAAACTTACCAGGTTAAGAGCGAGGTGGATAGACGACTCCCTCCCACACAGAGCAAGTAACTCCATCGATGCATGAGTCTAATGCTAGAAGCGGTAACAATATCATGGGAAATAGGGGATTACCGCCAAGGCATACAACCCAAGAGAACGTTGAATGCTAGCCATGAGAGTACATGTCCTGGTTTAATGAGAGAGACAATGTGAAGTACCATAACCATGTGATTAGGGAAAGGTGGAAAAAAATCGATGGGCATGCAAGTAGAATGGGAGGCCGAGGAAAGGCACTGCAGAGAAATTTTAATGTAACAGTCAAGACCCTATTTAATACACAACTTTTTCTCCTTTATTTCACATCACTAGTTAATGAATGAGGACGACAGCTAGTTGCAGCTTTGGTTTAATCCTTGTATGTGTTTCTTTCCATTTAATGCTCAGTTGAGAAATTAGAAAGTCACATTTGAAACTAGTCACTCCAACTTCATTTTTAGTTTAGGAAAGAACATTGTGTACCTTTGCAAAAACCCTAACTAACTAATGCCATTTCTATGTGTACCTCACAAAGACTACACATATACAAAGACACTCCGCACTTGTGGAACTAGAGTGGTCTCTCTAACTCCTAATCATTATATGTTACACTCAAAGAAGAATAGAGATTGTATGAAACCGGCTCGGAATAGGAATCACGACCTAAAGATGTCACGAAGTACCCACTAAAGTTTCATGTAAGTATCCCAACAGACTAGTACAAGTCCTGTAGTCGCGCTAGACAAGGTTAAAGGATACCCTTTGAAGTACGATTATGGTACACAGCAAGAATATTATATATGCAGGTATGTGAATTAATTCTAACAGTCTTAAGTCCAAACCCCCTTTTCAATGATGTAGTGAGTAAAATGCATCATATTATGTTTAAGGGTGAGATAATAAACACCTAGGTTTTTATCAAAGCACTATACAATTGTGGTATGAGTATGTTATAAGCACAGTAAAACTAAAAAAAATAAAATTGTTGGGAATTTTGGGAAACATTACATATGGTATCAGAGAAAAAGGTTACAACACTGGACCTAAACAGGGCCACATTAGTTGCTTAGCACATATTTCGATCTATGAAAAACTAATAGAGATTTTTGTTACAAACAAAAAACATTTATGTTTTGTGTGAATTATGGCAGCTCAGGATGATGAAAAAATTAGAATGGAAGGACATACAGAACAGGGACCTCATGGAGATCCAAGACAAAATAGTGACGAAATCTCTCTTACGAAATTACTGGAAACAATGAGGAATCTTATTGTTGAGCTGCAGGTTTTCAAAGCAGACAATGAGAAATTGAAGAAAACACAACAGGAACATCAAGAGATAAATGAAGTCTTGTTGTACAGTATAGTCACCAAGAAAATCCCAAAGGACAATAACCATGATGAAGAGGTCAACAAAAGGGCCTCCAAGAACTATGGTCCGAAAACAGAAAAACGAGACAGTTCATCTAAAGGAACACCTTCAACTGAAGACAAAACTAAAATAGACAGAAAAAGAAAACATGTAGACCACCTTGAAGGAGAATTTAAAAATATTAAACCAGGTACCTTTGATGGAGAATCCAGGACAGGAGAAGAAGTTGAGGCATGGTTGTTGGACATCAAAAAATACTTCCAGATCTACAACTATTCTAGTAATATGAAGGTCAAAATGGCCATCTACAATCTGAAAGGGAAGGCCAACATTTGCTTGCAAGACCTAAAATTGGCCAAGGGACTAAAGGAGAAACAGTTGGAATTGTCTGACTTTAAGAAGTATTTCAAGAAACAATACCTTTCTGAAAGCTATTATGAAAGGAAAATGAAAGCATTTTACGAGTTACAACTTGGACAGATGATGATGGAGGACCTTATAAATAAATTTCTGGAACTACTAAGGTTCGTACTACACATCCAGGAGGATAAGTTAAAAATCCATCGATTCTTAATCTGTTTACCATAGTCCTACAGGGACATGATTGAGTTTGACAACCCCAAATCCTTGAGTGAAGTATTCAGGAAAGCATGAATGTGCTATGACCAGTATAAACAACACATAGAGTTTCCCAAATCCTGGAAGGATAAGAAACAATATCGAATGAACCAACGGAAGAAGGGATAGTATCCATCTCCTTATCGAAATGCAGCAAAACGATTTTTGAGAAAGGATTTTCACTCCAATCATCCGAATACACAAGGCAGTGGTAAACTAGTAAATCTAGGAATGAAGAAGTTTGAGGACAGCTCCCGCGAGCCATTAAAGTTTTGGGAATGCGGAGAACCTCATCTAAGGAGGAAATGTCCACGTTTAATTTCAGCCAACATAACTGTTGTTCATAATTTGCAGGAATCCTCGACGGTGGGTGACGTGGGCAGAAGCCTGCATCGGATAAATGCAGCCATAGATGGCCGACAAGATGACCACCATTCCTTTTTGGTAGAGATCGAAGGTAAAATCAATAAGTCTTGAATTTCTGTTTTAATTGACCCTAGAGCTACGTTAAGTTATATTACTCCTGATGTAGTAGAGTCAAACAAACTTAAGAAACTGAAGCACGCAAAATCATGGCTGGTACAACTAGCAATAAGAACTAAAAGGAAAGTAGTTGAATTTATTTCTAATTTTGAGTTCATCTTAGATTGTCAAAATATAAGAACAAATATGAACATCCTACCACTAGGATCTTACGATATGATTATTGGGATGATTGGTTGGAACAACACAAAGTAGTACTAGATTGTTATACAAAGTTACTTAACTATAAAGATGATTTTGGCACTACTAGAACAACCCAAGGTATACCAAAACATGTATCAATAAAACAAGTTTCAACGATGCAACTCAATAAATGTATGAGAAAGGGATGTCAAGTTTATGCCATCCAAGTAATGAATCTGTTAGAAAAAGAAGATAAGCAAAAGTTAGAATACTTTGCTTCCCTACGTGAATTTAGAGACATGTTCGTGGATGAGATACCAGAATTACCTCCTAGAAGGGAAATAGACTTCTCCATAGACTTACTACCCGGTTCAGCCCCTATCTCAAAAGCACCTTACCGAATGATTCTACTAGAACTGACAGAATTAAAAATACAATTACAGGAATTATTGGACAAAGAGTATATCAGACTGAGTGTTTCACCATGGGGGGCACCAATCCTCTTTGTGAAAAAGAAAGACGGTACTCTAAGACTATGTATCGATTATAAACAATTGAACAAAATGAACATTAAGAACAAATACCCCTTACCAAGGATACATGATTTGTTCGATCAAGTAGGTGGGGCCAAGATCTTTTCAAAGTTGGATTTACAATCCGGTTATCATCAATTTAGGATAAAAGACGAGGACATAAAAAACACAGATTTTCGAACAAGATATGGACACTACGAATTTCTAGTCATACCTTTCAGACTCACTAACGCACCAACCATGTTTATGTGCCTGATGAACACTATTTTCAGTCAGTACTTAGACAAGTTCGTAGTAGTATTTATCGATGATATTTTGGTCTATTCTAAAACGGAGGAAGAACATGATGAGCACTTAAGAATATTTTTACAAACATTGAGGAAACACAAACTGTATGCCAAATTTGACAAGTGTGAATTTTATCAAAAGGAAATACAATATCTAGGACATGTAATTACAGAAAAAGGCATTGTCGTAGACCCGGAGAAGATAAAATTCATTATGGAATGGCCGGTACCTAAGGATGTAGCGGATATCTGGTCATTCATGGGAATCACTGGATATTATCATAGATTTATAGAAGGTTTTTCCAAGATAGCCTACCCTATCACATCATTACAAAAGAAAGGGACCAAGTTTAACTGGTCAGAGAAGTGTCAAGACAGTTTTAACAAGCTGAAGGAATTATTGACAACTGCACCCATATTGAAGGTAGCAAACCCAGATAAAGACTTCACCATATGTGTTGATGCAAGTAAAGAAGGACTAGGTTGTGTCCTAAATTAGGAAGGACATGTTATTTGTTATGAGTCCCAGAAATTAAAAGAACATGAGCGAAATTATGTCACTCATGACTTAGAATTGGCAGCAGGAATACATTACTTAAAAATGTGGCGACACTACATAATGGGCAGAAAATTTCTACTATTGACGGATAATAGCAGGGTAAAATATATGTTTGGCCAACAAGATCTTAATGAAAGACAAGCAATATGGCTAGCCTTCTTGAGAGAATTCGACTTCGAGGTCATACATATCAAGGGTAAGGAAAATAAGGTAGCATATGCTTTAAGAAGAAGAGTTCATGGGTTATTTGAGATAAATATCAACAGGGCAGAAAGTGATCTGGAACAAAGAATAAGGATGACATGTATTAACGACGAAAATTACACTAAGATAATGGCAGAATTACAAAACAGTACCGCAAAATCAGATAAACTAGATCTAAGTATCGACAAGAAGGGACTATTACGATTTAAAAGCAGACATTACATACCAGATTCAACAGAGTTAAAATTAATAATCTTGGACGAAGTGTATAAGAAACCATATTCTGGCCATCCAGGATACCAGAAAACAATAACAACACTTCAAAAACTATTTTGCTGGCCTAATATGAAGGGAGAAACCATAGAATACTTGGCTAGGTTCCAAGATTGTCAGCAAGTTAAGGTCAAGCACCAACATCCAGCTGGCCTATTACAGCCATTACCAGTACTAGAATGGAAATGGGAGACCATATCGCTGGAATTTATAACAGGTTTGCCTAAAACTAAGAAACATAATGATTCTATCATGATTGTAATCGATAAACTCAGTAAGTCTGTACACTTTATTCCTATAAAGTCTACTTTTAAAGCTATAAACATTGCTGAAATATTCACGAAAGAAATTTTTAGACTGCATGGTATTCCTAAAATGGTGATTTCATATAGAGATGTAAAATTCACATCCACTTTTTGGAAGGAATTGTTTGCAGGGATAAATACCAATTTGAATTTCAGAACAATTTATCATCCACAAAGGGAGGGACAGACTGAAAGGAAAAACCAAATCATAAATGATATGCTCTACATGTACATAAGAACAAAACCGAACAAGTGGGAAGACTATCTACACTTGGTAGAATTTGCATATAACAATGGGTACAAAACTTTGGCTAAGTTAATCCCTTTCGAGGTACTGTACGACACAAAGTGTACAACTCCAATTAGCTGGGATAACTCGGATAACAGACTCATGGTTGGACCAGAGATGCTCCAAGAAATGGAGAACATGGTAAGGAAGGTACAATGGAACTTAAAAGAAGCACAAGACAAACATAAGAGCTATGTAGATCAAAAAAGAAGACACTTGGAATTTCAAGTGGGAGACCATGTGTATTTGAAGGTCAAAGCCCAAAAAAGTTCGTTAAAGTTAGGGAACTGTGCCAATATGGGACCCAGGTTTTGTGGGCCCTTCAAGATACTAACTCGAATTGGACCCATAGCATACCAACTTGCACTCCCAGCTAATCTAAGAATTCATAATGTATTTCATGTTTCTTTGTTGAGAAAGTATGCTCATGACCCTACTCATATGATTGATTGGAACTTGGTATAGGTGGAACCCAAAGGCGAGTTCCAGGTGGAACCCCTCTATATTCTGGATCAGAGAGAAATAGCACTTCGAAACAGAGTCGTCGCTCAGGTAAAGGTGCAATGGAAGCACTTTAGTCCTTAGGAGGCCACTTGGTAGTTGGAGGGAGATTTGTTGAAATATCATCCAATCCTATTCCAAGAAAGGGACGAACACTGAGGAAAATGTTTTATTGAAGAAGGAAAGGATGTGACATCCCCAAAAATAAAGTATTTTTGAAATTTAAAAATTTGTTGGAAAATTATTTTGTTTTTAGTAATTCGAATTTGGATTTTTTTTTCCATTTATGGAAATTCCAAATTTCAAATTTGATAATTGTAATAAATTATTATGATTGTTGGGCAGAGATCTGATTTGACCCAACTAACTATTTGACTATGACACTTGTATGAAAACAAAATATTTTATGTTGATTGCAGGAGGACAACTGGAACAACCATGTTAAAAATCAGCTAACCATGACTCCATGATTAGGGAACATGTTGGAACTACCTCTGGGCTTATTGTTACAAGTGGAAAATCTTACATTTGGCCATTGGAAGCCCCTGAAAATCAAGGATTTAGAAAGATGTGAAAATTCCCAAAAGAGGGAAAAAGACCTAGGAAAAAATATGGTTTGGATAAATAGCATATGTGAGGAGGCAGGACACTACCAAGTATGTTGGGAAATAATATTCCTGATCACTTGTTCTTATGAACACTACTTGTTGAGTGTGAGGCAAGGAGAATATTACTCATAGAGGAAGACATTGCTGAAGAGGAAATTCCAAGATTGCCCTCATGGATTCATGGTTAGGCTAGGGGGTGAATAGGACAAGGGATTTGGCTTCCCTATTGTATGGTTGGGAGGAACATGGATGGTCCCTTTATCTTCATGAGAATTGATTCAGATAAGTTATTCTAATATGTCTTTGGTTAAATATTATGATCAGTGGTAGATCTGCATTTTAGTTATTTCTATGAATGAACCTTGGTCGAACATTGTTGTGATTAGAGACTGACCCAATACCTCCTATTCATCAATTAGGAATGGATTATTTCTATCGGAACATAATGCTGAGTAAATTCTAGTATCATTGGATGTATTAACAAGAAGAACTATTCCTGTAGAATTTCATTACTCTTGTAATAGGATAACCTCTAGGCTAAATCACACTTTTAATTAATTATGTTGAGTAGACAAATCCTGTGCATGATGCATTTGGGATCAAGTATACTGTCATCTATGAATATTTATATTTCTATAGGTAGTTATAGTATACCTATGAGTCTCAACTCATGTACTAGTTGTTACACATGGTTTTGGTCACTCTGGTGATGTCTCTATAGTGATGTATTCAGGCTCCCAATAAGGACTTTTTTCCTGAGAAAATGACTATTGTCTTCTTCCAAAAACACATTTTTAAAGTGAGCTTGTAGGCTTCCTATGTATTAGGGTGTGAGAATGCTTGATTCTCCCAGGCTACCCACACTTAGGGTGAGAACTGTTTGCAGGCTTCTCTATAGGCAGGGTGCGAACCTGTTTCTGAGCTTGGAAAAATGAAGAAGTCTCGAGGGTTCTAGAAGGGGATCTTCTAGAAAATGAGTTGGCATTCGTATGGTTGGAATCCTACTGACTTATTAGATTTGGAGGGACCATCCTCATCCATGTAACCATCTCTCCTTCTCCTATATATTGAAATTTTTCTCATGAAAAAGGGTAAGAAAGATTGAATGAAGAATTGGTGAAAGAATTGTGTGAGGAACTCTGCTTGGATAGAAGCTTGAAGTCCCCATTTGGCCTATCAAGCTGTGTTAGATCTTGTTCATGCAATTGTAGAGCAAGTGCGTGTGTTGGAACCAAGGGTCACTAAAAGAAAGCTTGCGACATCAAGGTGATCAGGTTGTAATCTTCTACTTTCATTTAATATGATACAGAGGCATGTCCCTTTCCCATAAAATCACTGTTGTGTTATTACATAACTCCTTAATCATATGCATAGTTTGAATTTGAATATACTTTGTTATATTCACTTTGGTTGGTTTGTGTTGTCCTGGACTTGATTGCACGAGAGCACCAGAGTGAAGCAGGAACAACGGATACTTGAGGAAGCGATCTGAAGGTATGTCACTTGTTCCTCTCTACTAGTAGAGTCAATGATAACAACTTAGGCAAAGAGTAGTGTCCTGTCTTGTTTTGTTCTAGATCCAGGTGGATCTAGGGAGATCTGTTAGTGTCTTCACCTACCGATTTGTCCGATAAAAAAATTGGTGACCATACTAGGGATCATACCCATTTTTAGTGGTTTTTATTGGTTTTTTCTTGGCCATTTTCTCTTGACCTACCTTTTCTCATTCCCATCAATCTCTAAGTCTTGAGGATATCCTCACTGACTCCCTGGGACCAGAAGTTCTCTCAGAAATTTTGTCCTTTTTCCAAATTTTGCTTGTTTATAGAACTTCTCGCACTGCACCCTTTAGTAGCATGTGAGAATGACCTGAGTTTGCACCTTGGTGTTCAGTTTAGTGTGAACCCCTCATAGTCAACCTGTGTCCAGCCTACAAGAATCCTTGATTCTCGCACTGTAATACAGTGCCAGCCTGCATACCCACTTGCAAAATTTTTGGTTTAAGTCTTTTTGTGTCATTAGATACCCAGATTTGTTTGTGTGTCTAGGAAGAACTTATCTGGCCATTGATTGAATGCTTCTTGGATTCATATCTCATGAATGATTGGTTTTTAGAAATCGAAAGCTCTCCTTGCTCATTTTTTCTTGATTTTTACTTCTTGACCTGTTTCTTCAAACAAGGGTATAATCTTCGATCTTAGTATCTGAGTGCTTGCTTGGCTAGGAGCCTATGATTGGTTTAAAAGTTGAGATTGATTGTATTTTCAATTGTTTATTACTTGGAAATTTGTTTCCCATGTGTATTTGAAGAGAACCATTTTGTCAGTGTGTCATTTTTGTCTTCATTGAAAGAACCATTTGGGGTGTTTTTTTGTGCATTCTTTTTTTTCATTGGTTGCTTACTTTTTTAGTTCCATCTCTGTTGTTGGTTTATAATAAAAATTGAAAACATTTTCTTTATTTTAAGAAACTTGTTATTCAAAAATATTGGCATTTAAATATTGAAAAAGAACCAATAGAAAATTTTCATTGCTCATGATTGTTTGATATTGTATTTTAAAGACGATCGTACAATGTAGTTCATGTTGTTCCAGAAAACTCCTCTTTCCCTCATGTAAATAGGATTCATCGAAGGAAATTTGTATCTTTCATTCCTACTTACAATTTTTTGGGTTAGAGTCTCACACAACATTGGTTTCATCTCTGTCTCCTCTTGAGTAACAACATCCTTTTATAATATTGCGCAATTTTAAAAATTCAACTAGTAACTTTTTCTAGGGCTCTTTTACACCAACATTAGCTAGTCTAGAGCTTTGGAACAGGAAGTGAGACACACTCTCCAAAGCACAAAACACACAATAGTATCTTGTGATAGGGAGTGTCAAATTCCATTTAAAACATTTTGTCCTGTGAAGCCCTTCTCACACAAGGGTCAAACCTGAGGTCGCATCGAGATTGACAGAGTTACTCACCCTGCTTTGTTGACATCAGTGTAGAGATTGCACGTATTGCAGGGGTCACTTGAAGGTATACCCACAATGATGAGTGGAAGCCTCTCAAGCTGATTTTGGGCCAGATACCCTGCCCTTGCATGTGGATCGGACTGTCGACTACCCCCCTAGGAATTATTTTTGTTGTTCATAACCTTAGTAGCCTATCTTTTAGGGTCTTAAACAATGTGAATGTGAAGGGGAAAGTATTCACGGTACCTGGAATCAATGTTGGCCAGACTCACTCGGGCTCCTTGGAGGGTATACCCATGATTATGTGTGGGATCTTGCACCAGGGTGTAAGTCCATTAAGTAGGTAGTCAACGTAACTTTTCCACCCTAGCCCAACCCCTTCTTGTCTAGTCGTTGCGACGTTGGATTTCATCACCAACTAGTGACCTCGACATTAGAAAGCATTGCTTGTTTGGTTTTGATTCTTAGATTTTACTAGCGCATGCTGTTTTTCTACCCGAGTAGGCCTTAGAATTTATTTCATAAGATCCTAACTCGATCACAATAGACCCTCCATGTCATTCACTGAGAATGCAAGGCTTACCCCTAGAAACTCTGGAAGGTTCTCAACCCTTGCCTGCCAACTCACCAGAGGGATCTCCTCAAGAGAGTGAAGTCCAAGACATCACCACTCCACAAGTGGAAAGAACTGACTCTCTAGAATGGTTCTGAATTTCCAATTGTCGAGAGGACTTTCGACTTCACCCAGACTCTAAGAGATGTACTGAATTCTTCTGGAGAATTAGTTGTTGAGTCTTCTAGATCACCAACTGGACCTTTCCTAGGACTTGAGGGTCAAGATCCTTTTTGGGCTACTAGCATTTTTAAGTGAGATCTCTTTGGCTCAAGAGCAGGCATTGATATCACTGTCATGCCTGAACTTCTTGAAACATCTGATCCAGATGCAATACCTTTTACTTCTTCTTACTACTTTCCTGGTACAAAAACTCCACCAACTAGCCACATCTTGACTATCCCTTTACAAACTGTCCATTATATAATGGCCCCAGAAAATATGAGTCCACCAACTGGTATTACAATGACCATCCAAGACCTCATTGGCACACCACTTTCACCCAGATTCACCCTGACGCTTCCACCTGGATATCATGCATTTAATGCTTCTATCCCTGCTCCTGCACAGATAATGTCTAGTACTTTTGGTGGTTCCACTTCTTCTGGGAACCCCCATCCTAGTTTCATTCTGACACTTCCTCCACCTTCTTTCAGAGGACCTCTTCCATCCTCTGTTGAAGTTACTGATCCTAGTGGCACCTTTCCATCATTCACATCTTGTTACCAAATTCTTGTTGGTGAACAATTTCACCAAGGAGGCCAAGCCCAAACCCCTTTTGCACGAAAAATCCCAATTGGGACTCAACCCCTGATTGGAGGGAATCCCCCACTGACCCCACCCTCTCGAAAAAACATACCTTCATCCTTAGCTCAGTATTGGAATTATCTTGTTCAACAATCCTTTCTCGACTAGGGGGAAACCGCCTCAAGCTAGCTCTGTCTTCCCCCCTAGCACAGGCCAACCATACCCAGGCATGTCCAATCCTATCTGGGACTCGAATGCTCAACCCCATGCCCTTGTTCAAGGGTAAAAACCTATGAATTACTTACCTCCACACCAACAACTAAACCTGCTCGGATCTTCGCATTACATGCAAACTGCTTACCGACGGGACTTCCTCCCCAAAGTCACTAGTACCCGCATGTGAACAGATAGTTACCCTTCTTAGCCACCTTGGAACTACCTGATCTGTGAAGGATTTTAAATGGTCCCATTTGTCACTCTCCTCAATGGCCCACCATACTAGCCAAACTACCATATGACATCCCTAAATTCGATGGTAAACCAGGAGAGGACCTGAACAATCACATCATGACTTTTCACCTTTGGTGCTGATCCAACTCTTTGATGGATGACTCTATTCACCTACGCCTTTTTCAGCGAACCCTTACAGGTTCCACCGTAAAGTGGTATATAGAATTACCACGAGGATTCTTCACCAACTTCAACACCCTCTCTATGGATTTCCTCAACCACTACCAGTTACCAATTCACTATGAAACGAGAACCAAGATCTTGAGTTGTTTCAAACAAAGCAAAGCCACTCATATCTCTGATCACATTCACGAGTAGCGACGCCGATGACATCTCATCAAACTCGAACTTACCGATCAGTTGCTGGCAGAGTGGTTCACAAAATCATTCGTGAATGACATCGTTCGTGACATCGCCATGGGTGGAGTTGTCACAGAGGAATAGGAAATCAGTCGTGCCCAATCCCTAGACCTCGTTTACTCACAAACAGGTACTCTTTATGACTTGCTTCATTATACACCTCGTTCTTCTACTTCTACTACTTCAACCACTCCTGCTCCTTCTCATGTGGGTGACAGTGTGATTGGCACCTTCAATGCCCAACCTCATTCCATCCAAACTTCTGGCAACAACCCCAAATCTATTTCTTCTAATGTTCAAAATGCTCTGTCTCCTACCCCTCCCACTGACAAGACTTCTGAGGTGAATTCTGTTCAATCTACCCCCACCGGTAGAAATAAATCTAAAAGAGGAAAGGGTAAGACCAAGGAGGACAAAAATACTCCACAAACTGAGAAAACTAAAACAGTCCTTGTTGACGATAGGGATAAGTGCAAACCTCGATACCCTTGTCTTATCTATGATGATGATTACTACACGAAGGATTGTACATGACAAGCCAAGGTTACTAAGTTCCTTCAAGGGACCACAAAACCCCCCACTCCATCCATATTGTCAGAACCCTTCCCCTCTCAACAACAGGCCCAATTGGTCATTCATGACCAACCTTCCTTCTCCAATACATCCTATGTATTAATGTGTACCAGTGATTCAAAGAAGAATGGAATCACACTTACCACTCAAGCCAAAGATTATTCTTCCTCCAAAGAGAAGGTTGATACGATACCGCCTTCGTCGGTGAAACCATCTCCTACGACCCCACCTACCAATGGTCCTCTTCATCTTGAATGACTGAGCCTAGATACAGTTCTTCACCCTCCCCCAAAGGGTGTTGTTCGAAAATCGGCTTTCAATCCCCATGTTCGTGTTGCCCAGAACTACAGCATTGTCGAAGATATTTCCCAAGCACTGTCCGCGATGTCACCCCTCGAAGTCCTTCAAAGTTGTCCTATACAATGAAAGGCACTGTTGAAAGATATTGGTGGAATCGACCCCACGGATACGAATTTAATAATTTTTGACCTGGAAGATCACATTCCAAGGTTACCCCCTCAACTTGCATTCCAAATACAAGTTATTGTCTCCAACAAAAACATTTTTAGAACAGTTATTGATGAGGGTGCCTCGATGTGTGTCTTGTCTATTACCTGTTGGAAAGCCATCGACTCTCCTCCTTTGAATGAATCCCACAACACACTCAAATCCTTTAATGGCTCTAGTTTCAAGGCTTTCGGTGTTCTCCCCTCATTTCCTATTACATTAGAAGGAAAAATGGTCCAAGTCGAAGTGGAGGTCTTTGATTCTCCTCTCGATTACAACCTTCTACTTGGCCATAGCTGGATTGATTCCATGCGTACAGTTGTGTTGAATCTTTTCCATTTTGTGCATTTCCCACATCAAGGAAAATTCATTACCATCGACCAATTGGAATTCTTTCACTCTGACGCATGTACCGGCAACGTACAATTCATTTCAAAAACTCCCCCTAGATATGAGAATGTTGGTGTGGGTCTTCTTAAAGATTCCTCTTTGATGGGAACTTTCCCCATCCCACCACTCGATGTTCCACATCCGTTTGTCACCTTGATCAACATGATATCCACCTCTACTCATGGAACCCCTACATCTCACAACCCATGGACGGTCCCCAACCCCAACGATCATCTTCATTATGGCGACGAAATTTCTTTAAGTCCGGTCGAGTCTGCTTATCAATCCATTCAATCGGAAGTCCTTGCTACCCCCTCTCTTGATGATTCATTTCCAGATCCTTTTCACGTTATTTTTCCCATGAACGAGATGATTATGTTGATCATGTCCATGGAAGACACCCCCTGGGATGATGAACATCGTCATTCCATTCTCTTCCTGGAACAACACACCATCGAGATTTACCAACCGATCTCGACCCCATCGACCGTTGTCGTCATTTCTACCGTTCTCGAGTCTACAAACAATGTTCTTTACGAAGGGAACTTAAGAAATATCTCACCCACCATTCCCCTCAGCATATCCATAAAACCTAGAATTGTCGAAAATGTGCATATCGGAGCTTCATGTTCCCATGACGAAGATGTCACCTACAAGTCTCTTTTCCAATAATTTTGTGACGTCTTCGCCTATAGCTATAAACAAATTCCAGGTATTGACCCTACCATTGTGATACATGAGATTAAGACATACCTGGACGCTAAACCCGTCCGACAACACCTTCATCTAGTCCACCCACGTAAAGTGATGCAGGAGCATCATCTCACGTTAGCCAGCCAGCCAGCCAACCACATCTTCGGATTCAAAGCGCATGCATTCAAGGCCGAAGAGAGGTGCAACCCTCATTTTTTATTCGAATGAATGTAATTAAATGTTTAAGCTATTGAGCTGGGAAGATGTGCTTTACACAGGCGTAGAAGTAATTAGGCCTTTAAATGTTTGTAAAGGCTGAGATATAGATCTGATCTACGAACTAGATAGCCATTGAATGTAATTAGTGGGGTAGTTGAGGTTTGGAGGGAAGAGATCGAAGAGCCCCCTTAGGGAAAATATATTTTGGGGTCTCATTTTGTAAGAGTTGAGTAGTTGAGTAAGAGAAGAGAGATTTTTGAGAAGGAGCTAAGACTCTGTTGAAGTCCATGCCCAGGAACACTTTTTACAAACAGGAATTTGCCATTTAATATAAACAACAGTTTTTCTTGCATATTTCTGGTGTTAAATGTATGTCTGTGTGTGCTCTTATTATGCTGTGAATGTATGTCGTAGTTTTGCATTTGCATGAGTGTGTTTAATTTAAGGTGAAGGTATTTGAGGTTTCATGCCAGGAGGGCATTAAAGAGTGTTGCGGACTTTGAATACCAGTGCACTGAAGCACTTCTGAATTTTGTGGGTTCAAACAAAGACATGTCAGGTGGGCACAGAAGCTGACATCAACAACTCGGGAGAAAGAATTGTGAGGTTGTTGAACACCTCAGTAGGCAAGGCTGTGGAGAAGAACATAGTTGTAGACAGAACTTATGTTGTGAGTTCTGTAGAGCTCTGCCAGGTGGGCATTGAGCGGGTGCAAAGGAGTGCACAGAGGAACTCGGCTGTGAGTTCATTAGAAGCAACAATCACTAAGAATTATTGACACTCTGCCAGGAGGGAATTGAGGAAGTGCCAGAGTGCACAGAAGGAACTCTATTGATTTCAGAAGAAGATAGAATATCTAAGGAGTTTTGCAAGAGGCTCTGCCAAGTGGGCATTGAGCATATACACAAGGTTACTAAATACCTTGAAATACTCATAAATAGGCTTCTTGAGCAGACCGAGTGCCAGGAGGACCTTGTAATTCTCCATCTGCAAGAGAAGATTGAAGGATCTGTTTCCTTAGAAGTCTGGGTGAGAAGAGAAGCTCAGGATGAATAGCACTTTGTGTGCGCAGAGGTCCTGCAGAGGTGCAAGAGTTGAAGAATCCTTCGAGGATTCGAAAGAAGGATAAGATTAGGAGGGTTAGTGATTTCAATGCATAGAGCGTAACTTCAAGGAGTGTAGGATCCATAGAACTAATTGAAGAGTTAGGGATTCCCTAAAGTTCAGGAGGGTAAGCGGTTTTATACGCACAGGCGGGACTCGAATTGAAGAGTTCGCAGAGGGATGAAGCAAAGGTTGAGGCCTTTGAGATTTAGAAATTCTTCCAAATTCCAGGAAGAAAAGTGCAAGAAGTAGGAGTGCACAAGAAGGATGGATATGAACCATCAGATCTCGAGCTCACAGCTCATCAGCCGTTGGATCTGACAGGACTTGCGAGGGAGTTAAACCCTCATACAACAGAGCAGAGAAGACGAAAGTCTCGAAATGCATTGGCACATCAGGATATCGGCATTCGGGATATCAGAGGTCTCGAAGTCAAGAGGTCAGGACACTACAAGCCCTGAAATAGAAAAAGAATCACAGACGTCGATCTTAGGAAGGACGTGTGTTGCACGATCATTCATTTCGGAGATCCGGGCACCGGGACTCATAGAGGTGAGTTCTTTTTGACTTCACATCTGGCAAAGTCCTGATATTTGATCTAGACCGTCCATCCATTTGGGACACATGGCGTAGATTGACATCACTTCATCATATCGGAGGTCGAGGATTGGAACTTCGGGGGTTCCAAGGATGAGAGCACAAAGTCATTGTGGGAACAAAATTCCCGAAGGTGCGAAAATGTGAAAAGCCCGGGAGAAAGAGAATTTTGGGAAATCGGGATTCGAGGGATCAGGAGTCCTGTGGACCAGAGGTTTGAGTATTTTGGTGTTTCAAAACCTGAAATAGAAAAGAGGAAAGAGGAAGGTCAGAACGATTTCCAATCATCATTTCGCGTATCGACATTTTGGGAGTCGAGCGGATAGGAGGTCGGGCTCTTGCGTGGATAAATCCCGAAGGATGTAAGGTTGTGGTCATATGGAATAGTGGTCACATGGACTGGGAGATAGCCCTGGGGGGATAAATGTTATTGAAGCGCTTCGATGTATCGACACTTCGGAAATCGGGGGAGTGAGAAGACAGGGGATTCTTGTCATTGGGAATCTAGAAACCCCGAAGCCCGAATATTCATTTACCTTGTTCTGAAAAAGGGCAGCAGCCTAGTGCAGAAGGCTGTGAGGAAAAGGAAGGACCTGTGGATCGTATTTTAACAGAGATTCTAGTGGGAATTGAAAGAGCCGCTTCAGCTCATGAATTAGACAGAACGATCCTGTGAGCAGACGTAGGGTCGACATCTACATTACATTTGGTATCAGAGCTCAGATTATGTTTGTATATTGCAGACAGAAGGAGCAGGAAGAAGACAAAGCACTAGAGACTCTGTGGTGATTGCTCGCGAGTAGGAAACAATCGAGAAGAAAGTCAACAAGACTGTAGGAAGAGGCTGAAGCACTCAGGTTTGTAGGAGTGAGCAGTAGATTTTCCAGGAGGGCAGACAGGGACAAGAAGATGGCCACAAAATGATATATGATTGCTGGAAGGAAAGACCCAGCGCTGATGAGCAAAAGCATAATCCGATGAATAACTCACTGAGATGAACACGAGGATGGATGAGCTTGCAATTGAGATATGAAAGAACGCCAAGTCGAGATGGGTGCACGAATGGCCCATGAGAAAGCCGAAGGTAAAGTGGCCAGTCAAAGGGTTGATGGCTAGGAGACAGCGTAGACTATTGAAAAGGTGGTTGAGGTATGCAGAAAACCTCAGTGGACCAGAAGGAGAAGAGGTTCAGATATGTGAACCGGAGACTAGGAGAAATCTCGGTGAGGATGAGGATGAAATGGGACCGACTGAAGATCGCCAAAACTACCAGGAGGGAAGAAAATAAATTTCAATTTTCCAGGTGGGCAAAGGGTTGAGATCGCTATGGGATCTCACAGACTACTAGGAGGGAAGCAGGGAAATCCCAATTTTCCAGGTGAGCAAGGATAAGCAGATGAGGCTATTTGAGGGCCTCATAAATTCAGAAGTGAGTTTGGATCAGCAGGTGCAGCTGACAAGGGAGGAATATCAGAATATCATTCTCATGATTGGGGGAATTGAAATATTCCTACCATTTTCCCAGGGAAAGGAGGAAGTCTACGTTGCGGATATTGAGGCGGTAATAGCAGAAGAAAAAAGACAGCCAGTAGTGACTGTCAAGGAAGAATTGGAGCAGGCATTAGAAGGTGCCCATGCAAAAGAAGAAAATGAGCATTCTGAGGAGTGGCTCGACACATTCCGCCAGGTAGCTGAATGGACTGCAGCATTTGAGCTTGTAGAAGAGGAAGAAGAAGAGGAAGACAACATTATCTTTGTTGATCTATGTGAACAGATTGAAGCCTTGGAGAGAAGGGTGATAGTGCAGGGCATGCACATCCAACAGGCAAAGTTGGAAGTAGCAAAGGAAGAAGGCATGGGAGATCACAATGATCTACCCAATTACAGGCAAATTTTTCAGCTGAGGAGATTGCATGAGGAGAGCCAGCCATGGGAGCAGCTGGACGAAGTGATTGAGGAGATCTAAGAGCTGATGATCAGGTCGTCAAGGACTACCAGCGAGGAGCAGTTGAGCAGAAAAGAAGCAGAAGCAGTAGCAGCGTAGAAGAAGCAACAACAACAAGGGAATGGAGCAAAGAGATAGCTCCAAACATTTGTTTGGGATCCAGGAGGATATCCATAGCTGAGAGGTGAAGCTCATGAGAAGGATCTCATGAACTTTGTAGATGATGAGTATGATGCAGGAGCATCATCTCATGTCATCCAGCCAACCATGTCTTCGGATTCAAAGCACATGCATTCAAGGCCGAAGAGAGGTGCAACCCTCATTTTTTATTCGAATGAATGTAATTAAATGTTTAAGCTATTGAGCTGGGAATCCGTGCTTTTCACAGATGTAGAAGTAATTAGGCCTTTAAATGTTTGTAAAGGATGAGATCTAGATCCGATCTGCGGACTAGACAACCATTGAATGTAATTAATGGGGTAGTTAAGGTTTGGAGGGAAGATCTCGAAGAGCCCCCTGAGGTAAAAGATCTTTTGTGGTCTCATTTTGTAAGAGTTGAGTAAGAGAACAGAGAATTTTGAGAAGGAGTCGAGACTCTGTTGAAGTCCATGCTCAGGAACGCTTTGTACAAACATGCATTTTCAATTTAATATAAACAACAATTTTTCCTGCATATTTCCGGTGTTAAATGAATGTATGTGTGTGTTCTTATTATGCTGTGAATGTATGCTATAGTTTTGCATTTGCAGGAGTGTGCCTGATCTCAGGTGAAGGTCTTTGAGGTTTCATGCCAGGAGGGTGTGACAGAGTGTTGCAGACTCTAAATACCAATGCACTAAAGAAATTTTGAATTCTGTGGGTTCAGACAAAGACGTGCCAGGTGGGCACAGAAGATGAAATCAACAACTTAGGAGAAAGACATGTGAGGTTGTTGAACACCTTAGGAGGCAAGGCTGTGGAGAAGAACACAGTTGCAGATAGAACTTATGTTGTGAGTTCTGTAGAGATCTGCCAGGTGGGCATTGAGCGGTTGCAAAGGAGTGCACAAAGGAACTCGACTGTGAGTTCATTAGAAGCAAGAATCACTAACGATTCTTGACACTCTACCAGGAGGGAATTGAGTAAGTTCCAGAGCACACAGAAGGAACTATGTTGAGTTTAGAATAAGATAGAATCTCTGAGGAGTTATGCAAGAGGCTCTGCCAAGTGGGCATTGAGCATATACATAGGGTTACTAAATACCCAAAAATACTTAGCAATAGGTTGCTTGAGCAGACCAAGTGCCAGGAGGGCCTCGTAATTCTCCATCTGCAGGAGGAAGAGAGAAGGATATGTTTCCTTAGAAGTCTAGGTGAGAAGAGAAGCTCAGGACGAAGAGCACTTTGTGTGCGAAGAGGTCCTGCAGAGGCACAGGAGTTGAAGAATCCTTCGAGGATTCGAAAGAAGGATAAGCTTAGCAGGGTTAGTGATTTCAATGCATAGAGAATAACTACAAGGAGTGCAAGATCCATAGAACTAATTGAAGAGTTTAGGATTCCCTAAAGTTTAGGAGGGTAAGTGGTTTTATATGCATAGGCGGGACTTGAATTGAAGAGTTCGAAGAGGGACGAAGCAAAGGTCAAGGCCTTTGAGATTTAAAAATTCTTCCAAAGTCCAGGAAGAAAAGAACAAGCAGCAGGAGGAGTGCACAGGAATGACGGATCTGAACCATCAGATCTTGAGCTCACAACCCATCAGTCATTGGATCTGATAGGACTTGCGAGGGAGTTAAACCCTCTCACAGTAGAGCAGAGGAGACGAATGTCCTGAAAGGCATTGGCACATCGTGATATTTGTGTTTGGGATATCAGAGGTCTTGAAGTCGAGAGATTAGGACATTACAATCCCTGAAACAATGAAATAATTGCAACCGTCAATCTGAGGAAGGATGCATGTCACGCGATCATCCATTTCGTAGATCTAGGCACCGAGACTCACATAGGTGAGTGATTTTTGACTTCGCATCTGGCGAAGTCCTGAGATTTGATCTGGAATGTCCATCCATTTGGGACACGTGGCAGAGATTGACGTCACTTCTTCATATCGGAGGTCGGGGATCGAAACTTTGGGGGTTCCGAGGACGAGAGCCCAAAGGCATTGTGGGAACAGAAGTCCCGAAGGTGCGAAAAGGTGAAAATCCTGGGAGAAAGAGAATTTTGGGAAATCTAGATTCAGAGGATCGAGAGTCCTATGGACCAGAGGTCCGAGTATTTCAGTGTTTCGAAACCCGAAATAGCGAAGAGGAAAGAGGAAGGTCAGAGAAATTGCCAATTGAAATTTCGCGTATCGACGTTTTGGGAGTTGAGTGGACAAGAGGTCGGGCTCTTGCATGGATAAATATGGAAGGACGTAAGGTTGTGGTTGTATGGAATAGTGGTCACATGGACTGGGAGATAGCCCTGGGGGGGTAAATTTTATTGAAGTGCTTCGACGTATCGGCACTTCGGCGATCGGGGGAGCGAGAAGACAGGGGATTCCTGTCATCAGGAATATAGAAACCTTGAAGCCCGAATATTCATTTACCTTGTTGTGAAAAAGGGTAGCGGATGAGTGCAGAAGGTCGTGAGGAAAAGGAAGGACCTGTGGATCGGATTTTAATAGAGATTCCAGTGGGAATGTAAAGAGCTGATTCGGCTCACAAATTAGACAAAAAGAACCTGTGAGAGGACGTAGGGTCGGCGTCTGCGTCATAAAGTGGCCACTATCAAGCTTGAAGTTGAGAAACTTCTCAAAGATGGATTTATTTACCCTGTGGCTCTAACTGACTAGGTTTCCAATCTTGTTCCAATTGACAAGAAACGAGGCACCATCTGTGTGTGCATTGATTATAGGGACATTAATAAATCTTGTCCTAAAGACAACTTTCCTACCCCCTTCGTTGACCAAATCGTCAACGATTGTGCTAGAAGTGAAATATTCTCCCTGATGGATGGTTTCTCTGAATATAATCAAATCAATATTGTTCCCGCGGACCACCACAAAACTGCCTTTATTTTCCCTTGGGGAACGTTTTCTTACAAGAAACTTCCATTCAGTTTAAAGAATGCCAGCGCAACTTTTCAGCGTGCTATGTCTTATGCCTTCCACGATATCAATCATATTGTGCAACCATATCTCGATGACTTACCTACTCATTCCATGCGTCGAGTTGATCATCCAGTACACCTCCACACCATTTTCCTTCGCTGTCGATTTTACCATATACGCTTGAATCCCCACAAATGTGTTTTCTGGGTTAAGGGATCTGGGTTGATACTTTGAAGGTCGAGGAGATTCTCAATCTTCCTCCTCCTTCCTCCCTTCACCAGTTACAAAGTTTGCAAGGGAAGGAAAAATTTCTTTGTCATTTCATCCCAAACTAGGTCGAGCTAACTCTTGGATTTATGTGACTTCTCAAGAAAGGGTCTGAGTTCGTGTGGGATACCACTGCCAACAAAGATTTTGAAGCTTTGAAACTGTCTTTGACATGTACCCCGCTACTCTCCCCACCTGATTACAGTCGAAATTATTTCCTCTACCTCGCAGCCTCAGACTATACCATCGCTATGGTTCTCGTCCAGGAAGACGATTCTCATTATGAACATGTCATATATTACCTGATTCAAAGTCTTACGACTACCGAAACCATGTATTTACATGTTGAAAAACTTGCCTTGGCAGCCGTCCAAGCCGTGCAACGTTTCCGACACTATATCCTCTCTTACAAAACTACCATCATTTCTAACTGCAACCCTATGCAGCACATCCTTACTCGACAACTGCTAGGCGGAAAAGACTCCAAATTGATTGTGATACTCCATGAGTTTGACTTAGAATTTGAATGCGCTAAGTCCAAGAAATACTTAGTGTTTGTCGAGTTGATATGCGACCTTCCCTGCCCTGAGACAGAAAATGTAGCAGTGGATTCATTTCCTGGTGAATCTCTTTTCCTGATTAGTTTTGATGACCTTTGGTACAAAGATATCATCATAGATATCCATACCCAGACTTTGCAGCCTAATTTGTCTAGTACTCACCGCCGTCGAATCTGCTACCAAGACTGTCGATATATTATCCTCAGTGATACTCTTTATCGTCGTGGGATTGACTCCGTTTTTCGACGCTACCTCACTTTTGATGAAGCTGAGAAAGCCCTCAATGACTGCCACTCTGGAGTCTGTGGTGGTCACATGTCTGGGTATGCTACTTCCCATAAGATCTTGCACGCTGGATATTTTTGGCCTTCGTTATTCAATGATTGTATAATTTCCATCCAAAAATGCCATGCCTGCCAAACCTACAACAACAAGATACAATCACACCCTGTGGTGTCTGTTGGTCCTTTTGCAAAATGTTGTATTGATTTCATGATATGTCACCCTCACTCGGTCGGGGGGCATGGTTACATTAATGTAGCTGTAGATTAATTTTCGAAATGGGCTGAGGTGATGCCAACATTCGACAATACCGGACGGACCGCCGCATCATTCATATTCAATCACATCATTGCTCGTTTTGGTGTTCCTCAGGCTATCGTTACCGATGACGGTAGCCACTTTAGAAACTTCATGATGTCTGAGCTCAATGAAAAGTTAGGTCCTCGCCATGAAAACTCGACACCCTATTACCCACAAGCCAACGACCAAGTTTAAGCAATAAGCAAGGTCCTTATTACCATGCTTCGACGAATGATAGGGATTCATAAGACGAGTTGGAACACGATGTTTTTTTCAGCATTGTGGGCATACCAAACATCCTTTAAGTCTTCTACCGGGTTTACACCATTCCAATTAGTCTATGGCCTAGAATCCATCCTACCGATTGAATGTGAGATACCCTCCTTAAAACTAGTCGTTGAACTTCTCCCAAACACTTCTGCCAAAGAAGAACATCTGTTGCACCTCATGCGATTAGACGAGACTCATCATGTCGCTACCCTAGTCATAGAATCCCAAAAGAAACGCGTCAAGGCCCAATACGACAAACATGTCAAGCCTCGCATATTCTTTGAAGGTGATCTGGTTCTCCTCTATGAACAAGATCGGGATATGCTAGGAGCCAAAAAATTTGAAGCCATGTGGCGAGGTCCTTATATCGTTAAACAAGTTCTAGAGAAAGGAGCCTATGAGTTAGTGGACTACGATGGTATCCCTTTGAGTCAACCTAGAAATGGGTTGTACTTAAAGAAGTACAATGCCCGAGATCAGCTGTGCATGAGTGCTTGTATTTTATTGTACCATACTTTTTGTTTCTTTGCTTTGTTTTTGCATTATTTGGCCTCTGCCCTCGACCGCTTATCGTGCATTGTACTTGGTTTCCAGATGTCGGAGTCTTCACCACCCTACATTGGCTTCGCCGATGGTGCTAGTTGTAGTACTCAGAACCTTGCTTCTTCTGCATGGGCAATTTAAGTCCCTACAAACGAGCTCATCAGTTTACGAGGTGTGTGCCTCGGTCGTGCAACCAATAACATTGCAAAATATAGTGTCATCATCGAATTGTTGATTGATGCTATTTCTCTTGGTATCCACCGCCTGGTTATCTGACTCAATTCGCAGCTAGTAGTGCTACAATTAAGTAACATATATTCTATCTGAAGTCCTACATTATTACGGGTATATTTATGAATTCACCTCTTGGAACATTATTTTGATTATATTGAGTATAAGCACATTCCTAGATGTCTAAATACATTGACAGATGCATTAGCTAACTATGTGTTAGACATACATTTGGGACATTTATAAACCAATCACACATCACATGTATAACATAACACCAAATAAGTCAGTAGAAGACGTGTATATATATAACAATCAAAAGTCTTTTACAAAAGTTCCTATCCTAGGACCAAAATCTCAAAATGTGAAGCCCAAGGCTTCTATAAAATAACATCATGGATGACGCTCATAATAGCACACTACGGCTCGAGCCACCCTACGAAGAAGTTGACCAATAGACTCAGACACGCCTATAGTATGGCGCTGGTAACGTCTAGGGATCTCCCCAATGGCAATATTCGGGATGCCTGCGGTCAAACCCTCCAATTTCTGCTCCACCGCCTCATAGTCTTCGACGTCCCATCTCGCCACTGGAGCCACCTCTCCTTTCCATTGAATAGGAGAGGTTCCCGGAGGTCGACAGGGCCCCACATCTGTGTCATCAAAAAGAGATTTTGTAATTAGTTCTTGGACAAACATAAAAACATTGCATATGATAAAATTTACAAAAACATTTAAAAAGAAAAAATGTGTATACTTCTTACCTAGATCACCCCACTAAGCATCCTCAGGTAGGGCCAAATCTGGATCTCCTCAAAAATCCAACCCAACATAGGCATAATCATCGATCATTAGCATTTAGGGCCACAACCAGTCGAAAAAAGAATCATTGTACCTGATTATGGGCCCTGCTACATGACGAGCCATGAGGTTGCACCACCTCAGCATCCTCGGATCCTCTGGAGCCAGTAAGCCCCAATCAACCTGTAACCATAGTAGTGGGACCCTCTCTAGAATGAAGGATACCAAAAGTGACCCGTACCCAAATTGTTTCAACTCGCCCTTTCTGCATTTCATTAGTTGCCTCTTTATGCTATGAAGGACTACGTCCAACCAGTTAAAGACCTGAGGCTCTGTGCACTCTATGGCATAATAAAAGTAGCTCTGAAGAGCCATGTGTGGAGCCACACTCCCAGCCATACATGTAATAGTGAACAAGATGGTTCGAAGGGTCAAGTCTCGGATCCCCCAAATAGCCACCTTACCCTTGCTCCTCTCTTCCTCGGGCACACAATAATGACAAAAATACTCGCTCATGGGGAGTCCACCGCCTCTACCTCAGGTCAAAGTAGCGTGGTACCCACGCCATGACAACCTAATGAGGAAATATATATCCTCAATATCTATGGTCAATGTATGGACTCCGACATGGAATACCTGTTGGTCCACATCCCACATATGGACCAGGTATTCCAACAATCTAAGTTGCGCCCTCATGCTTGGGATCCTGAAGAATTTCAAAAGCCCACAGTCCTAGAGGGAAACAACCGTACCTGGGTCATTCCCAGAAATGGCATCCTCTTCCTTGTGCTCTCTTTCTCGCCACTATATCAATTTGATGATCAAACACCTGCATAAGAGCCATAAGAAATGTGTCAGCAACTTGATTCAAACTTTGGCATGATTTTCATTGAGCATTTTTCAACTTGCCTTTTCATTTCTCAGCCCTCGCAGGTGAGCATTGGGCACAGTGCGAGGTTCTCGCAGATGCCCTTAAGTCCACCTGTGAGAATCCTTGATTCTTGCAGGTCCCGTGAAACCCACCTGCGAGAATGCTTGAATGCATGGTATAGCCCCAAAATGGATCTAAAACCCTGAAAAATGTTCATGAAAACAATAACTAAACCATGAAAAAGTTGAAGGATCAAGAGCTTACCTCGTCGGTTGAGACGCCTACCTCAGAACTGGTATTAAATTCTGTCGATTCTTGATTGTTTGCATCTTTTCAATTAAGTGCGCTCCTGGTTTCTAACACACACACGCATTTTAAAAAGTATTTCGGCTGTCACAAGTTCCGAACTCATACTTTGGGGGGTATTTTGTTACACATGGTTTTGGTCACTCTGGTGATGTCTCTACAGTGATGTATTCAGGCTCCCAACAAGGACTTTTTTCCTGAGAAAAATGACTGTTGTCTTCTTCCAAAAACACATTTTTGAAGTGAGTTCGCAGGATGCCTATGTATTAGGGTGAGAGAATGCTTGATTCTCGCAGGCTTCCCACACTTAGGGTGTGAACTATTCACAGGCTTCTCTATAAGCAGGGTGCAAACCTGTTTCTGAGCTTGGAAAAAGGAAGAAGTATCGAGGGTTATAGAAGGGGATCTTCTAGAAAATGAGTTGCATTCGTATGGTTGGCATCCTACAGACTTCTCAAATTTGGTGGGATCATCCTCATCCATGTAACCATCTCTCCTTCTCCTATATATTGAAAGATTTCTCATGAAAAAGGTTAAGAAAGATTGAATGAAGAAATGGTGAAAGAATTGTGTGAGGAACTCTGCTTGGATAGAAGCTTGAAGTCCCCATTTGGCCTATTAAGCTGTGTTAGATCTTCTTCATGCAATTGTAGAGAAAGTGTGTGTGTTGGAACCAAGGGTCATTGAAAGGAAGCTTGCGACATCAAGACGATCAGGTTGTAATCTTCTACTTTCATTTAATATGATACAAAGGCATGTCCCTTTCCCATAAAATCACTATTGTTTTATTGCGTAACTCCTTAATCGTATGCATATGTTGACTTTGAATATACTTTTTTATATTCAATTTGGTTGGTTTGTGTTTTCCTCGACTTGATTGCATGAGAGCCCCGCAGCGAAGCGGGAACAACAGAGACTTGAGGAAGCGATCTGAAGGTATGTCACTTGTTCCTCTCTACTAGTAGATTCAATGATCACAACTTAGGGAAAGAGTAGTGTCCTGTCTTGTTTTGTTCTAGATCTAGGTGGATCTAGGGAGATCTGTTAGTGTCTACACCTACCGATTTGTCCGATAACACTAGTAAGTTCAAAAGAAAAATAAATACCCCTTGTATGACAGGTTTTTCATAAAGATGTGTACAAGAAAATATACCTATATATGCTACATATATAGGTATATGCTATATATATATATATATATATATATATATATACGCTATTTTGGGGAATATGTACAAAAAAACTGAAGTTGACTATTTACAACAGAAATAGTTAATATTATATATGTCTGTCCATGTATGATATGAATCATATGCTGACCAATAGTATGCATCAACCACATGAAAATGAAATTCCATATGCGTAAAGTTTGGTGAATTTGAAATTTAGGAAAGTATGGAACCCTTTTTATATATTATATAAGACGCTAAAATCGAAATTTCCAAACCCTATTAACAAATAACGATTGTATCTAACATTTCTATTGCTCTAAAGGAAAAAATCCAATGACTCATACTGTCGGACCATTCTTATAGAGAACATGGGGAAATTCAAGTAAATCTTTCATATTTTGAACTATAAATAATGACCATAGTATATATCAGGTTGGGACTGTAATAATACCCACAGTTTATATATCAGGTCGAGCACTTCGCAAAACAAGTAATATTATTTTTTCTATACAAGTAAGAGAAATCCTTCATGGAGAGATATGCATATAATCATACTTGATCTGGTTAAAGTTCCAAAATCAAAACAACAGTACATAGTCTGCACCCAACAACGATAGGAATATTTTTTTTATCAGGCGTTAAAATAATGGAAGTCCCTTCCATTTATTTCTAACAAATCAATTACAGAGATAAATTCATTCGTCCGACTATAAGATTCGGAAAATGTAATCCTAGTCTAAACATTGTCGTTGCCTGATATTAACAAATCCCTATATTGGAAACCGAATAACTTTTATGGGTTCTGAAGCCCTCGTAAAGATGGGAATATTGGAGGGGAAGAGACCTTGTAAGAAAACGTAGAGATTAAAATTAATAACCACATAAAATTTGCAATCAAGAAGATCATTGAAAAATGCACAATAGAGTCTGTAACAGAAGGAAGAGAAATAAAGTTCCCATAGAGATAATTAAGAGTTTGTACTTAACTCGAGGGATGGAGGTCACCTTCCCTTTCACGGCACTGTTGAAGCTCTATATGGTGGCTCAAAAGGGGGATATGGAACAATAGAGTCTTGATGGGTACCCTTGCATACAATAGGTGATCCAAAATCGGATTCAAAAGCCTGTCAGGGCTTGAAAAATGCTCAAAAATGAAAGTGCTCATAATCTAACGAAACCAACGCCATTGTGTCTGTATCATCTTCCTGATTTCGGTGGTATATTTACTTTGTCAAACGGGCTCTGTATGAGAAAGTTATCGGGTTCTGATCGAAAACCCAAAACGGTAAAAAGTCAAAGGTCAACTAGTCAAAAACTCAACGTTGATGACATCAGCATGCTGACTGTGCAAGAGATGACGTGGCACTCTCTGGCTTATGTTGATTGGGCAGGTTTGTTGTCAGGTCAGACATGTGGTAGGCAATTGGACCAGTCAATGGTTAACAAGTGGCATTTGTCCGTCGAATGGGAAAGTGCCACGTGGCCCAGTCATGGGCAGCCACATCGCACCCAGTCATCAGTCAATGTGGCAGGTTTCAAAAAAAAAGTTTTGGGGTCCCTGGGTTTTGAACCCATGACCAACCACTAAGCCTAAGAGCCTTCACAATAGTCCTATAACCAATGCGCCCAAATTATTTCATGTTATTAAAACCCATATTATATAACTTATTACATAGTATTATGGTGCAT
>ML778709.1:1053327-1070503 GCA_009831015.1 Picea engelmannii
CCTAAATTCGTGGAGGAAGTTGGAAATGGATAACCAACTTCCCAACTATTTAACCAAGGCAATTTTGAGGCCATGGGGACAACTTTTGAGAGGATTCAGAGCAGAGATGCTAAGGAGAAGCCAAGTCAAAGCCAGTTTGAGGCAGGGAAGCCGTTGAGGAGGAGATGCTATCAGACCATTTCTGAGAGCTCCGGACGTCCGTTTCGCGTGCCATTTTTTGTGCATGGTTCCAGAGATCTGGGCGAAGATGACCAGATCAGTCTTGAAGACATTCAGCATTGTAATGATGTACCATTGAGCTTTCGAGTAGAAATAAAGAAGCCTCCCCCACAGAGAAAAGGCCCGGAGACGTAGGCAAAGTTGTGCCGAACTCCGTTATCAACTTGTGTATTATGGTTTGCTGTTTTTCATTGCATTTCAGATCTGCATATATTTATATTGCTGTATAATTCCTTTTCCTTTCTCGTTATTTCGCTAAGTTTCTCAATGGTTAATTAATGCATGCAAATAAAAACTCAACCATAAGTCATTCAAAAAATTATGACGGATCAATAGGGCCCCACCCTTAGATAATAATCGAATCTTGTTCTCGAAGAAATGTGATTTATAAACTAATTTAGAGACTAAATCTTTCTCTCAAAGAAATGTGATCTATAAACTAATTTAGAGACTTATTCAACCAGATCCTAAAAACATCGCGATGCAACATGAAATCTTATTGACGTAAGGAATATTACTGTTCGAATGTCTTTTGGTGAAGGAAAAACATTTTCTCAAAATTAAGACATAACTATTCTCTCTATTAATTTATGCCCACAGATAGAATCAATATGCTAGAATGGAAACAAATGCTACCAATTTAACCATAGACTATAATTCATGACACACAAACAACCTATTTTCTTCCTTTTTCAAAACTTATTCGGCAAATAGAATCCACCTTGTATGGAGGCCAGTATTTTTGTATACGCCCAAAAAAAAAGTGTATAGAATCTAGAAACGGAATAATGGACATAGGGTCGTGACAGGACTCCAGAGTGATGGGTTTTTGAGGGAGACCTTGTTCTGCAAATAAAATACCCAACGCAGTATAGGAAAATAATTCGAAACTACTAACCAAGAATACATCTCCAGTCTCGTGTTCTCCTAAGTAGGATCTAGGTACGGAGATAGAAATGTCTGTAGCTTTTTCGTTCCAAATGATGGAACCCTGAAGAAAATTATTTTACCACTGTACTTTTCCTAACTGATGTAAGAAGAAATGGCCAAGAACAAAGACCTCTTTTGTTCTGTAATACCTCCATTATTCCAAGCTAATAAGACAGACCTGGTAACTAGTAGACAATTTAGAGGAATTTGGAGAACAACAGGAGAGCTTTCCACAGGGAATCTTACCCTAACTAAACCGACTGGAAACATGGGGAAAAATATTCCAAGTTTGCAAAATCTTAGATGGGAACCTCACAGAATAGTGAAGACCATCAAAACTTACCAGGCTAAGAGCAAGGTGGATAGATGACTCCCTCCCACACAGAGCAAGTAACTCCATCGATGCTTGAGTCTAATTCCAAAAATGGTAACAGTATCTTGGGAAATAGGGGATTACCACCACGTCATACAACCCAAGAGAACATTGAATGCTAGCAATGGGAGTACATGTCCTGGTTTAATGAGAGAGACAATGTGAAGTACCATAACCCCATGATTAGGGCAAGGTGGAAAAAAATCAATGGGCACTCAAGTCGAACGTGAGGTCGAGGAAAGGCACTGCAGAGAAATTTTCATGTAACAATCAAGACCATATTTAATACACAACTTGTTCTCATGTATTTCACATCACTTGTTAATGAATGAGGACGAAAACCAGTTGAGGCTTTGGTTTAATCCTTGTATGTGTTTCTTTCCATTTAATGCTGAGTTGACGGACTAAAAAGTCACATCCGAAACTAGTCACTCCAACTTCGTTTTCAATTTAGGAAAGAACAATGTGTACCTTTGAAAAAACCCTAACTACCTAATGCCAATTCTATGCGTACCTCACAACGACTATGCATATACAAAGACACTCTGCACTTACGGAACTAGAGTGGTCGCTCTAACTCCTAATCATTATACATTACGCTCAAAGAAGAATAGAGATTGTATCAAACTCGCTCGGAATAGGAATCATGACCTAAATATGTCATGAAGTAGCCACTAAAGTTTCATGTAAGTATCCCAACAGACTAGTACAAGTCCTGTAGTTGCACTAGACAAGGTTAAAGGATACCCTTCGAAGTACGATTATGGTACACAATAAGAATATTATATATGCAGGTATGTGAATTAATTCTAACAGTCTTAAGTCTAAACCCCCTTTTCAATGATGTAGTAAGGAGTAAAATGCATCATATTATGTTTAAGGGTGAGATAATAAACAACTAGGATTTTATCAAAGCACTATACAATTGTCGTATGAGTATGTTATAAGCACGGTAAAACTAATTTTTTTTTTTTGTTGGGAATTTTGGGAAACATTACAGATAATACTTTCTTTCAGATGTTCTGGAATCAAATGGTAGACATAATATTTCCTTCATTTAGAATGAGATAGACAAAAATTATTTTAAAATAATGATTACATAAATATCATCTCAACAGTAAGATGATTATTTTCACCCAAACATCAAGAAATCAATGATCAAGTTAGACCTTTATTATGAGGTTCCATTTTTATATTTATACAGTAATATTCTCAATAATTTAGGATATAGGTGGACCTATTGAAGTAAAAAATGCAATTTATTAAACAACACAACTTCGAAAGTCAATAATGGAATATGATGATCAAAATGAAACTATATAAATATATAAAACCATTTTTTCAAGTTGCTTTGAATTTTTTTTAAAAGTTTTAGATAGTTGTGAGGAGTAGGGGTCGAGTGAAGAGTACAATTTAGAAGTTTTAGGTAGCCATGAAGAGTAGGGGTTGGGGTGGATATTTGTAATTTGTAATTTAATTTTGATTTGTAATTTAATTCATAGATTTGTAATTTAATTCGTAGATTTGTAAATATATTACAAATAAATCTGTAAATCTATATATATATATATATATATATATATATATATATATATATATATATATATAGTATAGTTANATATATATATATATATATATATATATATATATATATATATATATATATATATATATATAGTATAGTTAGATCTAACTACATTGAATTATAAAACATTTACTGCCGCTAAAAACAAATTATAGGTAATGATATTAGTCTGTGCCTAAGAAGTCAGCCAGGAGCCAAATCTTCCATCTTCCACTCCAGTGTTAAAGATTTAGATTCAAATGCCCTGATTTTTTGTGCATAGATAATATCTTATTAAAATTGGTTGTGACTTGGCCGTGGGGGGCCAGCCCTGTGGCCAAGCCGTGGTCATGCCCATCACTTGGCCACATGGATGGCCTCCTACGACTAAGTCACAGTCATGTCAAACGTTTTGTATTTTATAAAAAAATCACAAAAAATTCAAACTATCCAACTTTTTATTTCAAACGTTTAGGGATATTGAGTAATGACCTATGGTAAAGATATTGAGTAACTTTTTAAGTGATGGATATTCATTTTAAAAGTAAAAAATATGCTCACAATCTATATGGATTTCACTAGTACATGGAATATATATATATATATATATATATATATATATATGCAATATTTTATATTGTTTATCAAAATAGAGTTGTAAAAAGCTATAGTTTGATAATTTTAATCAAACCCCGCCCTTATAATCTTTTGATCTAATAGAATCAATTGTCACATTTTGGTAAAAGAGTATATATATATATATATATATATATATATATATATATATATATATGAAACATTACATGTTTATATGTTCAAATTATACACACAAACAATACATTTATAAACAATATGGATTTATTAAAAATGTAAATTTGATATAGACAATAATAAATAATTTATAAACAATATGGATTTAGTGAATTTGATATAGACATTTAACAATAAAATATTAGGTTTTTAAATTTGATGTAGACATTTAACAATCAATAGAGTAATAATTTAAGTGATTAGTATGTGTCTGAGTAGTCGGCCACGAGCCGAATTGGCTATCTTTCAGTCCGGTGTTAAAGATTTAGATTCAAATGCCCTGATTTTTTGTGGATAGATAATATCTTATTAAAATTAGTTGTGACTTGGTCACGAGGGGGGAAGCCCTGTGGCCAAGCCGTGGTCATGCCCATGGCTTGGCCACATGGTTGCCCCCCTACGACCAAGTCACAATCATTTCAAACGTTTTGTATTTATAAAAATTTCACAAAAAATTCAAACTATCCAACTTTTATTTCAAAAGTTTAGTGATATTGAGTAGTGACCTGTGGTAAAGATATTGAGTAACTTTCTTAGTAATGGATATTAATTTTAAAATTAAAAAAAATGCTCACAATCTACATGGATTGCAGTATGGATTTCACTAGTACATGGAATATATCTTGTTTATTTATTTATTTATGCAATATTTTTTATTGTTAATCAAAATAGAGTTGTAAAAAGCTCTAGTTTGAGAATCTTTATCAAACCCCACCCTTATAATATTTTGATCTAATAGAATCAATTGTCACATTTTGGTAAAAGAGTATATATACATATGAAAAATTACATGTTTATATGTTCAAATTATACACACAAACAATATGGATTTACTTAAATATGTAAATTTGATATAGACATTAATAAATAATTTATAAACAATGTGGATTTAGTGAATTTGATATAGACATTTAACAATCAAATATTAAGTTTCTAAATTTGATATAGACATTTAACAATCAAATATTAGGAATAGATTAAACATTTAAGTGATTAGTCTTTGTTTGATCAATTAGCCAAGAGCCGAATCAAGTGTCTTTCAGTCGAGTGTTAAAGATTTAGATTCAAATGCGCTACTTTTTTGTGCATAGATATTCTCTTATTAAAATTGGTTGTGAATTGGCCACGGGGAGCCAGCCCTGTGGCCAAGCCTTGGGCACGCTGACGACTTGGCCACATGGCTGGCCCTCTGCGATGAAGTCACAGTGATTTCAAATGTTTTGTATTTTATAAAAATTTCATAAAAAAATAAAACTCTCCAACTTTTTATTTCAAGCGCTTTGTACTTTATAAAAATTTCATATCTTCAGGAATTCAATTTATAAATCCATTTTTACATATTGAATATTAGAGTATCATCTCCAAATCTAAAAATTGTCGTTGCATTCTATTTTCCAAGAACTTGCAGAAGTTTAACTTTATGAAGGATTGATTCTTGGGGTGTAAAAAGGCTAATAGGAAACCCAAAGACAATGGTATCCATTATAAAACTATAATTGAGACTTAAGACTTTTGCAATCATGGAAACAAAAAGTTTGGACATAGGATAAAAGATGTAAGAGGAGTATGGGAGATAAGTAGTAGGCATAAAAGTTACTTGAATTAGATGAATCTTAATAAAGTTAGCCTTCTAAATATGTGATATATTAACCCATTCACTTAAAGTATCTAATCGAAATCAGACCTTTGGTATAAATAACTCTTATATCCTGAACACCTATAACATATTACATTGTAATATGTTATGACATATTACATTGTAATATGTTATGAACAATCTGCATTAATATAACACTCAACAAATAGAAACAAACTTTGAAACATAGTCAGTATATTCACTGAAGTCATTCCCTCAACCTCCATAATAGAAACATCAAAATATGTAGCATTCACTTGCATTATTAGAAAAATTGATAAAAGACAAACCAATATTTCATGTGAAAGCCTCATTTACAGAATTAGAAGAAAGAACATTTTTAAATTCATTTCATAGTTTGCATTTTATAGTTTACAGTTTGTTTTCAATTTTAATATTTGTGCATATGTATAATATCTGTACATATGTTTCAATTTTAATATCAGTGAATATGTTATAACATTGTAATATGTTATAACAATCTAATATTTTATAGTAATATATGTTATAACATATTACATAGTAATATGTTATGACATAATACATTGTAATATGTTATGAAATATCTGCGTTAATATAACGCTCAACAAATAGAAAAAAAACAATGAAACATAGGTAGTATATTCACCATAGTCATTCCCTCCACCTCCAGAAGAGATACACTGAAATATGTAACAAAACAAAATGAAAATCTCATAGCAGAAATGCAATTGGAACTTGCATCTTCATTCAAGAAAGCAAAAAATGCAATTTGAACTTGCATCTCCATTTAGAAAGTCAAACGATTCAAAAATTGTTGTGATTAGTGGCCTATACCTTAGAATGAGACTATGTACACTCTTACTTATATTGTAATATTCACATATCTCAGACGGGTAAGGTATGAAGTTGATTCCATTATTGTATCTCTCTTAATCAAAGTAAGTAAAACCCATATCTGTATTAAATAAGAGTATATACCCTTTGAAAGACCCTTGTTAATGATCTATTACCCTTTGTATTTACACACGAATTTGGTTGAAGATAATGTTCTATTACCCTTTGGATCAGATAGTAGTTGAAGATGGTGATCTATTACCCTTTGTATTTACCTAAGCATTGGAATCACATACAAGTGTAATACCGGTGTTGATACTTAGTGCCATTGTGTTTTACTGACATCCCATGTAGTTAATAAGAGATAGTATTAATATCACAATTTACATATTGATTATGTTAAATAGGTAACATGATATCACCTTGTTCAACCTTAAGCTAAGTTGTTCTTGTATTATTGATATCATAGTAATGGAATGGCTCTATTGCCCTTGTATTACAGGTTAAGCTATTGCCTTTATTTCTTATTATATACTACCCTTTGTAGTTAACAATTATGTTGTTTTCTTCATGACCTTATGTTATATCTCATACAACAACCTTTAACTGTAACTAGACAAATAGGGCAGAGGTTAGTATTATCCCTATTCAATGCACTTACTTCCTTATAGTGCTCACTATTTTAGTACCAGGATGAGATTCACAGTATGGAATGTTATGGAATTAATGGGAAGAAATATCACTGGCTACTACACAATGAGATATTCAAACCAGTGTATTCAATAGCTCATAATCATATAAATTACTCATATCAGGAAGATGTACTCATAGTTAGTTCTTACTAATTTCCATATTCAAGTAATGGTAATAATATAAGCTAATACACAATCAATGCTAATAAGATAATATAACCCGGAATGAATCATGAAGGAGAAGAAGAATATGTTTTCTCAAAGAGGGGAAAAAACACAAAATTATTCCATAGATTTATCATTCAATGAAGGCGTCACAATCGCATCATATATTCAAAAGGTAGATGGGGAAACAGTGTGGCAGAACATGCTGACATAGAATAAGAGTTAGTCAACTTCTTTCGGGATCAACTCACTGAACTAGAAACAAAGTGAAGGTCGACTATTCATCCACACTTTATAATAATGCACGTCCTCTTCCTCAATCTGGGTATATTTCGGTAGAAAATCTATAGCAAATAATTCTTGTAGCAAATCTAGGTAAATTACAGGTTAAGATATTGCCTTGCTATTTCTATGGCAAGAAAATGGACCTTGGGAATCTTGAGTTTTTGGTTAAATCAAACCACCTTACCTTGATGAAATATAATTTTGGTACAAACAACTTCTTAAATATCTAGGATATTTTTTGGTTAACTCAAGCCGCCTTACCTTGATGAAAGATAAGTTCCTACCCAACCCCCCACATTCCTCATGAAGTTCATCTCTTGGAATATCAAAGGCCTTAATGGTAAAACCAGGCACTAGCTTCTCAGTCAAAAAATCCTCCAAAAAAATCCTTTTATAGTACCTATACAAAAAAAAAATGCCTCAGACTTAAAACGACTTAAAATTATGAAAACTCAGAAATGAAACAAAATTAAAGATACCCAAGAAAACTAATTAGAGAACACCGAAAAGGTCATAGAAGAAATGCAATTTGAACTTCATCTTCATTCTTGTGATTAGTTTCCTATACCTTAGATTGAGACTCTACACTCTTAACTATATTGTAATATTCACATAGCTCATATAAGTAAGATATGAAGTTGATTCCATTGCTCTATCTCTCTCTTAATCAGAGTAAGTAAAACTCATGTCACATCCCAAAAAATAAAGTATTTTTGAAATTCAAAATTTATTAGAAATTTTTTTTTTTTTTAGTAAATTCGAATTTGGAAATTTTTTACCATTTATGGCAATTCTGAATTTCGAATTTCATAAATTGTAATTACTTTTTATGACTGTTGGACAAAGACCTGATTTGACCCAACTAAATTTTTGACTATGACACTTGTATGCAAACAAAATATTGTTTAATTAACTGCAGGAGGACAAATGGAACAACCATGCTAAATTTAGTTGACCATGACTCCATGAGCGTGGAAAATGTTGGAAGTACCTCTGGTTTGATTTTTACACATGGAAAATCAAGGATTTGGCCATTGGCAACCGCTGAAAATCAGGGATTTAGAAATCTGCGAAAATTCCCAAGGGAGGGAAAAAAAACCCAAGAAAAAATATGTTTTGGATAAATAGCATATGTGCGGAGGCAGGATGTTGCCTAGTATGCGAGATGCCTAGTATGCGAGAAATAAGAGGTTTTACTACTGAATACTTGTTGTTATGAGCACTGAATTCTGAGTGTTAGGAAAGGAGGAGAGGAAGACATTTATGAAGGGGAGGTTCCAAGTTTTCCCTCATGGGTTCATGGTTAGGCTAGGGGGTGAACCAGGAAAGTGATTTGGCTTCCCTGTTCTACGATTGGGAGGAACGTGATTGTTCCCTTTGTCTTTCAACATATTATTTTAGATATGTTATTTTGTCCCTCCTCTGTATGAATGTTATATAAATGTATATCTGATAGACTACAATCTATAATTTCTGGTTAGGTCTATTGAAATGGATAAAAATCTGGTTGAATGTTGTTGAACTCAATATCTGATCAAAAGGTAACCTCTAGATTAATTCTGTATGAATGTCATATAAATGGAGATCTGATAGACTACAATCTGTAATTTTCGTTAGGACTATTGTTATGGATAAAAATCTGGTCGAATGTTACTGATACTCAATGTTTGATCAAAGGATGATTTCTAGATTAATTCTAGGTGAATGTATTTTATTGGGTATGCCAGGTGAAAGAGTATGTTGAATTTTATAGATTTGAAATCTACTTGGACAAAATAAGAACTGTAGAATAAGACACCTCTTAATAACATAATTACCTAGAAAACTAGTTACAAGGGAAATGAATCGTAGAGATAGATCTATATATACATCTACCCTTGCGTGTGTAGGTAACTTTATGCAGAACCATGGAATTAAGTAGGAATTTAGTTGTGCATCTATCAACCTAGAATTCGAATTAAAGGGCATTTAAGGTAGAGAATGAGGACCTATGTATATATATATATATATATAAATATATATATATATATATATATATAGTTATAAATACATACTGTCATGTATATATATGCATATTGTAGTTGGAAATTGAACAGTTTGCATGTTATTAACAACATAATTACTGTAGAATAAGAACTGTAGAATAAGACACCTCTTAATAACATAATTACCTAGAAAACTAGTTACAAGGGAAATGAATCGTAGAGATAGATCTATATATACATCTACCCTTGCGTGTGTAGGTAACTTTATGCAGAACCATGGAATTAAGTAGGAATTTAGTTGTGCATCTATCAACCTAGAATTCGAATTAAAGGGCATTTAAGGTAGAGAATGAGGACCTATATATATATATATAAAGTTATAAATACATACTGTCATGTATATATATGCATATTGTAGTTGGAAATTGAACAGTTTGCATGTTATTAACAACACTGCCTACAAGATTATTCCATTCAGATTTGATCAAGTCTGCACATAATTCTATTACATATCAACATTTTCCTATGTTCTGGTGTAAAATAATATAGATATAAAAAAAAAATCGCAAAGGACAAATAATCCGGAAATGAACAATGCATAAACAAATAAACAAGTTTATAAATTCCACAGTTACAAGAATAATCTGAGTTGGATGGATCAGATTTAGTATTCAATATATATATATATATATATATATATATAAATCTGAGAACAGAGGTGGAAAGAAAGAAATATCAATACTTGAATGCATCCAATCACCAAAACATAAAGTCTAGAATACGAATACATATATATCAAAAATATAGAATAATTACTGTGAATGATAAATAATTTCAATGGTGCCACGGTGAGGGGTTTGACCATTCAAGTTCTTTAAGAAGAAGAGAACCGTAGGAAGAGTCTATACGGGTCAAAACTAATACTTTCTTCCACCTCAATCGCTAAGCTCAAGATCCTACTTTTGTGGAAAGGAACAGTGACAGGAACCCAAAAACCTCATACTTGAAGCGATATCCTGGATTTTGAAAGATGGAGAAGGTGTCCTTATCCTGTAGAAAAAAAAACAGGTAAAATTTTATTAACATCAAGTATCAAAATAAAATAATTATAAACGAAACGAACTTATCACCTGAGTGAACTCTCCAATGTACTTAACTGATGGATTCCAGATGTAGACTCTGTTCCTCCTCCTCGTATCCATGAACATGGGCATCGTGGAATCAAGAGGATGGAGAGGTTAAGAGTCGCCTAATGGGTACCTTGCAACCAGACAGAGGCCCCATCTTTAGAAGTAGTAATCAACATATAAAATCCATGGTGCTTTGAAGTAAACAATCACATATTAATTAAGAGTAACTGACAAAAAAGTAAAAAAAAAATTAATGTGCTTTGCTAAGACATGACAGATAAGGTCGCATTCATTCATCACAGAGCAAGGTATGTGAAGTGATATCCTTATTTCAAACCAAAGAAAAAAAAAACGGAAAACCTGTGGATAGGACCTGAACCAGTCAGAATATTCTTGTCTTTAAATCAAAACCTTTCGAATGTTAATAGATGGGATTCGACACCGAGATTGCCAGGTCATAGAAAAGGACAATATCCCCGGTCGAATCCGAGAGCTTTGGGGTAAGGGATTTGACAGAAATTAAGCGTTTGTAACTCTACTTATATATATTATTTAACATCATAGAAAATAACAACAATAATATCTTACAGTCGACAACCTACCTTAGAAAGAGGGCAAGCATCAGGGGATTTACCTCGAGGAATTCGAGAAAAATCGAAAACCCTACAATTTTTCACGGCTTCACTCTACGAACTACAACTAAAACTAAGGGAAAATCTCCCAATCTTAGGAAAATTTAAGGTAAAGCAACCTCCTATGCACATTAAGTCCAGTTTTCCCAAGAAAGCAAATCCCAAAGGGATGAGCGTAATATACTGGCAGTACAGAAGGAAATTTAAACTATGCAATGCTGAGATAAATTTTCCTTTGAGGAGTTACAGGTAGTGACTACCATCCTTATTCAAAAATCTATTATTATGCAGAGGTCCCCAGAACCTTTAACAAGAATGGATTACTTAGCTTAAAACAAACTCCAATGCGAGTAGGCTACCAAACGGGTACCCATTAGAATGAGTCACCATTGTAAGTACTGAGGTTATGTCGAGAAAGGAGTATTAACCAGAGTACTTGAGAATACAGTCACAATAAATACGCAGAGCCAGTATCAAGTGGAAAATGATAATAATCTGTGGAACTCCGTTGGCTAGTCTAAATCTTGATCAATGATGGTCGGTACTTGAATGCCAGGGTTAGGGCAAGGTGGCGCGTTTTAGTGGGGCACTTTATTTTAGGAAAATGCGTTCAGAGGAGCCTTAATTATCTTGGTTAGAGGCCTTTAATACAATACAATCACATTCATGGTAACCTGCCTCATATCCACGAAGAAATCGTGATGGCAGAGAACCTGGAACTATCATTTTAGCCTTACCTTTAATTTCTTTTGGTTAATGTTTCCTTATGGTCATCAATTGGTTAAATAAAGGAAACCATATGCTAGAATCGGTCCAGATGTAAATGACTATTAGGCATAAGGAAATAAAATTTTAATAATTCTTTAGAACACCACCTGATAAACCCTAACGACCACACGAAAGGACTGTCACACTAGTCGAAGTTCATTTACTCTTTTGTCTGTCTACACTTATGAGGGAATCGATTCACCCTCTTTGAATGTTGAAGCTGATCATACATGGATATCACTTGTTATGCCTTACTGGTGCGGTCAGAAGCATGAGTTATGGTGGTGTACCTAGCTTTATAATCAAGTCTGGCGAGGACAGTAGGCTAAATTTACCTTGTAACATCATTTATTATATATGTATAGAGATAAGTAGTGATGGAGACTAGAAGAATAGTTTACATGAAGGGCAATTCGAAACACCTACATATTTACAAATAGATAATTGTCATGAATTTTGAGTTAGCAAATTTTTTTTATGGCATTTTAGGGAAACATTAAAACCCATATGTATTGTATAATAGTATATACCCTTTGAAAGACCCTTGTTAATGATCTATTACCCTTTGTATTTACACAAGTATTTAGTTGAAGATGAGCTTCTATTACCCTTTGAATAAGATACTAGTTAAAGATGGTGATGTATCACCCTTTGTATTTACACAATGACACAGACCCCCCGACCCTCGGGCCGAGATCCGCTACAGGAACATTCCAAATCCACTTCAGAGTCTAAGTGACTCTTTGGGTTCCCTATCGAAACCTCAAAAATCTGATCCATAGGTCCTTCTGAAAAATCCTCTGGCACGAGAAATGCACTAGGTGTGAGTCTCACCTCCTTTCGGCCACCAATGTGATTTTCAGCCTTTTCTCGAAATGGAATTTCAAGATTTCGGGAGTCTACGAGTCCTGATGTCGAGAGCCTCTGCCTCATTGATCCTCCCAAACCTGATATGATGAAAGGGCTTTACCAAAAGAAATTATCCCCTGGCCAATCTTCTGTCCATGGGACCACTTCCCCCGTGACCGCAACCTACTTCGGAGTTTTTAACACCAACGGCCCTAGCTCCTTGTCTTCGTGATTCCCAAAATGTCGAATCACGAACCTCCACCTTCAACGATCTTCTCCAAGGTCTGTTTCACTTCGCGACTTCGGGACTTCCAACGCCGAAGTGCCCAGCTCTCTGCCTACAGACTTACCGAAAGTTCGAACCCCGGTATGTCGAAACCCGTGGCCCTGTTCCATTATCGGACGCTATTCCTCCAACACCTTTGGGATTTCACGTTTCGGAACTCCGCAATTCCTGCTGCAGTAACCCATACTCCTTTGAATTCTCAATATCCGAAATACTGAAGTACCGAGCCCTGAAATGTCGGTCTTCCGCTTCTAGCAGGGATCAACAGTTGCGATCCTCCTGCATCCGACGACTCACATCATTTTGGGATCACATGGGTCAAGAATCCTAAATTCTTTCCCTTTGCATCCCCGGTACCCAGAATGTCTAAATCCTCCTTTTTGGGGATTTCCCCAAAACCTCTATCATTGCCACGTGTCCTCTGGTCTGCTTGCCTAGGACCCACCTTTTGGCATTTCTCTCTTCGGGATCTCAAGAGTTGCGTTGACCATACAAATCTCTGTCTAGACTCCCGAACCTCCGAAACCCAATTTCCCGAAGCCTTACCTCCTCCGTGATCTAACGACTATGTGCTCCTTGATCCAACGGCTCCTACTTCTTCAGGACTTCGCAAGCCGAGAGTTTGTGATGCAGTGACCCCACAATTGCTAGTCCTTCCACCTTCCGATATCTGAAACCTCGATGGGTTTGGATCTCCGCCACGCGTCCTCTCCGACGATGGTCGGTCCCAATGATTTTTCCATTTCGGGACTTCGTAGGTCGTCTCCCCTGCCTATGCAAGGGTTTAAACCTCATGCAGTTCCTCCCATATCATATGGCTATCATCTATCTGTGCTCATATCTGACGACCCAGATCTGTTCCTGCCTTGTGCACTCTCCTACGTGCATCTGGACAATTTGAACGGTCCATATCTTCTCCTCCAGTTGATCTCATGGTAGTTGTAGTTCTCCCTTTAGCTCATGCTCCTTCTTCCTGAACTTGGAAGATTTCACTTCCAAAAGACCTCGGCCTTTTTCCTTCCCTGTGAAGCCTGTATTCCCGACCTCGTCTGCATTCTAAGGATGATATCCCTCCTTGAGATTCGTCGAACTCTTAACCTCCAAAGGGTTTATCCTCGACCTCTGCAAATACTTGTAGGGCTCTGTGTGTGAAAGCTCTCTTTCTCCTGAGCTTTATCCTCCTCTGAAACCTTGAAAGGTTTCCTGACTCCTGCACTCCTTTCAGAGTCTCTGCACACAAAGGTGCTATCTATCCTAAGCTTGGCAACTTTGTAGCTCCGACCTCAAAGGGTCTCTGTCCCTTTCTCTCCTGAAGGGATATAAGTGCCCTCTTGGAAACTTATGCTCAATCACTCCTTGCTGAGCCTACAGGGTGTTCAGTAACCCTATGAAGGTCCTATTCCTTGGATGCTTCTCTGTTCCATAACTCAAAGGATTTATTTTTGTGCTCTATGGAACTTGCTCGATGCCCTCTTGGCAGACTCTCTTGTAGAATCCCTCAGTGATTCTGTCCTCTTTTTTGAACTCAGACAAGAGTTCTCCTCTGCACTATCTACACTTACTCAATGCCATCCTAGTAGAGCTTCCCCATAATCCTCAGTGATTATGTCCCCTTATAATGAACTTGGAATAGAGTCCTCCTTCCTTGATGCACCCTGTACATATGATCAATGCCCTCTTTCCAGAGCCTCACAGAATCCCTCAGTGATTCTGTTCTCTCAACGAACTCGAAAGAGAGTTCTCTTATGTGCACTCTTGCACTCACTCGATGCCCTCCTGGTAGAGCTTCTACAGAATCCCTTGACAATTCTGGTCTATGTTGTGCCCTCCTATGCACAGTCTCACCTACAAGGTATTCAACAACCTTGAGGTTTCCTCCTTGAGTCAATGACTTCAGCTGGTGCACCCTCCTGGCACGTCTTTGTCTAAATTCCTCATAATTTAGAAGTGCCTTCCTACACTGGCTTACATAAGCCGCAGCATGTTTTCATGCCCTCTTGGCATGAAGCCTTAAAGAACCATACCCTGAAATCAAATGACTCAACAGACAAATGCTCTATCTGCAACCTGCAAATACACACCTACAACATACATCTACATCATATAATGAACACACAAAGACATTCATGCAACCACATAATAACATGCAGGAAACTGTTGTCTGTATTAATGTAAAATGCCTCTATTTACAATGTGTTCGAGCTCAAACTTTAACAGAGTCTCGGCTCCCTCCTATCTTCTCTACTCATGCAAGACTCTAACAACTCCACTTGACTTACTCAAAATGAGATCTAAAAGATATTTTACATGAGGGGGCTCTTTGAGCTCTTCCCTCCATCTCACCTACCCTATTCAATTACATTAAATTTACATTCAATGGGCTAGGTAGTCCAGATCGAAGCTAGATCCAGTCTTACAAACATTTAAGGTGACTCTTAACTAATCCTGCGCGTAGGCATGACCTTTGGCTCTACCAGCCTTACATGCATTAAATACATTCAATTCAAAATCAAAGTTTGAATGCGAGAGGGCTATGCCTCTACTTCTTCATTGAATGCATGTTGAGTGATGAGTTGGATGGCACATAGCTAGGTTGGGAGTGATGCTCCTGCATCATACTCCTCTGCTACAAAAAAATCATGAGCTCTTGCTCATGAGTTCTCCACCCTGGCTATTGAAATCCACCTGGATCGCAAACAACTCTTTGGAGTTGTCCATCTGCTCCATCTCTCTGCTATTGTTGGTGATTCCGCTGTTGTTGCTGTGCTTCTGCTCTGGAATATCCTCTTTTTCTCAGCTTCTCCTTGCTGACTGCTTCTGCTGATCTGACCATCAGCTTTCAGATCTTATCGATCTCCTTGTCCAGCTTCTCTCATGGTTGTCTTTGTTCATGAAGTCTCCTCGGATACATTTATTCTCTGCAAATGGGCAGATCATCATGATCTCCCATGTCATCCTCTCCATCTCTTGTGGCCTCAACTTTCCACCCTGCTGTAGATTCCCATTCTGCAATCGCATTATTGAGTTGCTGCTCAGTTTCCTCTTCTAACAGTGTTGTTTCTACCACATCTCCTTGTGTTGTTTGAATTCCATCTTCTTCCAGCTGCTCCTTGGGCTAGTATTCTCCTTCATCTGTCTCCAACTTGAATTGTTGGATGTTCAATCTCTGCACCTTCACCCTTCTCTCCAGGGCTTCAATATCTTCGTACAGATCAGCAAAATCTATGTTGTCTTCCTCCTCCTCTTCTTCTTCTCCTACTGCAAGCTTCAATACTGCAGTTTTCTCCATTTCATCTTCCTGGCTGAAAATTTTAAGCCATTCCTCAGAATGATCTTCTTCTTCTTCTTGGGAAGCCTATGATATCTACTCCATTTCTTTGATAGTCACAACTGGCTGTCCTTCTCCTACTGTTGTTGCATCTACAAAACAGGATTTGGCCTGATCTTGGCTCAATGGTAGGAATATCTCGATTCCTCCAATCATCAGAATGCTCTTCTGATATTCTCCTGTCAGCTCCTATCACTGATCTGAACTCACCTCCAAGTTTATGAGACTTTCACATAGCCTCATCTGCTCTCCCTTGATCTCCTAGAAATTTGGGATTTCTCTGCTACCCACTTGGTAGTCTATGAGATCTTCGGATCCCATCTCATTGCCCACCTGGCAATCTGAATTTTCGGTCCAACCCTCTTGGCAGTCTATGATATCTCGCAACGATCTCATATCATTTCCCTCTTGGCAACATAAAATTCCCTCTCTTTCCTCCTGACAGTCTATGAGATACCGCAACGATCTCATCTCATTGCCCACATGACAATTGGAAATTTCCTCACTGCTCACCTGGTAGTCGCTGAGATCTTCCAGTGATCTCATCTCCTCATCCTCACTGAGAATTCTCCCAACCTATAGCTCAAATATGTGAACCATATCCTCTTCATCATCCTTGAGGATTTTAGCATGCCTCAACTATCTCTTTAATAACCTCTACTTCTTTTGGCCACTAGTTCCATGACTAGCTATTTTACCTTCCTCCTC
>ML778709.1:1131564-1155444 GCA_009831015.1 Picea engelmannii
ATGGAAGGAGAACTAATCAGTGCGCTGGAAGAGATTGACAGATTCATAATTAAGAAGAGAAAGCAAAGACATTTGTTGATACAGTTCAAGAAAGACGGTAACGAACCTGATGAATACCTTGTCCTACCAAAAGTGGAACTAGAAGAGGAAAATAAAATCGAATACATTATGAAACAACAGTTATCAGAAAAGAAGGCAACTTGTGAAGCCTTAGAACAAGAAGTAGTGAAAAATAGGAAAGTGATGGAGAAGTTTCAAGCCTTGTATAATCAAAATCTGTCAAGTATCAAAGCCTCAAAAGGATTAGCCACCATTTTGAATCAACAAAGGAATCCAAATATGAAAACTGGTTTGGGTTATGAAGAGGGATCAAGTAGTGGTAAGCCAAGAAAAGAAGAACCCATCAAGTTTGTCAAATCTACAACCAATGACAACAACAAACCTGCAGAAACAAAGGAAGGCAATCAGTCACCCAGGACGAGTAAAGAAAAAGGTGCTAGGACTGAATCTATAGAACAAAGAAATAATGCGCTCTCTGCTGAAAGACGTCATCAACATGGAAGAAATTGATTTGTTCAAAGAAGACAACCATTTTCCAGGTACAAATAATTTTTCTATGGCTATTGTTTCTATTGTTCTAACTTTGGTCACAAAGCTCTAAATTGTTCCTTAAGACTTTTACATGAGCAATTAAGATTTCAAAGGAATAAATATTTTCCACAACAAATAATGATACATCCAAGTAACAAACCTTCACAGATTGCAAATTGCCAAATTAAGTCTAGAGACATGCAACTAAGGAGGTCAAGAAATAATCAACAATCAATGAGTAGACAATGTTGCAACAATAATTTTGACCTATTGAACAATGATATTGAATGCTACATCTATCATAACTCTGGACATAAATTTGTTGACTGTCGCTTAAGGAACCATGAACTAGATTTGAATTCCCCTGCTAAAAATGTCAGGGTTTGGAAGAAGAAATAAAGTGACAAGTGTGGATTAGTGTTTTCAGATCAAAGGCAAACGAACCCTTGGTATATAGACATTGGATGCTCCAAACACATGATGGGAGACAAAGGTAATTTTCTATCTCTAAGTGAAAGCAAATCAGGAAACGTAACCTTTGGAAATGATGCTCTAGGTAAAATAAAGGGTAAATGGATGGTGAGTTTAAGTAATGGAAAAGGAAAAGCCCAAGATGTTCTACTTGTAGATGGGTTGAAACATAATCTTCTCAGTGTAAGTCAATTGTGTGACAGAGGATGTGAAGTGGTGTTCACATCCAAGGACTGCAAGATAAAGTCTGTAAACTCAGGAAAAGTGGTGGCCAAAGGCATAAGGAAAGAAAATAATGTATATGTGATGAAAGAAAATAGAGAAGAGTGTCATCTAAAAAAACATGATGAAAGTTGGTTATGGCATAGGAGACTTGTACATCTAAACTTTGACCACTTAATCAAACTCAAAAATCTCGAGGCACTAAAAGATCTTCCGAGAATATCAAAGCCCCAAGATTCAATGTGTAAACCCTGCCAAGTAGGAAAGCTAACCAAGACATAGTTTAAGTCCAAGAACTTTACATCAACAGAGAAACCACTCCAACTAGTTCATATGGATTTATGTGGACCATCAAGACAAGAAGGCACGAGGAAAGAAAACTACTCCATGATGATTATTGATGATTACTCCAGAATTACTTGGGTTTTCTTTCTCAAGGAAAAAGTTGAAGCATTTGAGAAGTTTAAAATATTTAAGGCTTTAACTGAGACTCAAATAGGAAAGAGGTTAAAGGCAGTAAGATTAGACCGAGGAGGAGAGTTTATGTCAAGTGATTTCAAGGAATTCTGTGATAAGCATGGGATCAAGAGAGAATACACAATCCCAAGAACTCCACAACAAAATGGAGTAGTTGAGAGGCAAAACAAAACAGTGCAGCAAATGGCCACGTCAATGATGAATGAGAAGAACATTGGTCAAACCTACTGGGTAGAAGCAATACACACAACGATCCATGTTCTTAACAAATCCCACCTCAGACCACAAAGTGACAAGACACCTTATGAACTGTGGTATGGGAGACCTTCTTCAATCAAACACTTCAAAGTCTTTGGGAGTAAAGGTTACATAAATAATAATGATGAGAACCTTGGAAAATATGATGACAGGGATGATGAAGGTATCTTATTAGGGTATGATACAAACAATAAAGGATATAGATGCTATAATAAGACGCTGCATAAAATGGTTGACTGTATTGATGTAAAAGTTGATGAAGGAATCCCAGCAAGAGAGGTGTACAGTAATGAGTCTTCTACAGAAGACACAACTAAAGCTAAAGATGAATAGGTCCAAGAATCAGAAAATGAAGACTCTAAATTAGATGAAGACACATATACTCAGACAGACTCAAATAAATAGACAACTTCAAATTCCTCCTCTAGAATCACTCAAAAGAATCATCCTGCAAGTCAGATAATTGGTGAAAAAGACAAAGGTGTACAAACCAGGAGAAAGATAATCAACATATAGCTTTCGTATCCATGCTGGAACCCAAGAATTTTAATGAAGCTAGCAAAGATGACCATTGGGTTAAAGCAATGAATGATGAACTTGATCAGATTGAGAAAAACAATACGTGGGAGATGGTTCATAGACTTGAAGGTAAAAATATCATCGGCTCCAAATGGATCTTTAAGAATAAGTTGAATGAGCAGGGACAAGTTGTCAGGAACAAAGCAAGATTCATCTGTAAAGGGTATGCTCAAATAGAAGGACTAGATTTTGATTAAACATTTGCGTCCATAGCAAGATTAGAAGCTATCGGAATATTTCTTGCCTATGCTTGTCATAAAAGTTTTAAATTCTATCAAATTGATGTCAAGTCATCTTTTCTAAATGGATATTTAAGTGAAGAAGTCTATATGGAACAACCAGAGGGTTTCAAACTGTCTGATAACCTTGGCTTAGTATGCAAGATGAAGAAAGATTTATATGGGTTAAAACAAGCCCCTCATGCCTGGTATCACAGACTGGATACATATCTCAAAGACAAAGGGTTCAAGAGAGGAATAGTTGACAACAATATATATATCAAAATAGAGGATAATTATTTTCTCATCGTGTTGGTCTATGTAGATGACATCATCTTCAGATGTAATAAGGAATCATTGGTACAATGGTTTTCTTCTGCCATGGAGTCTGAGTTCGAAATGTCTATGATAGGTGAACTGTCATTTTTTCTTAGTTTGCAAATTACTCAGAGGTCTGAAGGGATGTTCATTTCTCAAGAAAAATATCTAAGAGAAATGTTGAAAAGGTTTCAAATAAAAGATTCTAAACCCGTGGGCACACCTATGGTTACTGGATGAAAATTAAGCAAGGATGATGACTCACCTGATGTTGATCAAAGTTCATATAGGTCAATGATAGGTATATTGTCGTACATCATAGCATCTCACCCAAACATAATGCATGTTGTTGGAATGGTAGGAAGATATCAGTCTGCACCTAAAAAAAGTCATTTGCTAGCTGTCCAAATGATATTAAGATATTTGAAAGAAACAATGAACTATGGCCTATGGTATCCTAAGAATCAAAATTTTCAATTATCAGTCTACTTAGATGTTGATTGGGTTAACTGCATGGATGAAAGGAAAAGCATGAGTGGAGGTGCATTCTTCTTAGGAGATTCTCTAGTAGCATGGTTGAGTAAAAAGCAAGGTTCCATTTCTTTATCAACTATAGAGGCAAAGTACATTGCTGCTGCTACCTGTTTCACTCAGGTATTATGGATGATTCAAACACTTTCAGACTTGGAGGTAAAATACACCGCACCGATCCCAATTCATTGTGATAACACTAGTGCGATCAGTGTGTCCAAGAATCTTGTATTCCACTCCAAGACCAAGCATATTCCCATAAAATACCATTTTTGGAGAGAGCAGGTCACCAATTAGAGTGTTCAGGTCCATTACATTCCAACCACAAAACAAATTGAAGACATGTTTACTAAACCCCTAGCCAAGACACAATTTGAATATCTCCGACAGAAGCTGGGTGTCATCCCGTCTCACATCTAAGAGAGTCCATCCTATTAGGGGGAGTTTGTATTGATTGAGTATATGATACCTCTGAAAAATACTGCAACAACTCAGGGGGAGCATGCTTTCTTTGACATTGATGTCAAAGGGGGAGAAAAGAACATGTTAGGGTGCCTTTGTTTCCATCAATGCCAAAGGGGGAGATTGTTGGCATTTTTTACAGGCAGTGCATGCTTGTCATTGATGGAAATAACAACAACAACGATGGCATGTCTACAGGAAAGAACAACAACAATGATGGCAAGTGTACAGGAAAGTACAACAATGATGATGGATGAAGTATAGGTATATTGTGCTAGGCGGGAACCAGAGGAAGCTCATGAAGACCAGAAGAGATAGTGCATAGGTGCACGCAGTGCAAGAGTGTGCTTTTTCATTTGATGGAAAACAGACAGGCAAGGAATATCAACAACGATGATGGCATGGAAAGACCAGAAGCATAAACTCCATTTTGGAGTTTAAGCTACCGAGATTTTGGATACCAGGAGTTGGATATGTCAAGGACCCTCAAGACAGGAGTCCCGAAGCAGCGAAATGCCAAATGCCAAAATATGTTTGTCCGACTCCATTTCAGAGTTTCGGCTACTGGAATTTCGCAGACCAGGAGTTGGAGATGTCAAGGACCCTCACGACAGGAGTCCTAAAGTAGCAAAATGCGAAACGTCGAAATATGTTGGTCCGACTCCATTTTGGAGTTTCAGATACCAGGAGTTCGTAGACTGGGAAATCAAAGAACAAAGAAACTTTAACCTTTGAAGTCGTGATATAATCCTAGCCTTCGGATCAAAGATTGATCTGACCGTTGATCAGTCACGACGAAGGCACGTGAAGTGTCGAAATCACGACAAGATCTGGACCGTTGGGTCCATAGGACACGTGGCGACAAATTGTCATTTCACTGACTGGAAAGTCAAAGGAACGGGATTCCCTAACCTCTTGAACTCGTGACATGCAAAATCGCGAAATACCAAAATGTGAAATTGCAACATGGAGTCTCAGAGATCGCAACTGGGAGAGTCGATATGCCTCGCAACAATAATTCGCGACATGAGAAATCACGAAATGTCGAAATGCGAAATTGCGACATGGAGTTTCGAATATCACAACTGGGAGAGTCGAGATGCCTCGCAATAGTAATCCGCGACATGTGAAATCATGAATTGCCGAAATGCGAAATCGTAAAATCTCTTTATGGATAAGCACTTGGTCACTGGTGTTGGTCACATCGTCGAAGTGATATAGAAAAGAGATCAAATCAGCAAGCTCCATTTCGGAGTTTCGGGAACTGCGAAGAGGTGCATAAAGAAATATTCACCACAGGAAGGTCGAAGTGCCGAAATGCGAAATCGCGAAAGTGCTTTATGGATAAGTGCTCGGTCACCTCTCGTGGTCACATGGTTGCGAGATGGAGAGTAGAGTTATAGAAGCCAAGCTCTATTTTGGAGCTCATGACATGGAGAGTCGAGATGACTCATCACAGAATCTCTGAAATGCGAAAGTGAGAAATACGCTTTTGGTTTAGGCTATGGTCACAGCCATTGGTCACATCAGCGGAAGATGGAGGAAGGAGCTAGTGTAGACAAGATCCATTTTGGAGTTTCGAGGATTGGGACATGGAGTGTAATGAATCCTTAACCATAAGAATTGAAAAATGTCAAAATGCGAAATGACGAAATAAACGCAAAAACCTACGGATTCCATCCAACAGTGCAGGTGATTTTGAATATGATTGGAGGGCTACTGTTGCACTTCATAGTGTAACTACTAGAAACGACTGATGGTTTCTGCTAGAGAACTCAAAGAGGCCTCAATGTGATCGCTAGAGAAGATGAAGAGTCTCAAGGCATCTTCCATTGAGTGAAGACTATTCTTAGAGGTGATTGACATATGGAAGAGCATTGAAGCCTACAACTGCAATAGAGAGGATGAGCTCGACTATGCCAGAGAAGAAGAAAAGTATTGACTACTAGAGAGGCTGAGGAATATCAACAAAACACCCAATGATGTTGGACACATGGGTTGAACTGCCAAAGAAGCTGAAGATTTTTTATGATGATCAGGTAGAGGACTCGACATGAGGAGGATTTGGAGAACAGAGAGTGGGGAAAAAGGCTGGTGAAAGAAAAGTTGTGAGAGAGTGGAGTGGCATTGGAGGCCCCAATGTGGAGAACATTGGCATTGTGTGAGATGCATATGCATTGCGCACATTGCATGCACAAGGTGCACATAGGCTATAAGTACACAATACAGAGAAGAGATGAGGTTATTGTTGTGGAGAATGATTCAGGCATCTAGAAGGAGGCAGAGTGCAGCAGTTGTAATGAACATAAGAGGAATGGTTCATAGAACGGAGATGGCACATAGAGCATAAATGGCAGAAGGACATAAAGCGTAAGAGGAGTGTGCAGAAGATAGTGATGGAAACAGAGAAGCACAGTGTATCCGAATAGTGATGAGAGTGGTAAGCCATTGAATAACTTTATATCGTTGTAATAAGTTTTAGTAACTAATATTTATATTTCATGGTGGTAGGGAGGTTCTAGGGAGTATGGTTGTCCTCAGAGGTTAGAGTGGGTGCTTGAACAAAGGGATTTGTAGCTTCCATTTGGTTGCAGCCAGAGAAACCAGGGTGGCGGGGTAGTGCAAGGGAGAACTGTTGTTCTCTGTTATGCAGGTTGGTGCCTGTATGACTAGAAGTTGGTGCTTCCATCTAGTTGGTGCTAGAACACTTGGAGAGTTGGTGCTTCCTTCTAGTTGGTGCTAGAGAAACCAGGAAGTGGGTACTTCCATCCAGTTGGTGTTGGAACACTGGGGGAGTTGGTGCTTCCTTCTAGTTGGTTCTAGAGAAACCAGGGAGTTGGTGCTTACTTCTAGTTGGTGCTAGAGAAACCAGAGAGTTGGTGCTATCAGTAAGTATCATCTTGCAAAACAGAGGTTTCAACCTCATTATGAGTTGGTTCTCATATGTATGATAATGTAAAGAATGTAAAGATTACTTATCATATAAAGAAGAAGTGTTTTTTACCCTTTATGGGTTTCCTCAGGAAATATCTGTCTTTGTGTATCTCATATGTGTGAATGATGTTGAATGTGTTGTTTCTTATTTCCCTACATTATTGTGATTGTCATTTAGTGCTTTGTAAAGAGTTTAAAATAAGCATATTTTTTTAAGCACGGTAACATCTGATTCACCCCCCCCTCTCAGTTGTCCAACAATGGTCCCAATAATAATGAGGTTTGAACACTTAATATAATGACAACTAACTAATGAATAACTACGAAGGGTTAGGGACTAATCCTAACAAGAAGCCTCAACATCTTCAAAATAATCAAATGAAGAAAGAACCAAGAAGTATGTTGATACACTTCGAAACTTTATCAAAGTTGAAGACAACATGAAGGAGGAACCATATGTTCCACATAAGACAAATTTCCCTCAAAAGAATGAAATCTATAAGGTTGTCCGTTCAATATGGAATCACAGAACCTAGAATCAAAACTCTTTCTTTGGTATTGTTATTATTGTAATGGATTTTGTCATAAAGCAATAGATTGTAGAATAAATGTAAGAAGCGACACTACGAGCAACGACAACATAGACACCCATGGAGAATCAAGAAGAAATTATAATTATTTTTCCCCTTTGTTGAACTATAACATCATATGTTATAACTGCAATGTTTTTTGGAACATATTTTTTTTTTGCAGAAGTAACTTCAAGAAAAATCAGGAAAAGGTTGGCCCAATAATCATGAAAATAAATCAGGAACAATGAAAATATAAATCCATGTTCATGCAAGCATCACTTCATGTAAAAAAATGTAAATACAAGTGGATTGTTAAGAGTGGATGCTCCAGTCACACGATAGGATATATAACAAAGTTTATCACCCTGAATAAAAATGAGGGAAGTATTACTTTTGGATACAATGGCAGATCAAAAATAATTGGAAAAGACACTCTTAGTCTTGACAATGGAATATCTAAAGTTGAAAAATTTCTATGTGTTGAAAACATGAAACATGATCTTCTTAGTGTAAGCCATATATGTGACCAATCACATACTCTTACCTTTGACTCTCAACAATGTGAGATCATACAAATAAATTTAGGCAAGTTGATTGCAAAATCAATCAACACCCCAAACAATGTATACATTCTAAATGAAATTAGTGAAGAAAAATGATTCATGGGGTAGATATATGGAAGTTGGTTGTGGCATAAAAGAATGGGTAATATGGACTTTGACAACTTGGTAAGAATTAGTACCAATCAAGAAGTAAGAGATATGTTGAAGATCAAAAAGCCCACAAGTACTATTTGCAAACAATGTCAGCATGGAAAACAATCAAGGGTGAACTTTAAGACAAAGGAATATGTAACATCCAAGACATTGGAACTTATGCTTACAGATCTCTGTGGAACATCAAGAATATAAATCCTATAAGGAGAAAGCTATTTTATGTTACTCATTGATGATTCTACAAGAATGATGTGGGTTGTCTTTCTCAAAAATAAATTTGAGGAATTAGAAAAATTGAAAGAATTCAAATCTTTAGTTGAGAATGAGACTGATCTGAAAATCAAATGATTGAGATATGATAATGGAGGTGAGTTTACATCTAATGAGTTTACATCTAATGAATTTGAATAAATAATTTTTGGAAGCAAGTGATACATTAAACGAGATGATGAGGATAAAGGTAAGTTTGAATCAAGATACGATGAAGGAATTTTTCTTGGATATTCTTCGAGAAGAARATACTAKAGATGTTACAACAATAGGCTACATAAAATTGTTGAAAGTGTTAATGTAAGGATAGATGAAGCACTACCACACAAGAATAAATTGGACGTAGAATAAATGGACTACATAAAAGAAAAATAAGAAGCATATAATRAAGAAGAAGAAATAGAAAATGTGAAGAAGAATAAGAGACAAAATTACAAGATACAAAAACTCCATCCAGATATGTACAGAAAAATCATCTAGAAAATCTAATTCTTGGTGACAAAAATGCTAAGACTCATACTAGGAGAAAACTGGAAAACATTTTTGAGTAGGTGAATCTCTCTTTACTTTCCAAAGTAGAACCTAAATTCTTTTCATAATCCCGTAATGATACACATTGGGTGAAGGCCATGGAAAAATATTCAAATTAGATTGAGAAAAATGAAACATGGGAACTTTTCCCAAGACCGAAAGATAAAAATATGATCAATACAAAGTGGATATTCAAGAATAAGTTGAATGAAGATGGAAGAGTTGTAAGAAATAAAGAAAGATTGGTCTATAAAGGGTATGGTCAAGTGGATGGTATTGAATTTGAAGAAATATTTTCACTTGTTGCAAGGCTAGAAGCCATTAGATTTTTTTTGGAATTTGCAGGCTTCAATATTTTTAAAGTGTATTAAATGGATGTCAAGTCAACATTCTTAAATGGAGATTTAAAGGAATAAGTGTACATAGAACATCCTGAAGGATTTTTGTTGTCAGAATATAAAGACTATGTTTTTATATCGAATAAAACACTTAATTGATTAAAGAAAGCCCCTAAAGCATGGTATTCAATACTTGACAAGTACTTTCAACAACAAGGCTTCAAAAGGGGAACAATAGATAGAAATATTTACATCAAATAGATAATGCATAAATGTTGGTCATTGTAGTTTATGTGGATGATATTATTTTTGGAAGTAATATTCATGAAATGAGACAATCATTTGCAAAATAAATGGAAAATGAATTTGAGATGTCCATGCTTGGAGAATTATCATTCCTTTTGGGATTGCAGATTACTCAAATGAGAAAATAAATATTCATTTCTCATACCAATTACATCAAATATGTGTTGAATAATTTTGAAATGGAAGACTATAAACCCCTTAGCACACCCATGGTTATTGGTTGTAAGCTAAGAAATGAAGATGAATCCAAGGAAACTGATCAAACCCTATACATATCAATGATAGGTAGCCTAGTTTATCTGACATCTTCAAGGCTAGATATAGTAAAAAAAATAGGGCTAGTTAGAATATGTCAAGCCACACCTAAGGAAACAAATGTCCAGGAAGTCGAAACAATATTTATATATTTGAAAGGAAAGTTGGACTTTATTCTGTGCTATTACACAAGAAAATACTTTACTTTGAAATCTTACATAGATGAATATTGGGCAGGAAGTGTGGATGACAGAAAGAACACTAGTGGTGAAATATTTTGTAGCATCCCTAGCCCCAAGATGGACAATGCCACATCAAAATCCCTAATTATGATGCCAATTCAATTTACTGATATCCTCTGTAATGTCCCCATTAATAGAAACTCAAAAAATATCCTCTAATACAATTTAATAAATAGAAAGGCTCTACATATGACTAGAGTTAAGTACAAAACCATAATAACTCATAAATAATTATTATAAAAAATATTTCATGGTATCAAATATATAATTACAGAGACAGTACAATTAAAATAAAACATAAGAGACACTTATATTTGATGAGTTAAACACCAATTTCATGCATACCTTCCACATTCCTCCAAAGCATAGACCACATTGCTCATAATATTAACTGTGTGTCATCGTCGAGCTGGGGATAAACTATACCCGGGAATAACACTCCAAAATACCACATCATACACCCCACAAAAAAATGGATTTTCCGATAGAATGAGAAAAGCATTGATGGATAAGGTGAGCATCATGCTCAGTGGTGTTGGGCTCACACAAGAATTATGGGTGGAGGCAGTCAACACTGCAATATATGTAGTGAATATGTCTCCTTCGTCAACACTAGTCGACACGACTCCAAATGAGGTAGGGTCTCATAAGAAACCTTCGGTGCCACATATCAAATTATTTTTCTATGATGCATTTGTGAATGTTCCTAAAAAAAAGAGGAGCAAGATGGACAAGAAGGAAGTCAAATGTATTTTCATTGGATATAAAGAAGGAATTAAAGGTTATAAGCTATGGGATCCTCCATCAAGGAGAACTGTGTAAAGTAATTCTGAGGAAGTTGTTCAGACTGAGAATAATCCTGATACAATGCAGTTTGAACTAAGGAACAAAGAACATGATTCATATGAGTCAGTTGAATCTGATGAAGAGGTCAAACAACTAACTCTAGTGGTAAGGAAGTCAGAAAGAATAAGAAAACCAATTGAGAGGTATAATCTACCTGAATTCAATTCCACATTCATGATAACTGCCATCAATGATAAGCCCAAGTCGGTCGGTGTGGCAGTCAACTCGGCAAAGGATAAACTCTGGAAGGACACCATGGTCAAAGAGATGAAATCCTTGTACAAGAATTAGACATGGGATTTACTCAAGTTACCTAGTGGAAGAAATCATGTCGGTAGAAAACGAGTATTCAAGAAGAAGATGAATTTTGAAGGAAAAGTCGAGAAGTTTAAAGCTCTAATGGTAGTGAAAGGTTATTTTCAATTCGGGGGATTTGAATTTGGTGATATTTTTTCCCTTTTTGCAAAACCAACTTCCATTAGAATATTAATGTCTCTAGTTGCAACATTCGATATAGAGATAGAAGAGATGGATGTGAAGACAATGTTCCTACATGGGGACCTAGAAGAACAAATCTACATGAAAGATCATGAAGTATTTTTAGTAAAGGGAAAGCAAGAGTTGGTGTGAAAAAAAAAATATCCCTTTATGGTATAAAACAATCTCCAAGGATGTGGTACCATAATTTTGACACATACATACTTAGTCTGGGATTTGAGAGAAGCAAATATGATCACTGCATATATTCCAAGGAAGAAGGTGGGAATTTCATATATGTAGCTTTGTATGTCGATGACATGATGTTGATTGGAAAAAACATGGATGCAATAAAAGAGGTGAAGAATCAACTATCCTCCAAGTTCGACATGAAGGATATTGGTGTAGCTAAATTCATTCTGGGAATGGATATTAAGAGAGATAGAGTTGATAGAAAGAATTGGTTGAATCAAGTGAAGTATATTGAAAAAATTATGAAATGTTTCAACATGTAGGATTGAAAATCGATGAAGGTACGAATTCCTATAGGAGAAAGGCTTACTCCTAAATAGTTTCCAAAGACACAAGAAGAAATAGAGGACATGACATATGTTTCCTATGAAAGTGTTGTTGGGAGTCTAATGTATGCGATGGTATGCATTCGACCAGACATTGACCATGTAGTTGAGTGTTGATAAGTTACATGTCGACACTTGGAAAGAACCACTGGATAATTGTCAAGAGATTATTCACGTATTTGTGTGGCATGAAGGACTATTCTATATGCTACCAAGGAAACCCTAGAGGTGACAATGGTAAATTAAATGTACATTTCTTTTTTTACGTTGACTCGGCTGGAGATATGGATTGACGGAAGTCAACCATTATATATGTCTTCAAGATGTTCGGTGGTGCAATAAGCTAGATGAGTAAGCAACGTGTGGTTGTATCCTTGTCAACAATAGAAGTTGAATACAAGACGGCTGCTCATGGAAGAAAATAAGCGGTATGGATTCAAAGTTTGTGTTCATGAATCAGGTTTAAGAAGAGATATATGAAGGTCAGTTGTGACAATCAAAGAGAAATTTTCCGGTAAAGAGCCCCGCTTATCATTAAAACACTAAGAAAATTGACGTACAATACCATTTCATAAAAGATATGGTGGAAAGTAACAAGGTGATACTAGAGAAAGTAGGCATGTTGGAAAACATAGCAGACTCATTGAACACTTATATTAGTGTTGTGAAGTTCTCTTGGTGTAGAGAGGAAATGGGCATTGTTTCCCTAGGTCTATGAACAAAAGTTTAGGAATATACTATTTCAACAAAGAATACAACTAATGGAAGAATGTTGGGTTGTTATATTCCTTGTAGTGAAAGTCTATTCGGGGTGAATCGACTGATGGTAGAAGGTCGAGGTGGATTCACAACAGTAAATATTGAGGTGGATCAATAGCAATTCAACGGTCGAGGGAGTCAACCATGAAACTGCGAGGTTGAAGATATCGACGACAAGTCAACCATCAAGAGGTAGAAGTGCAGGCATGAGACGATCAACTAGAGACCGATTAAAAGTCAACTTGTAATCCGACTTGGAGTCGACTTTAATAGAATCCTAGGATTTGTAGGATTTGTAGCCAATGATATGCATGGATATGTAACCATTTTTTGGGTGCCAATATTTAGGTTTTTTCCTATTGTAAATCCTATAAAGAGGCATTTTGTAAGCCATAAAGGATAATGCAAGTTAATGTATAATAACCAATCTTTATATAAATCTTTAGATGTAGCTGTTGGTCATGCATATGTAATCCAAATTCGCTACAGGGTTGTTCTTGCGTAGGAAATAGGGTATGATGTTGATTGTGTCTTAGGTGTGGACCAAGGTTAGAAATGTAACCTTTTATTTATATTGAATAAGACAACAACAAAGAAGAATGATCAAAGGAATGTTGGTTTTCTCGGTTAAGGGTTTCGAGGGTAAAATCTTATTGTACTATGTTATTGCTTGTGTCATTTGCATTCTTGACTAAATTCTTATTCTTTGCTGCTAGGATTAGTGTGGAAGTGTCTTTGATTTCCTAACGCCACCAACGTTATACATGTATAGGGTTCTAGTGTCTCCATAAATAGTTGTTTTTCCTAGGCATGATAGCTTCAATAAACATTATCTCATCTGTATCACACACATACAGTCATTATGAGACAATATTATAAAAATTCCATTTATAAATTCAAATTTGTTTCTTAAAGAAACTCAACTTGTTCCCAAAATATGAAAATTTATCTCATACTTTTCTTCGTTTTAGCAACAACATGCATCAATATTTATTATGGCCTTCTACAACACCATATTGGAGACTAATTTTCCTTCCATACTTCCATATTACATTTAGAAAATATATTATTAGTGCTTCTTGCATAATATACCATATACTTGTATTGTAACAATTTCAAAGCTTACAAAGTGATATTAGAATTCTTTATATTTAACAATTCAATCACAACTAACAATCTATTTATTAACAACAATGGAATTCTCATTCTCTGCATATATATTATCAACATCCAAGATTTTACTTTGTTCCTATGACATAGATTTCTTGTCACTACTTTAACTTGCAACTCCCTTGTTGAATTATTTAACAACTCCTGAAATGTTCTCAACCTCACAAGTTATTACTAATTACATCATTTCAGTTGTTAGCATAATAATTTGTTTTCCTTTGGCAGTGGTACATACCATAGTAGAAGTATTTGGTCATATTAATCTTTTTTATATGTAAATTTGGCAGTAGTAAGAAGTTCAATGAATTTTCTATATAGTATTGATAAGGTACACTCAACCTACCTTTTATCGTCTTCTTTAAATATTAACATGTAAAATGTACATTTTTTTTTAGAATGGTTCACATTAAACAACCTCATAAATAATTTTAAAAATGGGTTGTTTTAAGCTCCTTGCACCAACAAAGTCCAAAATCTCCCAACAACTTAGCAAACTAGTAAAGAAGTAACAAAACTGCCATATACACTCACAAATAATGCCAAAAGGAAAGTAGCAAGAAACATAAACAAGATAAGGTCTAGATGGGCTACACAGAGAAGACTTTGAAGTGTCTGATAGAGGGTCATCCCTGTCTTGGGGTAGTGGCCTCCGACCTTCCACATCTGGCTTTAGAGTTCTTATCCTTAGAAGAAAAAAAAGAAGCCCTTGATTCTTCTATGAATTATGTTATCAAATCAAGTTAGGGGATGAATTAAAGTGAGAAAAAATCTAAATTCAAAAAATCCGCAAACTGTAGCCCTTTTTATATAAAACATTGTAAATAATTTTTTTATTAATAATCCAAAAGGATTTATGTCAAAAATTTGTCTAACATTCCAAAGATCAAATTTAATAATAATGGAATCTTTCTATATGGATTGTACATTTTCATTTTCATGAAGTGACCAAAGGCAGAAAATGACCCGATCAAAGGACAACTACAAGGTAGCAACTAGAGATATAAGAACATAGTAGATCATAAAAGGAGAGAGGTGGACTTTGAGGTTGGAGACCGAGTATTGGCACATCTGAGGAAGGAAATATTTCAAAGAGGGAATTATAATAAACTCAAGATGAAGAAGATATGACCTTGTAAAATCCTCAGGAAATTTTCTATAAATGATTATGAAATTGAACTGCCAAAGGACATTGGAATTTCACCAATATTCAGCGTAACAGACTTATATCCTTATAAGTTGAACGACACAGAAGGAAAAAATGAGAAAGATAAGATTCAGTGGAAGAGATAGATTCCCGTAGTAGAGAAGCTTCAAATAGAAGAGATATTATATCAAAGGATTGCTAAGAGAACCAAAAGAAAAATTTACTATGAATATTTAGTTAAATGGAAGAATCATCCAACAGAAGATGTCAGTGGATAACTAAAGAAGACATCTAGAAGCATGGAAAACAAGTTTAGGAGATCATGGACACGAGTCCATGAATATTTGTTTCAGAGGAGCATGATGCATGAGCATCATCGTCATGATTTAATAAGGCAGGGTGGAAGATGACATAGCATTCAACGCAACTCATTATAATTGGTTTGGATTCCAAGGAGGGAGTGTCACTTTAATTTTGTGACATTTGTAATTAAATATCCCATGAGATATTCAAGATAGATCCTTTGTATGTGCTCCAGGAGATTGTAATTGCCTTTAATTCTTGTAGGATTGTGGATATTTTGAGTGTCGACTCATATCTGAATTGTAATTGTTCATTTATTGTAATAATCCTAATCGTAGTATTCTTTAAATTATGATAATAAATAACTAGGATATTCTAGAAGGAAGGCTCGAGAAGCCCCTTCTTGTATAAATAAATGTAATATATTCCCATAAGAGGTTGTTGAAAAGGTTTCTCTTGCTGTTAAAGAATCTTATTACTACTAAGAGTCTACTAAAAGGAGTTGGAAGTTGTTAGTTTGTTGTTGAAGATTGTTGAATGCCTTTGTAAATTGTTGCTGATGAAATAAAGAAAGAAGGAATTGCTCACACATTTATGTGATTGTGAATATGTGTATCTATGAGTAATTGGATAAATGTTATGTGTTACCTCTGTATTTGTGTGTGTATCTAAATGATTTTATTGAATGATCCCTTGAATTGAAATATAAGTTTCAATTGTTTCTGTTCTAAAATCTGAGTGCAACGAGTGCATATTTACAACACAAGGTGTGCGGAGGATGAACCTATTATAGGTTAGAAGTTAAAGAGATACAGCGTAAGTTTGCACAGAGAAAGCACGAGTGCGTCTACACTCACAATAGTGTAAAATCTCAATATGAGGGACATAGTGAAAGGAGTGCACTAAGTAAATACTTTGCTAAGTGCTGATAAAGCTCATGAGAGATAGTGCAAGGAGTGAGAAGGTGACTTTTAAAAGTCCAAATCCGAGGAGGGAAGCACAAGTTGTGTGCCAGAGTCTGATTTATTCAGGTAACAAATCTCAAGGAGGGATAGCAAGAGTAGATCCCCAATTCCTTCAAACTTTGACACCCCGATACTTTTTAAGTTGTTTGTCACAAGAAAGACTTGAAGCTATGAAGTCACAGAGTGAATATACACCATATATCAATAGGCGATTGTAAGTTGTTCGATCCCTGAGTAGTTTGGTGATTCTACACCCTAGGAGAATTTAGTCGTTGTTGCGTGGAGTGGAGAAAATCCGAAAGTCCCGATGATGTGAGACCTTTTCATCGTGAATTATAAAGAATTGTATTAAATGAGCATAAATTAAAGTGCACCATTAAAGAAGGGAAAACTTAAAAATTCAAAGAGACATAAGAATCAGATATGACCAAAAAAACTTGATAACAAAGTTCGTCCCTGGTGGACTACATCTCTGGGTCATGCTCTCAAATGGGTAGGCGCTTTCATTAACTCAGCAAAAGAATTTGGAAAATACATAAATATACCTCATTTTGAAATCAAGCTGCAGAAATAATACTCAGATCATAAAATAGACAGCACCACTGAATTTGTGGCTTCAAATTACCCAAAAATGATTGTCTCCACGCTCTGATCTAACTCTGGCACTCCCAGGCCAAGTAGAATTTCATCTCAATTTTCGTTCCCTTTGCAACCTGCAATGATGAAATTTGTGTCTTGAAATCCATGCTTGCAATTATGTATGGTCCATGCCCCTTGTTTTTCAACTATGAGCAGATTGCACCTTTTAAGTAATTTCCACGGGTGGATATACCATCTGGTACTCGTGGCACATTGGTTATGGGAGGATTAGTTAAGGTGTTGGTCATTGTAGAGGTTTTGGGGTCGAATCCCATTGGAATCCATTTTGGAATGTTGGTTGTTTATATATATATACAGTGTAATATATTCTCCCGCTAACTTTAGCAGAGTCTAGACACCCTTCTAACGTGTCGTTAAAATTGGTGTGGTCTGCCAGATTTGGCAGACCCACCATTTTTAAAATTAAAAATTCTATCATGGGTTAATATTGGGCATTTCTGATATGCCACGTGTTGCTCGATGATTGGGCCACATGGAACCCACTAATAAGTCCACCTGTATGCTGACGTCACTTCCCCATCATTCTGTACCTAACACGTGGCAGTTTTCTACTAGTCCACATGGACCCTTAAAAATCCCATTGGCGGGTGACACGTGTCAGCCTCTCGTGCTACCATGTGGCATGATGAAGTTAGCATCCCATGTGATGATGTCACCCTTCCATGTCAATTGTTGACGTCATATTGTAGGAATCATGATGTGGCCTCGTGTTGACTGGCCATGTTTGACCGCAACTTTGACCATGAATATCTTTCAAACTGTAAATGTTTTTGATGATTCGTTTTTGTTGTTAGAAATATTTTGATGAACTCTTCACGATCATTCCATTTTCACTCAGTTTTGAGAACTTTGAATTGTTTCCCTTTCTCTGTCTGCTAGAGACATTCTGAGCATTTTGAGTTGCCTCTGTGAGTTCTGAGCTATTCTTAGCCTTCTTTAGATCCTTTTTGGATCACCCGAAGCCCATAGTAAATCCTAACCGTCAGTTTTTAGGTATACGTAGACCGTATATTTTCAAGTTGTTCGAAATTTGACTATTTATATGACTTTAATTTGGGATTGTTTTGGCGTGGAAAATACCACAAGCCCTAGATTCAGGAGTGAACACAGACCGTTGATCTGAGGGTAAACGTCAATTGTCAGATCTATGGATTTTGACCCTTCGCTAGTTAGGATGTTTTGGTTACAAAGTGTTATGTTGGTAAATATTCCAAAGCATCAAAGTTTTAGAGCACCGTAGTGAACCCCTTTTAATTAATTCTCTAATTCATGAGCATGAATCCATTGGAGAAAGACGACCCTTGTGAACAAAAATATTTTGCATGGAGAGAGAGAAAAATCACGTGGAAAAGAGTTTAAGGGTTATGTGGGGGCCCGAGAGCCACTTCGTCTCTTTTGTAGTTTGATCTTAGACCGTGAGGTCCCGCGAGCCCATAGGGAGTTTTCATCATAATGAAATTCTTCTACTTCGAAAATTGGGTTTATTTGGAGGTACGTGTCTAACGTATGTACCCAAGCAGTGGCCATAATCTTTGTTTATCCATCGAAGGGTGGAATATTTAACCTTCCCACCTTTCTCAAGAGATCAAAATTATGTGGCATATGTGTTCCTATATTACCCTCCCTTGGGTCGTACTTATGTTTGAGTTCACAAAATTATTTATAGGAAACATTCTCATGGATGTATGTTTATATCCTCTCGTACTCTTTGTATGAGATGTTAATATCAATCCCCTGGTGTGGTTTCTCCTTTTCTTCTATAGGATACCCTATCAAGAACTATGGTAGTAAATGCCCAGGGATCTTTAAGTTATTTCTATGATTTGGTGTGTGGTTGTTTCTATTCTTAGAGTGTATTATGTCACTCCAACAAGATCCACTGGGTCCACCTTGATCTGCACCATTCATATTTTTGTGCTGTCCTAATAGTTGTGTGAATGCCTCAAGTGACTACTACTAGAATTTTGTTGTATCTTCCTATCTCTTGAACAAATATTGTACTATATTGATCACCTGATTGTTGTCTCCCATGCTTCCTTCTGGTTCTGACTCTCATGTTTTATTTCTATTTCTTTTTTTGGTTATTCTCAAGAAGTCCATCCTCCACACCCTTTTCTTCTAGGAATCAATGTAGTCATAGGCTAGAAGAATCACCATCTTTGATACAACTATAATGTTTGAAACTACAATAGATGGGAAATATATGTGTACTGCCCAATATTATTATTATTATTTGTGTGGTTTTATATAAATGTTTGTTGGAAGTGCCAAATAGTAGATTAAACATAGATCACACATCCATTGCACATAGAATTCAACAAATAACAATGGCATCTTATTATGGATGGAAGTTCCCCCAAAATAAGTACAATGATACTAAGGGTTGTAATTACAGTTGCAGAATACTACTAAGAACACAAGATAATGGTTGTCAGGAAACGTCACAATCTTCTACATAATTTAAAAACACAATGGAACTTAGAATGATTCCAAGATATGTAACCCAAGACTCTTCAAGCCTTCCTATGCTCTTCTCTGGTGATGTTTTTTCTTTGGTCAGACCTAAAATTGTTTCAAAATCCTTCGCAGACTGGATCCGATGAGTTGTTGCAAAACCACAATTCACAGGGGTTCTCGTAGGACGCCTACGAGGTGTTTAGCGGGGCCTCGCAGGATGACCCTATTTTAACCTACGGGGACGCCTTCTTTTCTAGGTGCACAAAAATCTCCTACACTCGTAGCCCTTATGAACATCCTCCTCAAACATTTAACGGAAACCCCTTATGTGAGCTGATCTGACTTTATATTCTCTCTAAAACAAAAACAAGCACCACAATGCACTCAAATAAGGATTCCATATGAATTCCCCCTCTTGTCTAGCTACGGTGGATATTGTACCACTAAAACTAAACCTACAATGGAAGGGTTTTTCCCCAAAACCCCAGAATTTTTTTTGGCTACAAGATAACTCAATAAGATATCAAAGCATAATAACAAGGGGAAGGGTTTCTCCTATATTTGTCTTTCCTTTGGATCTTCTCTATCTTTCCCCCATTTTGACCAAATCAAATCTTCACTTTATTTTCCCTCCAATTGCATTAAATATAATTGTTTATTTTATTTAATGTCACTTTTAGGGTTTGACATTATTTTTACCTAGTGACACCTCTTTGATTCCCTTTTTCTTTGTTAACTATAGCCTATGGGAAAGGGAGCGCTAAGATTTTAGGGAAAGGGGGATTAAGCCAAAAGGAATATTTTATTAATATTCCTAAAAATATAAAGTATAAACTATGGATATAAAGTATATCCTAAGTTCTAAATTGGGAAATGTATCCCATGTGGGCCCAAGCTAGTTCCCAACGTGATAAGTGTCAAGTTGGGAACATGCAAATATAATTGGGGGGATTTAGTTTATTGGGCCATAATTCCATTATCGTTCTTACCATCATGCTATCCTACCAAACGTATTTCATGTTGTCATTACCTATACTTATAGATGTACCTGTACCATGGAAATATTTGGAGTTGGAATGAAGAGGCGGTTTGTGAGGCCTATAATACATTGAAGAAGCGGGTTGTTAGTCCTATGAGCATTCCCTCCAAGTGAGGGAACTACTGGGAATTGATTTACCAAGGTTCCAAGATACAACTATGGGGATCAGATACTTCTTGTTCGGTCTGTTGTTGAAGCCCCAAAAGGGAAGTGGGGAAGCCAAAGGACTATTTAGTAGATAAGGAGAACACTTTGTGGGGTGGAACATAAATGTGGGGAATGAGGTACTGTAGGCTGTTAGTTAGAGCTAACACCTGAATATAATTTTTATGATGTCTCAGTGACCTTATCCTGGTTAGGATTTTGTTTTCCTAGGTGGATTTTTATCCCTAGCTCGAGGGTGACCCATTGCTAAAAGTTATGAGTAGTGCAGTCTAAGGCTGGAAGGAACATGGAATTTATACATGCAATTGGCATTCTTTTTACCAAATATAAGTGCATAGTGTATGTTAATTTATGTTTTGTGTTAATATTTATGCATTTTCCTTCATGAGTTTTTCTTATATATATATATATATATATATATATATATATATATAGTTTCTATTATTCTGCATTAATCTATGCAATTGAAGAGCATTTTCGTTAATTAAATTGGTATTAGAGTTTGAACTTTTATGTGTAATTTCCCAAGGATGCTACAACTACACTCAAGAATCAATACCCTCTTCCCAAGATCGATGATTTGTTAGACCAATTGCAGTATGTCAAGTACCTCACCAAGGTGGATCTCAAATCAGGATACCACTAGGTTTTTATAAAATAAGAAGACACTCGGAATATCACCTTCAAGGGGAGCCAAGGTTTGTATGAATGGTCGGTCATATCATTTGGTTTATGTAATGCACTAGCTACATTTATGATACCAATGAATGATGTGTTGCACCCATATTTAGATTCATTTGTTATAGTGTATTTGAATGATATATTGATGTGTATCTCTACTTGGAAGGACCACATCTCACATATCATGTAGGTGTTAGAGAATCAAAAAATTCACCAGTTGTTTCCTAACCTCAATAAATTTGAGTTTTCTCTGTAGTCATTGGTGTATTTGAGGTATGTTATCGGTGGAGGGGACCTAGAGGTACATCCCACAAATATGGATGTGATCATAAAATGGCTAGTTCCTACTAATGCCATTGAAGTTAGGATATTTTGGGGGAAGAAAAAAACCAATGGAAGTTCAATGCATCCCTTTTAGTGGTACCTACACCACCCCATGCCATAAAAACAAGAGGCAATAGGTTATAGTGGGTAAAGAATCAACAAACATATTTTGATGAGATAAAATGAAAGATCATTCAAGCACCAATTCTTCCATTCCCTAACTTGCATAATCCCTTTAAAGAGGAGAGAAATACAAGTGGGTATGTTATGGAAGAAATTTTCTTGCAAGGCGGTAATCCAATATGATATCATTCTGAGATGTTTCATGGTGGATTTTTCAACTTCCCTACGTATGATAAGGAACTCTATGTCCCAGTTTAAGTTGTTAAGAAGTAGAGGCACTACCTGATGGTCAATGAAACCATTATATACTTTGATCACATACCACTTTGGTATTTGTATTAGAAGGGAAGCACTAATAAGTTGGTGGAAATTATTTCAAGACCACCACGTCCAATATTACATCTTTGGTAATTATTATACACATGGATCCTTTTACCCATGATGCATATTGATCTAAAAATGATAAAGACTTGTATTCTTGAAAATATTTGCAAGTTTTAATTCAAGTGTTCTTATGCAAATGGATCAATTTTGCAAACACAATCTTTCATATAAATTACATATTCAAGGTGCATATAAACATCAGCAAATAACAGTGAACAGAAAACACATAACACAACAAATGATAAAGGAATTCACCCCTCTCTTGGGCTACATCTCCTGGTCGAGCTTCCAATGGATCTTTTGTATTATTTTCTCAAAGTGATAAAATATGTTCTTTACAATGCTCAAAATTCCAAATAGATGGCTCCAATGGCTTCAGAATGTCCAAAAACCCCTAGCTAGGCTTTTTCGGCACCTCGTTTGGCCAAAAATTGAAGAAGATAGGCTTCCTGGAAGTTCCCATTCAAACTTGTTGTCTCTGGATCACCAAAATGCACCTCTGCGTCCTCAACCTAGCCCCAATGCGCATATTTGTGTTAAAACTCAGCATCGGACACAACTACAAAATGGTGTGAACTGTAGGATGGTTAGGGTGCGCCTAGCCCCTAACTGCCAAGTCCGTGGGCACATGGACCACCATATGACTGTGCACATATACAAAAAAGGGGTCAAGTTTTTAAACCATATGGTAATAGTCAAAGGGTGCACGCGCCGGTGGTTCCATAGCATACACATATGACCGGGGGTTGGGGCTAAGCCCCGACCCGGACCGCGCCCCAACTTACAACAATAATCAATTCAAACAATTTTTTTACCGTATATATAATAAGAATCAAACGGTCGTGCACTAGTTGCGCGGCCCTTCCCAAGGCTCGTCCCCTACTCGGAGGTCGCAGGGTCGAGTCCTTCCAACTACAAAAGTTTTAAACCATAGCCAAGGTGACACATGGCAGCCATTAATTGGGCCACGTGTCATCATTCCATTCGCCACCAATGCCATGTGTCAAGAAATGATTCATCTTCCAAATGCCAACCAACACCTACCACGTATCGTACGGCCCTGCCAAGTCAGCATCTGTACAGACTGTACGGACTGTACAGTTAGCACATTTTGTTTTTGCCCGTTTGATGATTTGAACAGAATGCGATATCTCTCTCATCTGACGTCCATTTGAACCCAAAAAAGTTGCGTTGCATTCGTGACGATGAGGTCTACGCACCTGTTCGATTTGAAGCGATTCCGAGCACTTTGAATTTTGAGCAAAATTTGATCCCTTGGATCACACCTCCCCATTGGAAAGCTTTTGGACCTCCAAAAGACTATTTTCAGTCTATCTAAAGATGAGGGTATAGTTACCTCACCTTTCCAACCTCAATCCACTTGGCTTTGGTTGGATTTGTGCCTTTAAGACCAATTCGAAGATATTCCACATTTCCTTGTTTTGAAGTTCTCATTCTCCTGTCAAGTATTGTGTCTTCATGCAGTTCTGTAAGATATTATGGGGAGAAATCAT
>ML778709.1:1159334-1203685 GCA_009831015.1 Picea engelmannii
CTTCTTGAAGGATGAGAACTTGGCTCTACAAGTTGACCTTCTCCTCTTGTGAGTTTCAACCTTGTGAGCATCAGAAAACAAAACACTTGCAAATAATCAAGTCTTCAAAAACCTAAGCTCTGATACCAACTTGATCTAAAAATGATAAAGACTTGTATTCTTGAAAATATTTGCAAGTTTTAATTCAAGTGTTCTTATGCAAATGGATCAATTTTGCAAACACAATCTTTCATAGAAATTACATATTCAAGGTGCATATAAACAACAACAAATAATAGTGAACAGAAAACACATAACACAACAAATGATAAAGGAGTTCACCCCTCTCTTGGGCTACATCTCCTGGTCCAGCTTCCAATGGATCTTTTGTATTATTTTATCAAAGTTCTAAAATATGTTCTTTACAATCCTCAAAATTCCAAATAGATGGCTCCAATGGCTTTAAAACGTCCAAAAACCCCTAGCTGGGCTTTTTCGGCACCTTGTTTGGCCAAAATATGAAGAAGATAGGCTTCCTGGAAGTTCCCCTTCAAACTTGCTGTCTCTGGATCGCCAAAATGCACCTCTGTGTCCTCAACCTAGCCCCAACACCCATATTTGTGTTAAAACTCAGCACCGGACGCAACCGCAAAGTGCGAACGGTAGGATGGTTAGGGCACGCCTATCCCCTAACCGCCAAGTCTTTGGGCACATGGGCCACCATATGACCGCGCGCATATACAAAAAAGGGGTCAATTTTTTAAACCATATGGTAATGGTTGGAGGGCACGCACGCTGGTGGTTCCATAACATACACATATGACCAAGGGTCGGGGCTAAGCCCTGGCCCGGACCGCGCCCCAACTTACATCAGTAATCAATTCAAATAATTTTTTTATTGTATATATAATAAGAATCAAACGGTGGCACACTGGTTGGGCGGCCCTTCCCAAGGCTCTTCCCCTGCCCGAAGGTCGCGGGGTCGAGTCCTGCCAACTACAAAAGTTTTAAACCATAGCCAAGGTGACACGTGGTGGCCATTGATTGGGCCACATGTCATAATTCCATTCGCCACCAATGCCACATGTCAAGAAACGATTCATCATCCAACTACCAACCCACACATTCCATGTGTCGTACGGCCCCGCCACGTCAGCATCCGTACGGACTGTACAATCAACACATCTTTTTTTTGCCTATTTGACGATTTGAACAGAACGCAATATCTCTCTCATCTGACTTCCATTTGAACCCAAACGAGTTGCGTTGGGTTCGTGACGACGAGGCCTACACACCCGTTCGATTTGAAGCGATTTCGAGCACTTTGAATTTTGAGCAAAATTTGATCCCCTGGATCACATACAAAGAGGCATGCACAGAAGATGAGGACATTAAAGAGGTGTTTTAAGAGATACAAGACCAAATTGAGTAGAATAATATGATGTTAATGTTGACTATCATCTCCAAAATGGTTTTATCTACAAGCTAGACAAACTTTGTGTTCCTAAAGGTGAAATATTGTATCTTATCATAGAATCTCACACCTCTAAGGTTGCATGATATTTTGGTGTCGAGAAGAAGGTTGCTAACTTACAAAGGTATGTGTACTGGCCCATAATGTAAGAATTTGTAGTTTGGTATATTAGAGAATGAATGTTTTGTTGTACCATCAAGCCTAGTTATAAGAAGCGAGATCTATACCACCCTTTACCTATACCCACTCAACCTTGGGAAAACATTTCCATGGATTTTTTGGGTTGTTTTATAACAACTAGGAAGGGACACAAATATCTATTTGTGGTAGTTGATAGGTTCAATAAGATGTGTATTCTCATGCATTGTAAGAACACCATCAAAGGACAACAAAAAAAAAACATGTTCTTAGAATAGGTCTGCGTGAACTTTGGGATACTTAGGAGCATCATCTCATATAGGGATACTATATTTTTTAGTTCATTTGAGAATACACTTTGGTAGAATATGGACATGAATTTGAATGGATCTACACCATTCCATCGACAGACATATGGGAAGAAATAAGTAGTCAACATGACTTTGGTGCAGCTTTTGCGGGGTTACAATTAGAAGCATTAGAAGACTTGGGATGTAATTTTGATCCATATTCAACACTCTTATAAAGCGCGGTCCACAATTCTACTAAAAAGTCCCCTTTTGAAACCTTCTTTGGATATTTTCCACCTTCTCACTTGGATATTTCTTATGGACATCAAGAACGAATGAGGGAACACATCACATGAGAAGCATTGAAAATAGATAAATTTGTTGAAAATATTAGCAAATCCATTTGCAAGTACAAGAGATGTTGAAGAAATTATAGAAATATTATAAAGAAAGACATGATCAACACATAACCAAAAATCCAGTCAAAGTGGGAGACTAAGTTTGGTTACAACTAAACAAGGAAATACTATAGGGTACATGTAAAAATATCAAGGCCCCATAGTATGAACCTTTTGAGGTATTGGAGAAGGTGGAAGCTAACGCCTCCATAATTGATGTAGGAGCATCACTCCAACTCAGCATAAGTGCCAACCAGCCAACACATCCAAAGCGCATCCATGTAGGAGAGAGGGAAAGCCCTCTCATTTTTAAAAATTTTGAAATCCGATCCCATGTGGGGATTTGCATTGTAAGGCTTTTAATGCCAAGACACTCCTTTGTACAGGAAGTGGTTGAGGTTTCCTTAAATGGTAGCCTGCAACAAGCCCATGTCATATTCAGGCCTAGACACTCCATTTATGTAATGAAACCGTAGGAGCCGCTCTATGATAGAGATAGCTCAAAGATGGTAAGGTTGAGGATAAGCTCGGGAGAGCCCTCTTTGTAATTAGGGATTGATAGAGAAGTTAACGAGAGTGATAGGACTCAAGTAGGGTAGAAATTTAGGAGAGACCAGAGAAAAGAGGTCTCGAGAGAGGGAGCCCAAACTCTATTGTAGTCTGAGCTCAAACACATTGTAAAGAGGCATTTCATATTAATACAAACAGGGCAGTTTTTCCTCCATGTTGTTTTTCATGTGTTTGTGAGTTCATGAATGAATGTATTTATGTGTTGATGATATGCTGTAAATGTATGTTAGTTTGCATTTGCAGGTTATAGAAAAAATTCGTTGTCTGTTGGGTTATTTAATTCCAAGTCTAGTTGTGGCTTCATGCAAGGGGCTGCATGACAGAACACTGCGGGTTCTATAAGCCAGTGCATAGAGTGCACTTCTGATTTCTGTAGAATTTGGACAGAGTTGTGCCAAGAGGGCATACCAGAGGAAGTATTAGACCCAGGGAGAAGCCTCAAGGTTGTTGAACACCTTGGAGGTTAGAATGTGCAGAGGAAGGCATAGAGAAAACATAATCACTGAGTGTTTTGTGGAAGCTCTGCGAGGAGGGCATTGAGAAAGTGCATAGAGTGCACAAAAGAACTCTATTCTAAGTTCAGAGATAAGAGAAGTTTCGAGGAGAAAAACACTCACATAGTTGTTGAATACTATGTTTGTTCAACGAGTGCTTGAGAAGGAAGTTGCCAAGAGGGCACCAAATTCCCCTTTGAAGGGAGAGAGAAGGACTGAGTCCCTTAGAGATTCAAGTTTTGAAGCTCAAGAAGGATAGTGTTTTTGTGCACAAAATAACAACAAAGAGGAGAAAAAGGTTGAGAAACCCTTTGAGGTTTCACAGTCGACAAAGTTTAGGAGGGACAGTGTTCCTAGAACAAAGGCAAGATCCAAAGGAGTTGAGCTTGTAGGGGAAGCGAAGGTCGAGGCCTTTGAAACTTCAGAAAATATTCCAAGGGAAAGGAATAAGTTCTCAAGCTTAAGAGGGAGCACAACTGCCATCATATCGCATGGAAAGAACAAATAGTTGTTGGATCTGGAGGAAGGAGCACATAGTTTAACCTCCAGGATGGTCGCGCAGGAGAGCAACTGAAAATGAACGGTGGAGACACTTCGTAGAGAAGTGTCGAAATCCCGAAGACCGTTGGATCTTGCAAAGTAGTGAGGAGATTAAGGTTGAGTGTCTTCCAACACTCTAAGGCATGGAATTTCGGTATTTTGGAGTTCGGGATATGGAGCAGCAAAGGATTGTGGAGTCGTTGCATCGCTAACTCTCGGTTTGTGAAATACTGAAATCTCGTGCTCATTTCGTGATTTTGAAGTTTGGGGTTTGGAGTGGCGTAGGATTGTGGAGTCTCTGCATCACAAACTCCCGATTTTTGAAATCCCGAAATCTCATGCTCGTTTCGTGATTTTGGAGTTCGGGGTTTGAAGCGGCGAGGGATTGTGGAGTCGTTATATTGCGAACTCCTAGTTCATGAAATCCTGAAAGAAGCTAGACAGTCAGATCTGGAGTGCAGTGGCCTGCGAGTCACTGGATCAAGGACAAGTGCACAAGGTTCAGTCCCTGGGATGTGCATGGGAAGAAGGATCTGGGCCGTTAGATCTAGCACCAAGGACCATGAGCCATCGCATCCAAATAATGTGCGCGAGGTTTAAACCTCGTAACAACAAAAGGAAGAGAAGGCCAGTCAAAGTCCCAGAAAGATAAGGACCATCCATTGGTTGGAAGGACACGTGGTGGAGATCCACATATTTCGGGGATTCGAGCATCGAAAGGTAACAGGAGGGGTCTTTCGACTTCACAACCTGCGAAGTTCAGAAAAGCATCGGAGCCGTCCATTCTGGAGGAAAGGTGGCAGAGATATGGAAGCTACCAGGAGTTTGGGTACCGGGAGTTGAGAGGTGAAGACTCCGCAGATATCCTAAAAAGAAGATAGTCGGGATTCAATCTTGGTCGTTAACTAAGAGGAGAATCTGGACCGTTGATCTCTCAAGGGGGGAGGTTTCGACATTTCGGGGTACACGAGTTCAAAGGACCAAGAAATGTTGCAGCTGGAGTCACGAATTGTGAAATCCCAAAAAGAAGACAGTGGTCATGGGTATTTCGGCATTTTGGGACCCATGATTTCTAAGGACCAAAAATTGTTGCAGCCGGAATCGCAAAATCCCAAATCTCAAAACCCTGAAAGAATTCGGAGGAATAGCCTCAGGTCACAGGACCGGTCATATGGAAAATCAATTAAGGGGGGAGCCATGGAGTTAGACCCTATTTCGGGTTTCAACAATTTGAAAGACAGAGGACAGGGAGGAACACTTGCATCGCGATTCCCCAAATCGCGAAAAGCCGGTAAGCGCTTTGACGTGAAGCGCGTGGTCACAGGACGTGGTCACGTGGACGAAGGCCAAGGGGCGATACAGATTCGTTAAACCCTTTTCGACGTTTCGCTAACCAGAATTTGAAGAGACAAGGAGTTTGGGAGAACATGCAGGAGTCCTAAAACCCCGAAATGCGAAAGGTGGGTGTTGGTTCAGAATAGAGAAGAGCATCGAAAAAGGAGGTGTGCGTGTAGGTGTTATCAAGACTTGTGCCAGAGGAAAAAGGGGACCTGTGGATTTGTTCAGGGAGGTCCAACAAGAGCCCGAAGAGCCATTTATGCTCGGAAGAAGAATGATCCAAAGACGAAGAGGTCGCAGAACCCTACTGAGGTGGAGGGTCTGCATCAGGTGGTATCAGAGACACTTTCTGTCTGTAGATTGCACGCAGAGGGAGGCAGAGTAGAATGGGAGATAGTCTGATGCATCAGGTGGAATCAGAAGCAGAGATTCATCTGTATACAATAGGTGAAGGAAGACAGGGTGTTGATGTCTCATGGTGATTGTTGTAGGGTGTGCAGCAGTCAATAGACAACCAGGTGAGCTGTAGGAAATGTTGGAAATGCTCTCAGTTGCAGAGTGAGAGCAACAAGTTTGCCAAGAGGGCAGACAGGAACAAGGAAATGCTACTAAAGGACATGAAAGTAGTGGAAGAGGAGACCACCAACATATGAGTAGAGCAGATATTGACAAATAACTCATTGAGATAAGGGTGAGAATGGAACAACTGACATTGAAGATGCAGCAGGAGGCAAAAGCACATTGGGTGTATGAATGGCCTCTGAACAGGAAATCCAAATGGCCTGTTCAAAATTTACTGGCCACGAAACAACAACAAAAGTTGAGGAAGTGGCTGAAGTATGCTGAAAGCCTTAGTGACATAGAGCTAGTTTGCATCTATGAGCTAGAAGTTTGAGAAACCCTCAGTGATGAGGAAGAGGGATCAATTTCAGATCTCATAAACTGCCAAGAGGGTAGGGATGAATTTTCTAATTACCAGGTGGGCAATGAAATGAGATCATTAGAGGATCTCATAGACTGTCAGGAGGACAGTAGTGGAAATTCATATTTCCAGAAGGGAAATGGTATGAGATTAGCAGAGGATCTCATAAACTTCCAAGTGGGAAGAAGTGAAATTTTGAGTTGCCAGGTGGGCAATGGGAAGAGATCAGCAACAGGTCTCGCATACTACCAAGGGGGCAGTGGTGAAAGTTTATATTTCCAAGTGGGCAATGAGATGGGATCACTGGATCTCATAGACTTCCAGGTGGGCAGGGGAACATAAGTGATACTGTCTGAAAGTCTCAAGGACTGAGGAGTGAGTTCAGGTAAGCAAGGAATGTCGATGGGTATGGGATCAATTGATCTCATAAACTGCCAGGTGGGCTGCAGAAAAATCCCATACTGCCATGTGGGAAAGGGTGAAAAGATGAGGCTATGTGAAAGTCTCATGAACTCATAGGATATTTCAGGTCAGCAAGGAGTGCTGACAGGAGAGGCTCAGAAGAGCATTCTGATCGTTGGAGGAATTGAGATATTCCTACCACTTAGCCCAGTTGAGGTGAGAGCTTGTGTTGCAGAAGTAGCAACAGAATACAGATAGCCAACAGTGACTGTCATGGAATAATAAATGGAGTAGACACTGATGTCTACCCCAGCAGAAGGAAAAGAGCATTCAATCGAGTTTCTCAAAATTTTCAGCCAGGAAGTTGAAACAGAGATGAGTGCAGCACTGGAGCCTATAACAGAGGAGGAAGCAGACAACATGGATTTTGTTGATCTGTATGAAGAATTGGAAGCCCTGGAGAAGAGGGTTATAGTGCAAAGCTTGCACATCCAACAGATCAAGTTGGAGACAGATGGAGGAGCATACCAACCCCAGGAGAAGCTAGAATAAGTTTTACTTGAGCCAACACAAGGAGAAATGATAGCAGCAGAAATGACATAGGAAGAAGCTGAGTAGAAAGTTAGTGAGGAGAATGGAGAGTTGGAGTCTACAACAGAGTGGCCACCTAGTGCCACAAAGAGAGATAAATATAACATGGGAGCTCTAGTTGATCGACCCATTTGCAGGGAAGAAGTGCAGTGGAGCAGACTGCAAAAGGAGAGCTAGCCATGGGAGCAGCTAAACAAAGTGATTGAGGAAATTAGAAGTTGATGTTGAAGTCATAACAGGGAGCTTCCAGCGAAGAGAAACTGAGTGGAAGAGAACCTGCAAGAGCAATAGGGAAGCAACAACAACAGCGAGTCAGAGGAGCAAATGGACAACTCCAAGCGAAAGTTTGGGATCTAGGTGGAGTTCAACACTGGAGAAGAGGAGCTCATGATCAGGAGATCATGATTTTTCCAGCATAGGAGTATGATGCAATAGCATCGCTCCAACTCAGCATAAGTTCTATCCATCCAGCACATCCAGTGCGCATTCATGCAGGAGAGAGGCAAAGCCCTCTCATTTTTCAAAATTTTGAAATCCGATCCCATGTGGGGATTTGCGTTCTAAGGATTTTAATGCCAAGCCACTCCTTTGTACAGGAAGTGGTTGAGGTTTCCTTAAATGGTAGCCTGTAGCAAGCCTAGGTCGTAGTCGGGCCTGGACACTCCATTTATGTAATGAATCCGTAGGAGCCTCTCTATGATAGCGATAGCTCAGAGACAGTGAGGTTCAGGATAAGCTCGAGAGATCCCTCTTTCTAATTAGGGACTGATAGAGAAGTCAGAGAGAGTGATAGGACTCAGGTAAGGTAGAGGTTTAGGAGAGACCAGAGCATAGAGGTTTCAAGAGAGGGAGCCTAGACTCTATTGCAGTTCGAGCTCGAACACATTGTAAAGAGGCATTTCATATTAATACAAACAGTGCAGTTTTTCCTGCATGCTATTGTTCATGTGTTTGTGAGTTCATGAATGAATGTTTATGTGTTGATGATATGTCGTAAATGTATGCTAGTTTGCATTTGCAAGTTACAAACATAAGTCATTGTCTGTTGGTTTCTTTAATTCTAGGTCTGGCTCTTTGTGGCTTCATGCAAGGGGTTGCATGAAAGAACACTGCGGGTTTTGTAAGCCAGTGCATAGAGTGCACTTCTGAATTCTACGAAATTTGGACAGAGTTGTGCCAAGAGGGTGCACTAGAGGAAGTATTAGACCCAGGGAGAAGCCTCAAGGTTATTGAACACCGTGGAGGTAAGACTATGCAGAGGAAGGCACAAAGAAGACAGAATCACTGAGGGTTCTGTGGAAGATATGCCAGAAGCGAATTGAGAAAGTGCATAGAGTGCACAGAAGAACTCTATTCTGAGTTTACAGATAAGAGAAGTGTCAAGGAGAAAGAAACTCACAAAGTTTTTGAATACTCTATTTGTTCAGCAAGGAGTGCTTGGGCAAGAAATTGCCAAGAGGGCACCAAATTCCCCTTTGAAGGGAGAGAGAAGGACTAAGTCCCTTAGCGATTCAAGTTCTGAAGCTCACAAAGAAAATTGTTGTTGTCCACAGAATAACAACAAAGAGGAGAAAGAGTTTCAGAAACCCTTCAAGGTTTCACGGTCAACAAAGTTCAGGAGGGACAGTGTTCCTAAAACACAGGCAAGATCCAAAGGAGTTGAGATTGCAGGGGAAACGAAGGTCGAGGCCTTTGAAACTTCAGAAAATATTCCAAGGGAAAGGAATAAGTTCTCAAGCTCAAGAGGGAGCACAACTGTCATCATATCGCATGCAAAGAACCAATAGTCGTTGGATCTGGAGGAAGGCACATAGATTTTAACCTCTGGGATTGCCACGTATCAGAGAAGCTAAAAATGAATGGTGGAGACACTTCATAGAGAGGTGTCGGAATCTTGAATACCGTTGGATATTGCAGAGTAGCGAGGAGATTAAGGATGAGTGTCTTCCAACACTCTAAGGTGTTGAATTTAACTATTTTGAAGTTCAAGATTTGGAGCGGCAAAGGATTATGGAGTCACTGCATCGTGAAGTCTTGGTTTGCGAAATCCCAAAATCTCATGCTCATTTCTCGATTTCATAGTTCGGAGTTTGGTGCGGTGAAGGATTATGGAGTTGCTGCATTGCAAACTACTGGTTCTTGAAATCCCAAAATATTGTGCTCGTTTCACGATTTCGGAGTTCGGGGTTTGGAGCAGCAAGGGATTGTGGAGTCACTGCATCACGAACTCTCAGTTCGCGAAATCTCGAAAGAAGCTAGATCGTCAGATATGGAGCGCAGTGGCCTGAGAGCCACTAGATGAAGGACAAGTGCACGGGGTTCATTCCGTAGGAGGTGCATAAGAAGAAGGATCTGATACGTTAGATATAGCACCAAGGACCATGAGTCGTCGGATCGAGATAAGGTGCACGAGGTTTAAACCTCGTAACAACAGAAGGAAGAGAAGGCCCTTCAAAGTCCCGAAAAGATCAGGACCATCCATTCGTTGGAAGGACACATGGTGGAGATCCATGTATTTTTCGGATTCGAGCATCGAAAGGAAATGATGCAGACGCACTTGGCCCTAAGGTTGAGGATCCTCTTACAGGATCGTTCTTCGTTTCCCTTTGAGTCGGATTGCTCTTTCAATTCCCTACTGGAATCTTCTTTCTTTTGATCCACAGGTCCTTTCAGAAGCTTCCCTGGCACAAACAGCACTAGGTGCAAGCTCCCCCTTCTCTGCGTGACCACCGACTATGAACAAGGACTAAACCGAAAGGTTCTTGTCACTATTCGCCACTCGCAAGTTTGTGAGTCGAGACTCTCGACTCTTCCTTCCAAAACTCACGATACCCAAAATGTCGATATGGGTATAGCTCCTTGTTGTCAGCGCCCTCCGTGCATGACCACTGGCTAGGCTTCTCACTAGCTCTTCTTGCCTTCCGCCACTTTGCAAGTCGAAAGGTTGGACTTCCGTCCCCTTATCTTACGAACCCCCAAGACACAAAAAGTCAACGGGGTGTTGACTCCCTTCAATGAACAATGCGTGTCCGCCTGTCTATTCCACGGGGCCACCTTGTGATTCTGCCACGTGTTCCTTACGCTCGACTTCGCACTTCACCACTTCACTCTCCGAAGTGCTGTCTCCTTTGTATCATGACACCCGAAGTGCCGAGATCCCAAACTCCTCAATACTCCTTATTGCAGCTCGCGACTTCAGGACTTTGGGACAAAAGCCTCAACTTTCCTACTGCCGAACTACCTAAATGTCGAATCCCGATACACGTCACCGATATCTTGCCCCACACACACGTCTCTTCACCCCTTCGGGACTTCTCCTTTCACAACCTAGAGTACCCAACCTTTGGGCTCTCACCTCGTGAACCTTCGAATTCGCGAGATCTCTAGATCTCTGCCACCTTTCCTACCCAGATGGGTGGCTCTGATCCACTCGTCACTTTGCTAATTGCCTTTTGCGACTTCATGAACCTTGATGCAAAAATTTTGACCCTTCAACTCACGAAACCCTGAAATGAGATTTCACGATTGATCCAACGACCCTAGCTGGCTTGGATCCTACGAGCTTGATTTCTTCTGAGATTACACTTGAGAAAAGCTCGTCGTAACGTCCTTGCTTCTCTGCAAGATTTAACGGCTCTCGTGACTTCATGAATTCTCCTCAGAGAATTTCGACCATCCGTTTCTTCCTTGACAATTCTTACGAATTGAACCAAGTATTTCTCTGCGGAACTTACCCGCCTGCAACGCAAACTTGCTACACCTCCTCTCAACTCTTAAAGGAACTAACCCTTCTGAGGTTTTCTTTGACAACTTCCTGAAGCTTGCTTGAAAATCTCCAAGTCCTCTAAGGAAAATTCTTGTGCGCACTCCTTGCGGAAATCCTTCAAATACTTCTAAGTATTGAAGTTCTTCGACTCTGCGCACTCCCTGCGACAACAGCCTCTCAACAATTTCACTCAGGTTACAAAACCTGAAACGCTACTCGGCCTGCATACACCTTGCACGGCTCCTATGCTCAACTTGCACTTTTGCGAGAATGAGAACAATTGTTATCCCTCCTGAGCTTTCAGAGATAAAACTCTAAACTCTTGTCAACGCACTCCTTGCAGGAACTCTTACTAAGATAGAGAAACAATTGAAACTCATTCCTTACTCTCTCTCAGACTTCAAACACAAAGCATGAAATCATATACACAGCATATAAAGAAAATGTATAACAGAAAGTAAACATCCATGAGCATAACATTCAACATGCATACACAGAGAACAAACACGACACCATGAATTTGAATCGAAGCTCTTTCTATTAATTCAAATATCTGTAGATGGGTGTTTTCAACTACAACTCTCTGCTCTCTTCTCTATGCTCAATCTTCACAATAATATCACAACTATACAATGAGGGTGTCTATATCCCGTTCTCCCTCTTGCGCTCTAAAACTGTCTAATCTAGAATTAAATTCTATCTACCTATATTCATTACACATAAAGGGTCCTATCTACTATGGACGAGAGCAGATCACTCAAGGTCCTTTTACAATAATACAAGCATGCCTCCACTTAATGACTTCATTAATATTTCAAAACATTTTCAAAAAATGTGCTTGGTTCTTTTCTAGCTGTCTCTTATCTCCACCCTGGCTCGTTGTTGGCTATGCTTGCACACTCTTGCGATTCTCTTGCATCATACTCCCTCACTTGAAAATTTTCATGGGCTCCTTTCCATGAGCTCTCACAAAATATGTCCATGCTTCTGTATTTCAGCTTCATTCTCCCAGCTGGAATATTCAACTGGATGGCCCTTCCACTTGACCAAGTAATCAAATTATTGCTTTCACCTGGTCCTCTTACCAACTCTTTTGTCCAATATGCGCTCCATCTGCGGATTTTCTGCAGCTGGCATTTTTTTTGTCCACTGAATCTCTGGTTGTTCACTACCTTCTTTTGCTTCCTCAGCTTTATAAGGGTACAAATCTGAGATATTGAATATCAGAAAATTTTTGATCCCATCGGGTAATTCAATCTCATATGCATTCGCCCCAAATTTATTCAACACCTTGCATGGCCCGATTTTCTTCATCTTGAGTTTATGATATGTTCCCCTTGGAAACCTTTCCTTTCTCAAATGTGCAAGGATCAAATTTCCAACTTCAAACTGAAGTTCTCTCCTGTGTTGATCTGCCCTGCGTTTATATTCTTGGCTCGAATGTTGTAATTGCTCCTTCACCTAGCTGTGAAGCTCCTTCATCACCTCTGCGAAATCTTCTGCACTAGTGCTCCTAGTCGCACTCTATTATGAATCCCTCAGCTCATAAATTCCTCTTGGTTGCATGCCATAGACAATCTGAAATGGACTATGTCCCATGCTTCTATTGATTGAATCTTTGTAAGAAAACTTCAGTTGTGGTAATAAGTTGTCCCACTAGTTGTGGTGTTCTGTCACCAAGCTCCTCAGCAAGTCTCCCAAACTCCTGTTCATGACTTCTGTCTGTGCATCCGTCTGAGGATGATAAGATGAACTAAACGAAAAGTTTGTTCCCAACTTCTTCCATAAGGTCCTCCAGAAGTTTCCTACGAACTTAGTGTCTCGATCCGAAACTATGCTCCTTGGTAAGCCGTGAAGTCGAATGACTTCTTTGAAAAACAGGTTCGCAATGTGAGTTGCGTCACTGGTTTTCTGACACGGTATGAAATGTGCCATTTTGGAAAATCTATCCACCACCACAAAGATTGAGTCAAACTCTCTTTGTGTTCTTGGCAACCCCAATATGAAGTCCATGTTGACTGCATCCCACGGCCTCTCAGGTATGGGCAATGGTTGATAAAAACCTGCATTTTGCCTCTTTCCCTTGGAATGCTGACAAATTCTACATCTGTCCACAAATCTTTTGACGTTTGCTCACATTCCTGGCCAAAAATATGACTCATTCAACTTTGCGAACGTCTTGTCATGACTAAAATGCTCGACCAATCCTCCATTGTGTCTCTCCTTCAACAAATTCTCCCCCATGGAGCATTACCTTTAAACAATAATCCTTCCTGGATCATGTATTCTACCCATTGGCTTCTATCCTTGAGAATTGGATTCTCAGCTGCTTCATACGCCTCTTTAAAATCTAGATCATCTCTGTACATGTTCTTGAGATCATCAAAACCCAATGTTTTGACTCTGAACTCCTGCAATAGCAAACACTTCCTGCTCAAAGAATCAACAACTTTGTTAGCAGTACTAGAAACATGTTTAGTCACAAAAGTGAAATTTTGCATATATTCAACCCATTTAACGTGTCTCTGATTCAGCTTCTCCTGTTGATTCACAAATTGCAATTGATGATTATCACTATACAAAACAAACTCCTTGGGGATTAAGTAATGTCTCCATTTTTTCAATGCCTGAATAATAGCATAGAATTCCTTGTCATACGTGGAGTATTTCACCTTCGCTTCATTCAGCTTCTCGCTGAAGTATTCTATCAGCTTGTCTTCTTGACTTAAGACTGCCCCTATTGCAAATCCACTTGCATCACATTTTACTTGAAATGTCTTTTGGAAATCAGGCAACACCAAAATTGGTTGTTCCGTAATTTTCCTTTTCAACAAATTAAAACTCTTCTCGGCTTCTTCTGTCTAGTGAAATTATTTGTGTCTCTTCTTCACTGTGTCCATCATCAGTGCACTAATTCCACTGAAATTCCTAATGAATTTTCGGTAGAAACTATCTGTGAAAACTTCGAACTTCAAAGATATTCTTTGGTGATGGCCAATTCTTGATTACCTCCACCTTATCTGGATCCATCCTCAACTTATCTACAGAAATAATAAACCCCAAATAAATGAGCTCTATCTTCATGAATGAGGATTTTTTCATGTTTATTAGCAACTTCTCTTGCTGTAACCTCTTCATGAAAGTAGCCAAATGTTTCAGATGCTCTGCCTTTGTTTTCCTGAAAATCAGTATGTCATCAAGGTACACAATGACAAATTTTCCGATGAAATCCCTCAGGACTTCATTCATCAAATGCATGAAGGTACTTGGTGCATTTGTTAAGCCAAAAAACATAACAAGGCATTCATACAACCCCTCATTAGTATTGAAGGCTGTCTTCCATTCATCTCCTTATCTCATGCGAATCTGATGATAACCACTCTTCAAGTCAATCTTCGAAAAACAAATTGCACCACTTAAGCAATCCATCAGATCATCCATTCTTGGCAATGGAAATCTGTACCTGATGTTTATTTTGTTGACTTTCCTCTAGTCAGTACACATCCTCCAGCCTCCGTCTTTCTTCGGACTGAGTACTGTCGGAACAACACACGAACTCAAGCTTTCTCTGACCAAACCTTTGTCCAACAAATCCTGGACTTGTCTTTTGACCTCTTCATTCTCTTGCGGCATCAATATGTATGCTTCTTTGTTTGGTAAAATAGATCCTGGTATGAGATCAATGTGATGACTCACACTTCTAATCAGTGGAAATGAACAAGGCAATTCATCCACTACTATGTCAGCGAACTCTTCCAGCAGTTCCTGAACCTCTTCTGGTAAATCATCTACCCTTGTGTTGGTTAAAACAATTTTAGGCTTCCTGACCACAATGAATTGTGATTCCTCCTTCTTCTTAACCTATGTAAGAAGTTCCTTCCCACTCATGAGAAGTACAGTGTTACTCACCTTCGGTTTTATTTCTTTATCTTTGATCCAAAACAGCATGTGAGTTCTCCCATTCTTCTCTAGGGTGTATGTGTTCATTCTCCCGTCATGAATCACATTCCTGTCATATTGCCACAGTCTACCTAGCAATAGATGACAAACATCCATAGGAATAACATCACAGAGTATTTCATCCCTATATCCACCTATTTTAAATTCAACTAAACATTGTTTAGTGACATTTACCTGATTTCCTTTTTGCAACCACGAAAATCTATATGGGCTTGGATGATCAATCATCTCCAACTCCAGATTTTATACCATCTCTATAGAAACAAGATTATCCATGCTACCACTGTCTACAATAACTTTGCATTTCTAGTCTTTGGTCTTCCACGTAGTTCGAAAAAGTATGTTTCTTTGGACCGAACTCTCCACCTCCTTCTCTAGTGTCAACAAAGCTTTTCGCATCATCAACGATCTTCTGACTTCAGCATCTTCTGCCTCAACATTCCGCCTTTAGCTTAGGTAATGTGAACCTCTCCTTCCTCTTTCTTCTTGTATAGAAATTCATAAGACTTGTGTCTGACCTTCCCGCACGTGAATCATTTTATCACTCCACCTCTTCCTCTTCCTCTACCTCTAGTATAAGGAAAAATGTCATTATCAACATACTCTCCTCTCTGATCATCATATTTCCCTCTCTGTCCAGCATATTGCCCTTTCTGTGAGCTTCCACCTCTCTCAATCTGAGGTTTCTTCCATTCTTCCTTAGGCTTCTGAATTCTATCTTGAACGACTGATTTTCCTCTGGGATGACTTCTGCCTCGACCTCTTTGACCTTTCTTTCGGGTCAACTTCTCTTCTACCTTTAGAGCCATTTGATAAGCATATTCCATCGTTCAGATGGTCATCATGCTCATATCATCCTGAATTTCGTATCTCAGGCCATTCATATACCTGGAAACTTTTCATCATTACTTTCACGATGACCTGCTCTGATGTTCAGCCTATAGAACTCTTCAGTGTACTCCTTCACTGACATCAACTTCTGTCTCAAATTCTACATTCTTCGAAACAAAGTAATTTGATATTCCCTGGGAATGAATTTTGCTTTCATCTTTGCAATCATCTGATCCCGACTCTTGATCTTCTACTTGCCTTGGCAGCGTCTGTCAGCTTGTAGTTCATCCCACCACAATGTTTCATGTACTTTAAGCCTCGTGACAACATGTTTGACCTTCTTGTCCTCTTCGACATCTTCATAGTCAAAATATGTTTCCAGAGCTCTAATCCAGTCTAGAAGCTCTTCTACATCCAAGTTTCCCTCATAAACTGGAATGTCCATTTTAGCTCTTGCACTCATTCTTGCAACAACTCTAATCAAGTGTTCATTTGTTGCATCTTCTGCTGTGACTTCTTCTTCTCCATGTTCAGCTTCATCTTCACATTTGGACTCACTAACATATCCAATATCAGTTGTGCGCCTCTATTTTATTTCCATGTCCACGAGTCTGGTGCGTATGTCATGTATATCTCTTTCCATAGCTGGATTTTGTACCTTCCTACCCCTTTCTCTTGATAGCTCCCTTTCCTCTAGTGGATCGGGTGTTTGTCTGTCCCTTCTCCTCGGTGGCATGGCTAAAATTCCTTCTCACTTTTCCTGACTGAAATATACAAACAAGAATCAGGCTCTGATACCAGATGATGTAGATGCACTCGGCCCTTAGGTCGAGGATCCACTTACAGGATCGTTCTTCATTTCCCTTTGATCCGGATCTCTCTTTCAATTCCCTATTGGAATATTCTTTCTTTTGATCCATAGGTCCTTTCAGAAGATTCCCTAGCGCGAATAGCACTAGGTGCAAGCTCCCCCTTCTCCGCATGACCACCGGCTATGACCAAGGCCTAAACTGAAAGGAACTTGTCACAACTCGCCACTCACGAGTTCGTGAGTCGAGACTCTTGACTCTTCATTCCCAAACTCACGATACCTGAAATGCCGATATGGGTATAGCTCCCTGCTGTTAGCGCCCTCTGCTCATGACCACCAACTAGGCTTCCCACTAGCGCTTCTCACCTTCCGCCACTTCGTAAGTTGAAAGGCTAGACTTTCATCCCCTTATCTTACGAACCCCCGAGACATGAAAAGTCAACAGGGTGTTGACTCCCTTCAATGAACAATGCGTGTCTGCCTGTCTATTCCACGGGCCCAACTTGCAATTCTATAATGTGTTCCTTACGCTCCACTTCACACTTCGCCACTTCGCTCCCCGAAGCGCTGTCTCCTTTGTATCATGACACCTGAAGTGTCGAGATCCCAAACTATTCAATACTCCTTATCGCAGCTCGCGACTTCGGAACTTCGGGACAAAAGCCTCGACTTTCCTACTACCGAACTACCGAAATACCGAATCTTGATACACGTCACCGATAGTTGGCCCCACACACATGTCTCTTCGCCCCTTCGGGGCTTCGCCTTTCACAACCTAGAGTACTCAACCTTTGGGCTCTCACCTCTCGAACCTCCGAATTCACGAGATCTCTAGATCTCTGCCACCTATCATCCCTGGATGGATGGCTCTGATCCACTTGCCACTTTGCTACTCGCCTTTCGTGACTTCGCGAACCTTGATGAAAAACTTAAAACCCTTCAACTCATGAAACGCTAAAATGATATTTCACAAGTGATCCAACGGCCCTGGCTGGCTTGGATCCTACGACCCTAATTTCTTCTGAGCTTACGCTTGAGGAAAGCTTGCCGTAAGATCCCTGCTTCTTTGCAAGATTTGACGGCTCTCGCGACTTCACGAATTCTCCTCAGAGAATTTCGACCGTCCATTTCTTCCTTGACAATTCTTACGAATTGAACCAAGTATTTCTCCATGAAACTTACCCACCTGCAACGCAAACTTTCTACGCCTCCTCTCAATACTTGAAGGCACTAACCCTTCTGAGGTTTTCTTTGACAACTTCGAAGACTCTATCCCTCTTGAGCTTTCTTGAAAATCTCCAAGTCCACTGGGGAAAATTATTGCGCGCACTCCTTGCAGCAATCCTTCGAATACTTCTAAGTATTGAAGTTCTTCGACTCTGCACACTCCCTGCGACAACAACCTCTCAACAATTTCACTCAGGTTACAAAACCTGAAACTCTACTCGGCCTGCGCACACCTTGCATAGCTCTTGTGCTCAACTTTCACTTCTGTGAGAATGAGAACAATTGTTATCCCTCCTGATATTTCAGAGATAAAACTCTAAACTCTTGTCAACGCACTCCTTGCGGACAACTTCATTGCACTCCTTACAGGAACTCTGACTCAGATAGAGAAACAATTGAAACTCATTCCTTACTCTCTCTCAGACTTCAAACACAAAGCATGAATTCATATACACAACATATAAAGAAAATGCATAACAAAAAGTAAACATCCATGAGCATAACATTTAGCATGCATACACAGAGAACAAACACGACACCATGAATTTGAATCGAAGCTCTTTATATTAATTCAAATCTCTGTACATGGGTGTTTTCAACTACAACTCTCTACTCTCTTCTCTATGCTCAATCTTCACAATAATATTACAACTATACAATGAGGGTGTCTATATCCTGTTCTCCCTCTTGTTCTCTAAAACTGTCTAATCTAGAATTAAATTCTATCTACCTACATTCATTACACATAAAGGCTCCTATCTACTATGGACGAGAGTTGATCGCTCAAGGTCCTTTTACAATAATACAAGCACGCCTCCGGTTAATGACTTCATTAATATTTTAAAACATTTTCAAAAAAATTTGCTCGGTGCTTTTCCAGYTGTCTCTTATCTCCGTGTTGGCTCGCTACTGGCTATTCTTTCAYGCTCTTGCAATGCTCCTGAATCAGGAAACAGGAGGGGTCTTTCGACTTCATAACCCSCGAAGTCCCAAAAAGAATCGGAACCATCCATTCTGGAGGACAGGTGGTAGAAATMTGGAATCTACTGAGAGTTTKCTTACCGAGAGTTGGGAGGTGAAGACTCTATAGATATCCCGAAAAGAAGATAGCCGGGATTCAATCTTGGCCATTGACTAAGCGAAGAATTTGGACCGTTGATCTCTCAAGGGGGGAGGTTTCGACATTTTGAGGTCTRGGAGTTTGAAGTACCAAGAAACGTTGCAGTTGGAGTCGTGAATTGAAAAATCCCGAAAAGYGAACCGTGGTCATGGGTATTTCTACATTTCGGGACCCGGGAGTTCGAAGGACCAAAAATCRTTGCAGCCAGAATCACAAAATCCCAAATTGAAAAACTTTAAAAGCATTCAGAGGAATAGCCCTAGGTCACAAGACCGGTCGTATGGAAATAGAATTAAGGGGGGATCCGTGGAGTTAGACCCTATTTCGGGTTTCGACATTTCAAAAGACAGAGGACAGGGAGTAACGCTTGCATCACGATTCCCCAAATCGAGAAAAGTCGGTAAGCGCTTTGACGTTAAGTATGTGGTCACATGACATGGTCATGTGGATGGAGGCTAAGGGGCGATACAAAGTCTTTAATCCCTTTTCGGCATTTCGGCGACCGGGAGTTGGAGAGACAAGGAGTTTGGGAGAACTCATATGCAGGAGTCCTGAAACCTCGAAATGCGAAAGGTGGGTGTTGGTTCAAAACAAAGAAGAGCATCGAAAAAGGAGGTGTGTGTGCAGGTTTTCTCAATACCTGTGTCAGAGGAAAAAGGGGACATGTGGATTTGTTCAAGGGGGTCCAACAGGAGCTCGAAGAAGAATGATCCAGAGACCGGGAGGTCGCAGAACCCTGCTAAGGTGGGGGGTCTGCATCAAGTGGTATCAGAGCCTCTTTTTGTCTGTAGATTGCAGGCAGAGGGAGGCAGAGTAGAATGGGAGATAGTTTGATGAATCAGGTGGAATCAAAAGCAAATATTCATCGGTATACAACAGGTGAAGGAAGACAAGGTGTTGATGCTCTATGGTGATTTTTGGAGGGTGTGCAGCAGTCAATAGACGGCCAGGCGAGCTATAGGAAATGTTGGAAATGATCTCAGTTGTAGAGTGATAGAAACAAGTTTTCTAGGAGGGAAGTCAGGAACAAGGAAATGGATACTGAAGGCCATGAACGTGGTGGAAGAGGAGACCACCAGCAGATGAGGAGAGAATAGATTGACAAAGAAATCACTGAGATAAGGGTGATAATGGAACAACTAACATTGAAGATGCAGCAGGAGGAAAAATCACATTGGGTGTATGAATGGCCTTTGAACAGGAAATCCAAATGGCATGTTCAAAAGTTGTTGGCCAGGAAACAACAACAAAAGTTGAGAAAGTGGTTGAAGTATGTTGAAAACCTTAGTGACACAGAGATGGTTTGCATCTGTGAAATAGAAGTTGGAGAAACCCTCAACGATGAGGAAGAGGGATCAATTTCAGATCTCATAAACTTCCAGGAGGGCAGGGATGAATTTTCCAATTGCCAGGTGAGCAATGAAATGAGATCACTAGGGGATATCATAGACTGTGAGGAGGATAGAAGTGGAAATTCATATTTCCAGGAGGGCAATGGTATGATATTAGCAAAGGATCTCGTAAACTGTCAGGTGGGCAGAAGTGAACTTTTGAGTGGCCAGGTGGGCAATGGGAAGAGACCAGCAGTAGGTCTTGCATACTGCCAAGGGGGAAATGGTGAAAGTTCAAATTTCCATGTGGGAAATGAAATGGGATCACTAGATATCATAGACTGCTAGGTGGGCAGCAGAAAATTCCCAAATTGCTAGTTGGGTAGGGGAACAAAAGTGAGACTGTCTAAAATTCTCAAGGATTCAGGAGTGAGTTCAGGTCATCAAGGAGTGCTGATGGACGTGGGATCAATTGATATCATAAATTGTCAGGTGGTTAGTAGAAAAATCCCATACTGCTAGGTGGGCAAGGGGGAAAAGATGAGGCTATCTGAAAGTCTCATGAATTTAGAGGAGAGTTTAGGTCAGTATGGAGTGCTGACAGGAGAGGATCAGAAGAGCATTTTGATCATTGGAGGAATTGAGATATTCTTGCCACTTAGCTCAGTTGAGGTGAGATATTGTGTTGCAGAGGCAACAAAAGAAGACAAACAACCAACAATGACTGTCATGGAGGAAGAAATGGAGAAGACACTGATGTCTACCCTAGCAGAAGGAAAAGAGCATTCAACCGAATTGCTCAAAAATTTTAGACAGGAAGCTGAAACAAAGATGACTACAACACTAGAGCCTGCAGCAGAGGAGGAAGCAAACATCATGGATTTTGTTGATTTGTATGAAAAATTGGAATCCTTGGAGAAGAGGGTGATAGTGCAAAGCTTTCACATCCAACAGATCAAGTTGGAGACAGATGGAGGAGCATCCCAGCCCTAGGAGAAGCTGGAAGAAGTTGGACTTGAGCCAACGCAAGGAGAAATGGAAGCAACAGAACTGCCACAGGAAGAAGCTGAGCAACAGTTCAGTGAGGAGACTACAGAGCTAGATTCTATAGTAGAGTGGCCACTTAATGCCACAAAGAGAGATAAATATGGCATGGGAGCTCTAGTTGGTCGACCCATTTGCAGGGAAGAAGTGCAGTGGAGTAGACTGCAAAAGGAGAGCCAACCATGGGAGTAGTTGGACAAAGTGATTGAGGAAATAAAAAATATGATGTTGAAGTCAGCACAAGAAGCTTCTAGCGAAGAGAATCTGAGTGGAAGAGAACCTGCAAGAGTAGCAGGGAAACACTAGTAGCAACAACGAGGCAGAGGAGCAGATGGACAGATCCAAGGGAAAGTTTGGGATCCAGGTGGAGTTCAACACTGGAGAAGAGGAGCTCATGATAAAGAGATCATGATTTTTCCAGCTGAGGAGTATGATGCAAGAGCATTTCTCCAACTCAACATAAGCGCCAACCATCTAGCACATCCAACGTGCATCCATGCAGGAGAGAGGCAAAGCGCTCTCATTTTTTAAAATTTTGAAATCCAATCTCATGTGGGGATTTGCATTGTAAGCCTTTTAATGGAAAGCCACTCCATTGTACAGGAAGTGGTTGAGGTTTCCTTAAATGGTAGCCTACAATAAGCCCAGGTCGTAGTCAGACCTAGACACTCCATTTATGTAATGAAGCCGTAGGAGCCGCTCTCTGATAGTGATAGCTCAAAGACATTGAGACCGAGGATAATCTTGGGAGAGCCTTGTTTGTAATTAGGGATTGATAGAGAAGTTAGAGAGAGTGATAGGACTTAGGTAGGGTAGAGAGTTAGGAGAGACCAAAGCAGAGATCTCTCTCTCGAGAGAGCCTAGAATCTATTGCAGTCTGAGCTCGAACACATTGTAAAGACGCATTTCATACTAATACAAATAGAGAAGATTTTCCTGCATGTTGTTGTTCATGTGTTTGTGAGTTCATAAATGAATGTCTTTATGTGTTGATGATATGTTGGAAATTTATGTTAGTTTACATTTGCAGGTTACAGACAGAAGTCATTGTTTGTTGAGTTCTTTAATTCTAGGTTTGGTTCTTTGTGGCTTCATGCAAGGGGTTGCATGACAAAACATTGTGGGTTCTGTAAGCCAGTGCATAGAGTGCACTTCTGAATTCTATGGAATTTGGACAGAGTTGTGCCAAGAGGGCGCACCAAAGGAAGTATTAGATCCATGGAGAAGCCTCAAGGTTGTTTAACACCTTGGAGGTAAGACTGTGCAGAGGAAGGCACAGAGAAAATAGAATCACTGAGGGTTCCATGGAAGCTCTGCCAAGAGGGCATTGAGAAAGTGCATAGAGTGCACAGAGGAACTGAATTCTGAGTTCATATATAGGAGAAGTATCAAGGATAAAGACACTCATAGAGTTGTTGAATACTCTATTTGTTCAGCAAGGAGTTCTTGAGAAGGAAGTTGACAAGATGGCACCAAATTCCCCTTTGAAGGGAGAGAGAAGAACTAAGTCCCTTAGAGATTCAAGTCCTGAAGCTCAGGAAGGATAGTGTTGTTGTGCACAGAATAAAAACAAAGAGGAGCGGGAGGTCAAGAAACCCTTCGAGGTTTCACAGTCGATGAAGTTTAGGAGGGACAATGTTCCTAGAACACAGGCGAGATCCAAAGGAGTTGAACTCACAGGGGAAGTGAAGGTCGAGGCCTTTGAAACTTAGGAAAATATTACAAGGGAAAGGAATAAGTTCTCAAGCTCAGGAGGGAGCACAATTGCTGTTAGATCTCATGCAAAGAACCAATAGTCGTCGAATATGGAAGAAGGCGCATAGATTTTAACCTCTGGGATGGTCGTGTAAGAGAGAAGCTAAATATGAATAGTGGAGAAACTTCGTAGAGAACTGCTGAAATCCTGAAGACCGTTGGATCTTGTAGACTAGCGAGGTGATTAAGGCTGTGTGTCTTCCAACACTCTAAGGCGTTGAATTTCACTATTTTGGAGTTCAGGATTTGGAGCGGCAAAGGATTGTGGAGTCGTTGCATCGCAAACTCCTAGTTCGTGAAATCTCATGCTCGTTTCATGATTTCAGAGTTCGCGGTTTGGAGTGGCGAAGGATTGTGGAGTCGATGCATCATGAACTCTCGGTTCGTGAAATCCTGAAATCTCGTGCTCGTTTCGCGATTTCAGAGTTCGGGGTTTGGAGTGGCGAGGGATTGTGGAGTTGCTGCATTGCGAACTCCCGGTTTGCGAAATCCTGAAAGAAGCCAGACCATCAGATCTGGAGTGAAGTGGCCTGAGAGCTGCTAGATCAAGGCCAAGTGCACAGGGTTTATTCCCTGGGAGGTGCACAAGAAGAAGGATCTGGGCTGTCAGATCTAGCACCAAGGACCGTGAGCCATCAGATCCAGATAAGGTGCACAAGGTTTAAACCTTGTAACAACAGAAGGAAGAGAAGGCCCGTCAAAGTCTTGAAAAGATCAGGACTATCCATTCGTTGGAAGGACATGTGGTGGAGATTCACATATTTTGGGGATTCAGGCATCGAAAGGCAACATGAGGGGTTTTTCGACTTCACAACCCATGAAGTCCCGAAAAGCATCGGAGCCATCCATTCTGGAGGACAGGTGGCAGAGATATGGAAGCTACTGGGAGTTTGGTTACCGGGAGTTGGGAGGTGAAGACTCCATAGATATCCCGAAAATAAGATAGTCAGGATTTAATCTTGGCTGTTGACTAAGCGGAGAATCTGGACCATTGTTCTCTCAAGGGGGGAGGTTTCAGCATTTCAGGGTCTGGGTGTTTAAAGGACCAAGAAACGTTGCAGTTGAAGTCGCGAATTGAAAAATCCCGAAAAGCGGACCATGGTCACGTGTGTTTCTTCATTTCGGGACCCGAAAGTTCGAAGGACCAAAAATCGTTGCAGCCGGAATCGTGAAATCCCGAATCGCGAAACCCCGAAAGAATTCAGAGGAATATCCCCAGGTCATAGGACCGTTCCTATGGAACGCAGCTTAAGGGGGAAGCCATGGAGTTAGACCCTATTTTGAGTTTCAGCATTTCGAAATACAGAGGACAGGGAGGAATCCTTGCATCGTGATTCCCCAAATCGTGAAAATCTGGTAAGCGCTTTGACGTTAAGCACATGGTCTTGTGGACGGAGGCTAAGGGGTGATACAGAGTTGTTAATCCCTTTTCGGCGTTTCGGCGACCGAGAGTTGGAGAGACAAGGAGTTTGTGAGAACTCATATGCAGGAGTCCCGAAACCCCGAAACGTGAAAGGTGGGTGTTGGTTCAGAATAGAGCAGAGCACCAAAAAAGGAGGTGCGCATGGCGGTTTTCTCAAGACCCATGCTAGAGGAAAAAGGGGACCTATGGAATTGTTCAAGGGGGTCCAACAAGATCCCGAAGATCCATTTCATCTCGAAATAAGAATGATCCAGAGACCAGGAGGTCGCAGAACCCTTCTGAGGTGGGGGGTCTACATCAATAATTAGTATACCCCCATACATGTGCATTTACTTAGTGGTGAATGTGGATAATTTGAAAATATATGAGACTTCCATGTTGGATCATGAGGAAGAGCATGTCCCACCCATCATAGAGGACTTAGAACCATTTTCTCAGGTAGGTAGAGTTGGCATAAGATACTATTTTGCAAACGAGATCTATAAGTACAAGACATGGGAAACTTGAAGTTAGGAAAATTGAGTTGAAAGGACAACTTCCAAGAATAGGAAAATGGTATTCCAAGGAGGAGGTAGAGGAAAAATTATTTCACCTCATTTAGTAAAGATTTTTGGGACCAAAAGCCTCCCTAAATGGGAGGTGTGATCCGATTTGGATCATCATATAATTTTGCATCTATATTGGTAGTTTCTAGGTGGAAAAATTGGAGGAATTAGCTTGAAGGGCCATTATAGTGGCAAGTCCAAATTTGCAAAATTGAGGTCCGAAACCATCTAGATCCATTTTGAGGCATTAAATTGCATTTTTTTGGATTACAGTGTCGAGAACTTCTTCCCGCATCCTTGACAATGTTCTACACTTTGAGACCTTTCCAACAATGCAAACAATGCCTCAATTGGAGCTCATATGTGAAATTTATGCTTTTGACAAGTTCGCCTACCTTATTGACCACCATGGTATGAGTAGACACCACATAATCCCCCATTACTGAAACATGTGGGCCTAGCCACATGTGCAATTTCAAGGAAATTTTATAAGTTCCAAACTTGATCACTGATTGAGGGTTGAGGAAGTCAAAACCCTAACCCTAGACGATTGTGAGGCTATGTTAAATACTAGGCCAATACAAGGAGAAGGGGTTCCATTATTTAGCATTTTATTTTTTCCATAGTTGAACAAAGCATCTAGGTATGGTATTTTGAGAGCATAATAGATGAGGAGAGATTATATAATAGCCATACAGGCCACAATGTCAAATGAAACTCCATAGAGAGTGCCTCTTTTTTTGTACTTACTTTCCATAACTAAAGAAAACATAGAAAAGCATAGGCCTCACCTTCTATATGTGTTTTCTCCCTTATTGGGTTTCCCAAGATACATCTTCTGTTCAATTGTCTGGATGGTGCGGTGTGTATATTTTAACTTGTTCATTCAATTTCATCTTATGCTATTTTCATAAATTCAAGCAAAACTAGTAATTAATTAATCTAGAATCTAAGGAACTTTGGTCTGCATAGTGTTATCACAAGATTGTTTTATGCCTCAACGTTTCATAAGTGGCGCTACCTAATATTTCACAGAGAACAGAATCTTCATTTCATTATTCATTTTGGAAAATGAAAACAATTGTTATGGGATTTTTATTTGTTTTGGGGAAAATTGAAATTATATTGAGTTATTCCCAATATCCAAGTTCAAGCATCAAAGCGCCCAAGGATTTATGCTACTAAATTTCATGAAGAAACACAGTCGCGCGCTACCTACAGGCTCTGCGTAATATTCTGGCAGAGGATAAATTGTGTAGAGTTATTCTTCCAGCTTTGAGTCACTAATTTAAAACTTGGGTTATGAGCAGTTGAGGATGTATTTTTGAAACCCGGAGGAGGTTTTTTTTCAAAACATTCCAAATAACAAAAACCTCTCCCAGTTTTTTAAAATCTATTTTGGTTTGAGAGATATTGGATATATAAGTAGGCGTTGCGTACTAATTTCCTATAGCGGTCATGATTTTGATATTTGCCTTGTTGGGAGGTTGCCACATGTCAAGGAGGGTTCGAATGACTTCTCAAGGATCAGTTATATGTCAAGGGACACCTGAACCTAATATTTATCTCCAACAAAGGCCTCATGCATGAGGTGGAAACAATTTATTAATGACTTCCAACAAATTCCTGAAAATCAGCAGTTTGTTGGATTTTTGTCTCTTTGACTGTTGCCACCTATCTCCAAAGCTTAGAATCCAATGGAGGAGATGGGATTCGACCTCCTTAGGGTATTTGAATGCTATTTTCTATTTAAAGAGGGATATATCTCTTGGAGAATGGGGATTGATGAGCCAAGAGAGGCTAGAGAGAGTAGGAATATGCAGTTTTCCTGTGTTTGTTCATTTGTAAGCGTGTGGGCATTTTTAGGATTGTAAGCATTAATGGTATTGGAGACTCATGAGAGTTGTGATTTCAGATTGTAACTCTTCTGTCTATATTTATTCTTATTTGAATATATTGCATATTTGAGGATCAACGGTTGTCAATGATTTATGGATCCCTAAGCAACAGAGGATCTGTTGTATTTTTCGCATCAGTCATTGTTTATATTCAAGTATTTGTTGATTCATTAAATTGAGAGGATCTTTATTTACTGAACATTCTATATTATTATTTTCTTCTTCATTTCTTCCACCTAGCAGCATATAATCTTGTTTTCTGTTAACCATCTTTTGTGCCTTAGATGAGTGGGATGTTTGTGACTCCATTGCCCATTGGTGTAGCCTATTGATCTGTAGTTTGCTTCCCCTCTCTCTTTCTTTATCCATCTTGCTGATCCACCTATTCAAAACCAAAGTTATCTTTTACATTATGTTGGGTGTTGAGCTTACACTTTAGCAGTCAAAGTGTGACTTCCAGTGCTAACATTTTTGGTGCCATTGTCGGGGACAGACTTGAGCAGATTGAAAATATCCCTGGGAAGAATGACACTGCACAACTCCAGCTTTAGATGGTGACTGAAGTTGGACACCTTCAATACTGCACATTCACCATGGCGACTCCGTTGTTCAGAATCTGTTGGTGACTCCACTGGGGATGAGGCAAATCAAATGGATATGAAGGCTATCCTGTCCAGGAGGTTTTCCCCACTCGATTTCTCAGCCATAAATGGTTATCCACATCCTTTGCCTCAAATTGATGAATGGAAAGATCTGCTACCCATATTTTATGAAGGTGAGAATGACAGCCCTATTGAGCATGTTCATGAATTTCATGGTTTGATACAACAGCTTGACATTCATCATGAAGATATATTGATGAAAATGTTCATGTATTCATTGGAAGGTGATGTGAGGCAATGGTATAGAACACTCCCTGCTTTGATTATTTCCTCTTTGAAGGACTTTCATGATGTTTTTTATTCTCCTTGCAAGCAAATTTATCCAACAAAAATACCTTTTGAGAATTGTTGTGAAGGGTATGCATCATATATTCAAGATTCAGCAAGTGATTCCTCTAACAATGATGATGAAGGGGATGATTGTAGAGAAAAAGACTTAGATGATGAGTTTCATAATGATTTTCTTAAATTTGAAGAACAAATGCATCATTCATGTCAAAATCTATGTCCCCAAGAGAAAGATCAATATGGACAATCCACCATTTGCTTGTCTACTCTTTTTCTCGATTCTTTAAGTCAAGAGGTTATCTTAGATTCATATTTATTGTATCATGAGAATAGTGTTGCAGCTTGTCATGACCAAATCCATAGCTTATCGGTCCCTCCTATTGTTAATGAACCAATGTTCCATGATTTGCCAAGTTTTGATGACTATGAGGATGTTTTCCCTGAGAAACTAGTTGTCCCAGCTATTGTACTAATCCCCTCAGCCATTAATAGTCAAATGGTCATTGATTCACCTTTATATGATGATTATGAAGATGATTTCCATGAACAATCTGTTGAAGACCTAATATCAGAAAAGTACCCTTCCCATCAAAGCAACAATAGCTTGTTTCAACCCTCATGTCATATTTTTGTTGTTGAAAAAGAAGAAAAAGATGATAATTTAATTTTAGAGGGTGAAAAACTAAGAAATTGGGACCATAAGCCAAGCTATGATGAATATCCCTCACAATAAGAAGATAAGATAGAATAATTTAGTTTCCCAGACACTTCTAATTGTGATGAACTGTCCTATCAACCCCTTATTCTTCTTGAAGACACAAGCTCAATTTCATCAAATAGCCAAGATCAAATTCCATGTGATCTGATGAGAAAGGTTGAAATTAAAGAAAGAACGACATCAATAAGCCTTTTTTATAATACACCTCATGACTAGGAGTGGACCAAGGCCATATGCATTGAGGATGAATCAGGGAATCAACAAGCCATACAACAACCAAGAACAGTGGATGAAGGACCTAATGCAATACTTTTCCTTTTTACACAAAGCAATGTTGTAGGGGCAAGTATTGATGATGTTTTCCAGGATCCATTTGCAGCCTTTCTGAAAGCAGAAAATGGGCCTAGGCTCATTGACTTCTTCAATGGAAAGTGTATTTCCAAATGTTTTTTTGATGCACCTTCAAGTAAGAATTATCTTTGGTGCTTAAGGAAGCACATTTCAAAACTTCAAACAACTGAAAAAATTATGAAATGTCTTCATTAGTTGTTTCATGTAACTTGAATGCTTCATTTTCCCAATAATTAGAGTAGGTGTGTGAAATAAGCTTGTTGGACAACCATCGTTTTCATCATTTTGTCAATTTTAGTTTTCATTTTCATTTAGTTTTAGTTGAAGGTCATAGATCAAAGAATATTGCAGAGGTTAAAGGCTGAGAGCATGACTCCACAAGCCCAAAAGATAAGGCACTGAAACTACAAGAGTTCTTAGAGCTTCACAGGGAGGACTCTATCCCCCATGGAGCCTATGTTAGAACAAGATTGGTTTATGACTCAACGTTCCATAAGTGGTGCTACATAATATTTCACAAAGAACATAATTTGCATTTCATTATTCATTTTGGCAAATGAATACAATTGTTATGGGATTTTTATTTGTTTTGGGGAAAATTGAAATTATATTGAGTTATTCCCAATATCCAAGTTCATGCATCAAAGCTCCCATGTATGTATGCTACCGAATTGCATGCAGAAACACAGTAAGGCCCTACCTACAGGTGCTACGTAATATTCTGGCAAAGGATAAATTGTGTAAAGTTATTCTGCCAGTTTTGAGTCACTAATTTAAAACTTGGATTATGAGAAGTTGAGGATGTATTTTTGAAAACTAGAGGAGGTTTTTGTTCATAACATTCCAGGTAACAAAATCCTCTCTCAGTTTTTCAAATTTTTTTTTGGTTTGAGAGATATTGGATATAAAAGTAGGCGTTGTGTACTTTGCACAGTGGCGTTGCATACTAATTTCCTGTAGCGGTCACGATTTTGATATTCACCTTGATGGGAGGTTGCCACATGCCAATGAGGGTTCGAATCACTTCTCAAGGATCACTTAGATGTCAAGGGACATTTGCACCTAAGATTTAGCTCCAGCAAAGGCCTCATGCATGAGGTGGAAACAATTTATTAATGACTTCCAACAAATTCCTGAAAATCATCAGTTTGTTAGATTTTTGTCTCTTTGACTGTTGCCACCTATCTCCAAAGCTTAGAATCCAATGGAGGAGAAGCATTACTGCTATTGGAGACTCATGAGAGCTATGATTTTAGATTGTAAATCTTCTGTCTATATATCTTCTTATTTGAATATATTGCAGATTTGAGGATCAAAGGATGTCAATGATTTATGGATCCCCAAGCAGCAGAGGATCTGTTATATTTTTCCCATCAGTCATTGTTTATATTCAAGTATTTGTTGATTCATTAAATTGAGAGGATCTTTATTTACTCAACATTCTATCTTATGCTTTCCTTCTTCATTTCTTCCACCTATCAGCATATAATCTTGTTTTCTGTTAAACAACTTTTGTGCCTTAGATGAGTGGGATGTTTGTGACTCCATTGCCCATTGGTGTAGACTACTGATCTGCAGTTTGTTGCCCTCTCTCTTTCTTTATCCATCTTGTTGATCCACTTATTCAAAACCAAAGTTATCTTTTACATTCTGATGGGTGTTGAGCTTACACTTTAGCAGTGAAAGTGTGACTTTCAGTGCTAACACATAGTCTAAGATTTCATAATATTATAAGTTTTGTTGTGATAAGTTATTCTAGTAGAATATCAATGAAAGTTTACAAATCATTACATAGTAAACATGTTTTTCTTATTATCCTCTGTTATTTAGATTTCATCAGCTCAGACGGTGATCTATAAAAAAGAGTATGCCTCATTCATCATAATGTTTTCCAATGTATAATCACTAAAAGGACTCAAAAAGGGGTCATGTACACCGGCATCATTAAGTTTTCAAAAATTAACATTGACATAGATACATATTTTAACCTATCAAATCAAATTTCTCTAGTAGAAATATCAACCCTACATTCAACATGTTATCTATTTCTTATTTCACCTTCTCCTTATAGTGTAGGTTCATTCTATGTAGTGTTTTCTTTATCATCTTAGCCCAAGGCTTGGACCCTATTTTGATATCCCTAAGATCACAAACCATGCCTTTCATTCGTGTGAAACTTCATGGAGACAATTGACATACTCGCGAAGTAGAGCTACAATCTTTGCGACCATATTTTCATCCTAGTAATCCCCTATCATGACTAGTTTTGGTTCATCCGCAGTTCCAATATTAACTTGTTTCATCCTATAATAGCGTTTTGGCCTAAACCCTATTAGGCCTTTCGACTAAACCCTCATGCCATCATTACAACATTCAAGATGACAGTAAGCACCTACCTAATGATGTTGCCGAGGAAGCAACTACCCACTGATGTTGCATGTTGCCGAGGAAATAAGATAAAGGCTGCTCGGTCACAGTGGGGCGTGGAAGCCCGCCAAAGGGGAATGCTGGCGAAAGTCGACGTCTAGGAGATTACTGAAAGTGAGGATATCGCTCTTGTTACGCCAGACAAGGAAGGTGCAACCAATAGTTACGAACAAGAGGCACCATCACTAAAATTGAGTGGTTGGTATAGGAGGCTGAGTAGAAAACCCTCTCTCAAATTTCTGGTTGAAAAATCACTTTTCTGTGAATGAGAAGTTGAAAAATCTCTCTCAAATTTATGGTTGAAAACAAAACATAACATCGGGTACGCGATGTTGACTTAATCTCTTTACCGTAATTAAGAACTGTAAAGAAGTTTGTGAACAAAATTGTATTATTTATATTCATTTTAGTTTTGAATTTAAGAAAATATAGTTCTTGTCATGACAGATAAGGAGGATTTAATCAATAGTTATGGACAAAAGAACCATCACTATATATGAGTGGTTGTTATAAGAGGCCGAGTAGAAATCCCATATCTAATCAGCCATCAATCATTCTTCTGTAAATGAGAAGTTGAAGAATCTTTTTAAAATAAATCATAGAATTGGGTTTGTTGGGTAGACATAATATTTACATTTACAGTGATTTGGAAGTTTGTTAACTAAAGTGGTGTATTGTTTTTTTAATTAAATTCATCTTAATATTGAAATTATTAAGCATCCATTTTAATCAAAAAACTAGAGGCAAATAAATACATCAAACTTTATCGAATCTCTATCTGACGGTTAGTCCTCCATAATAGGTAGGAAAACCGAGATTTTCCTATTATTATGATGTAACTAATAGTTATACAAGGTTAAGTAGAAATCCCATATTTGATTAACAATCCATCAGTTTATTTTTTTGAATGAAATAGTTATACAAGGTTAAATAGAAATCCCATATTTGATTAACAATCCATCAATATTTTTTATGAATGAAAAGTTGAAAAATCTCTTTTAAATTTATAATTAATATTATTTTTTTATTTACATAGTTCCATCTTAATTTTAAATTTATCAAACAACCATTTAAAACTGATTTTAATTTTAAATCTACTTTAAAATGAATTATTTATTTATATAATTTCATCTTAATTTTCAATTTATTCAACATCCATTTCAACTCTTCAACAAGAGAAGATATAGTTCTCGTTACACCATACAAGAAAAATGTGACCAATAGTTATGAACACGAGACACCCTAATTAAAAATGTAACCAATAGCTATGAACAAGAGGTACATCATTAAATACAAGTACAAGTGGTTGTTATATGACTCTGAGCTAATTAAAAATGTAACCAATAGCTATGAACAAGAGGTACATCATTAAATACAAGTACAGGTGGTTATTATATGACTCTGAGTAGAGATCTTATATCTGATAATGAATGAATTGAGTAATTGAACATGTGAAATGAGGTGAGTGACTTTTTACTTTAATTCAATTATAATTTAAAATATATTTATAATCTATTTTAAAGTAAAGAGATCTAATATTTTTTATTTTAAGTTTCATAAGTGAAAGTTGATTTGAGAGATAAAGTCAATCCAAAATAATAATTGTTACATTTTGTTTTCTCTTCTTTTTAATATGAGCACTCCACCACCTAAGGCCCCCCAAAATCATCCTAGAGATCCTTTAAGATTATATGAAATCAATAGAAAAAAAGGAGAGAAGAGAGAGATGTCAAAATAATAAATCACAAATTGATACACTAGCAATAGTAAAAGAAGAATTAAATAATAAATCACAAATTGATACAACTTACCTCATAGAAGCAAAGAGACTAGGAAAAATAATTGATCACAAAGATAGGTTGATCCATGTCAAAGTAAGTTGTAATGACCATAAATATAGCATACTTAGTAAATATTCGAGCTTAATAGGGTCAGGAATATTTATATATGAAAACCTCACTCCCGAAGAGCAAGTTTAATTAAGGAAGGAAGCTCAAAAGGTAAAAGAAGCCACGAAAGAAGGAAAATGGGCAATAATTAGAAACCGAAAACCTATTGTTAGGGATAGAGACGAGAATGATAATAATAAATAGGAATTTGAGACACTCGAGATCCTTTTTTGGAACATTCATGGCTTTCCATGGTGCAAAAGTCATATGATAAGTTGGATCCCGAGTGATATTGATATTATCTATCTAGTTGAAACTTGGGAGCATGAGAAGTCTAAGATCTCTAACATAGAAGGATTTGTCTTGTGGTCGACATGTAACAAAAAATCCCATCGTAGAGGGATAGGATGCATAGCTTGTTATATTAGAAAGAGCATTTTTCCTCACATTCAACTTCATAAGATTGACCCTCTCAATCAATACATTTGGATAAAAATTTCAGACACCAATGCTAAGAATATGTATATAGAAATTTTCTATTTTGCACCTATTAATTCTACTTTTTATAAGAAAAACAATCTAGATAACAATTGTCCCTATAATAATTTAAAACAAGATATTTATAGTTTGAAAAATGAAGGTAATATCCTGCCGCTAGGAATGAAACTAAAAAAGCTACTCTTTTAAGTAATGAATCCAACCATAATCCTTTATGGCTATATGAGGACCTTGTTTTATTTAATAGCTACAAAAGAAGATCTGAAGACCTAATTGAGAATTTGTTTGGCACTGAGTTGGTCAAGCTCTGCAACTCTCAAGACCTAATAATTTGCAATGGAGTAGTGAAGTGGCCAAACTCCAACGAAATGAGTTGTATTCATGGGCTAGGTAGTAGTGTTGTAGATTATGTGATATCTGATATGCCTGTTTCCAACCAAATAGCAACTTTTGACCTTTTAAATGACCATGAGACTGAATCTGATCATAAAACTTTAACCCTAACTCTAAAATTTTCCGTTCATAAGAGTGTCATTGAAGAGAATTTTGATAATCAAAGAAATTTGCGCTTTGACAAAAGTAAAGTCGACATTTTCTTAAAAGATTTGAATAGTAAATTAAATATCCTAACTTACAAGGACAACATTGAAGAACTCTATCATAATTTTACAACTACTCTTTCCACTTCTATTAACAAGTTATCTTTTGAGGTGTCCTATAAAAAGAATAATAGAATTACCAACCCTTGGTATGATAAAGAATTTAAAATTGCTAGGAAAGCCATTATGGATGCTTATAATAAGTCCTTAAAAATCGATAAGATCAATGCATAAAAATCCCTAATTAAAAGGAAAAAAAGGTACTATGTCAATAAAAGGTAAGAGAAACTTTCACAACTATATAAGCTCGATCGTGAGAATTTCTGGAGTCAAATTATAAACCGCAATACTAAAGAAAATAATAAAATTACCTTAAGGGACTCGAATTCCCACCTTAAAAATATTTATGAGTTGCCTAATGCCATGAACTGTACAAAGGAAGAAGTTTTTTCTTTAGATGACATATATTTCAGGGCTAAGTGGCTTGCAAATGGGAAAGTTAAGGATGTTGAAGGCTACCAAGATGAAATTTTAAAAATCAGACGGCCAATCCTTGTTCCTCACATACACAAGCTCTTCAATTTAGTAGTCAAGCAGGGATTCACTAAACCCTGGATGCAACGCCTCATTGTTCCTATTTTTAAAAATGGGGATAGAAACATTCCCTCTAATTATAGGACCATTATGATTAGCTTAATTTTAGCAAAGATTTATGGAATTATTTTGGAAAAGAAGATTAGCCTTTGGCTAGAAAGTCATGGTAAGAGAGATAAAGGCCAGGTCGGGTTTAGGAAATATCATTAAACTGTGGACCATCATGTTACCTTTAGGATCATTGCAGAGGAGTTCTGCAATACTAAAACCAACCTTTTTTTTGTTTTTTTGACTTTAGAAAATCTTTTGACATGGTTCCTAGAAAAAACCTTTGGAATAGGTTGGAAGAGATACAAGTGCCTCTCGAGTTGAGGGCTACTGCAATAAGGATGTATGAGAACATTATTGCTAAGTTTAAAAAAAAATGAGGGCTGGTCAAAAGAGATTAACTGCAATATTGGATTCAAACAAGGTTGTCCCTTGTCCCCTACCCTTTTTGGCATATACATTGACAAGTTAGAAGATTTGTTTAAAAAAAGAAGGTTGTGTCGGCCCTAATCTCACTATTATAGTCATCAATATTCTTCTTTATGATGATGATATTGTTCTTATGGCAAGGAGTCCTCGTGATCTTGAAAAAAAACTAAGAATCCTCAAGCATTTTTTCTCCAATATGGGTATGATAGTTGTGTCTCAAAATCTGTGCCCGCAAGTTTGTACGGTAAGAGCCTCTCCTTTTCTGGATCTGAGAGGATTGCACCTTTTAAGTAATTTCCACGAGGGGATATACCAAGTGGTACCTGTGGCGCATTGGTTATGGGTGGAGTAGTTAAGGCATGGGGCATTGCAGAGGTTCTAGGGTCAAATCCCGTCGGACTCCATTTTGGAATGTTGGTTGTTTATATATATACATTGTAATATATGCTCCTGCTAACTTTAGCGGAGTCTATATGCCCTTGTAACTTGTCGTTAAAATTGGCATGGTCTGCCAGATTTGGCAGACCCGCCATTTTTAAAATTCAAAATTCATTCAAGGGTTAATATTGGGCATTTACGCGATGCCAAGTTTCTCTTGATGATTGGGCCACATGGCACCCACTAATAAGTCCACTTGTTTGTTGAGATCGCTGCCCCGTAATTTCATACCTAACACGTGGTGCTTCCTGGGTAGTTTGAAGTGGCATTTCCTGGAGGTGCCACGTTGCACTTTTCTACTGGTCCACATGGACCCTTGAAAATCCCATTGGCGGGTGAAACTTGGAAGCCTCTGGTGCTGCCACATGGCATGCTGACATCAAAAAATCATATGATGATGTCACCCTACCATGTTAGTTGTTGATTTCATGTTGACATGAGTAGTAAGAATGATGACGTGGCCCCCTACTGAGTGGCCATGTTTGATTGCAACTTTGACCGCTAATATCTTTCAAACTGTAACTCTGTTTGACGAGCCATTTGCACCATTAGAAATATTACGACACACTGTTCACGATCATGCCATTTTAACCGAGTTTTGGGAACTTTGAATTTTTTTCCTTTCTCTGTCTGTTGGAACCATTCTAAGTGTTCTAAGTTGCCTCTGTGATTTTAGATTTATTATTATCCTTCTCTGGATCCTTTTTGGATCACGCCTTCCCACTGAGATATTTTTGGACCACCAAAAGATTTTATCAATCAATTTGTAACTGACAGAAGAGTCCCCTCACTTTGCCCTTTTCGATCCACTTTTCCTTGCTTGGATGTGTGCATTTAAGCCTAATCTAACATAATCAACATCACCCCTTGGTGAAGTCCTTGCCCTCCTGTGTAGGATGATATATTCCTATAGCTCATCCAAGTACTCAGGTGCAAACTCATCAACTGATGGTATTGAAACTTCATCATCTTGATCCATTATCATGGGAGGCTCGAAACGTTTTAAGTTATCAACGTTCACAACCGATTAAATCTACATATAAGGTGGAAGATCCAGACGAAAAGCATTGGTACCACTTTTCTCCAAGATAGTGAAGGGTCCATAACGAATTGTTTTGAGTTTCTTTCCCTCACCCTTCAATCTCTCCTTGCTGATGTGAATCCATACCCAGTCTCCAACCTAGAACTAATGATCAACCTTGTTCTTATCATGCTGAGATTTATACTATGATTGACTTTTCTACAATTGTTCCCTGACTGCCTAGTGTATCTGTTGAATCCTATGGATAAAATTGTGGGCTCTATCCTCAGTTCGTTCTTCATTTACATTGGCATCTCTTCCGTACATCAAGTCTGAAGGAACCTTTGGTAGGTACCCAAAACATGTCTCAAAAGGTGAAATATTAGTGGATGAATGTAAATATCGGTTGTACGCATGTTGTACATAGGGTATTTGTTCATCCCATAACTTGAGACGCTTTCTGCAGTAGCCTCTAAGAAAAATTAGCATTGTTCGATTTACCACCTCTATTTGTCCATTGGCCTGTGGATGGAAAGTAATGCTCCTCTTCAATTTGGTGTCCATAATTCTCTACAAGCTAATCCAAAATTCCCCAAGTAATCAAGTATCTCGATTCAAGACGATAGATGTGGGTAATCCAAAGTGAACCCAAACATGTTGAAAGAAGAGATTAACAGTCTGCTCAACAATGATTTTCTTTTTACATGGCATCAAGATACACATCTTGCTGAACCTATCAACTACAATATACAAATAATCATGACCCCCTTTGGTAATTGGTAAATCCCCTACAAAATCCATGGATACACTTTCCCATCGATGGGATGGAACAAGAAGTGGTGAGTATAGCTCCAGTTTTCTATTAGTGGGATTACAAGTAGAACACATCACACACCCCTTTACATACTTAGTTACAATTTCTTTTATTTGAGGCCGGTAACAAAACCCTTGCAAATGATCCATAATTTTTCCTACCCCAAAATTCCCAGACACAAGAGAAGTATGAGCTTCTCGTATTACATGGACTAATTCACTTGTAGGAATACATATATTTCCAAGATGGTATAGTAGTTTTCCCTGCATACAATAGTTCTCTACCTATGCACCAAGGGTTAGCTTCACATATACTTCTTTAAAATATTCATAGATGACATATTGTTCTATATAGATATCATGAGATAAAGAAGCATTCTTCAAAACAATAGAAGCAACAATAGGAGGTCTAGAAATCATATCAACTACCTTGTTACTTGTACCCTTTTTGTACTTGATTGCCAAGTGAAACTGTTGTAGAAAATCCATCCACCTATAGTGTCGATATTGTTGTAATTTGGTATGTTCTTGAAGATATTGTAAGGGTTGGTGATCTCTATGTATGAGTGTTTCCTTCCCTAAAACGTAGTGCTTCCATTTCTTTACACTCTAGACTAATGCATACAACTCTTTATCATATGTAGGATAGTTAATAACAACTTGGTTAAAAGTTTAAGAGTGGTAAGAGATAGGCTGACAATATTGCATCAATATTTCACCCATGGAATATCCGCTGGCACTTGTATCAATCTCAAAAGGTTGTTGAAGATTCAACAATTCTAATACTAGTGTGGTATTGATCTTCCCCTTCAAAGTGTCGAAATATTTTTGTTAGTTTCCTTTCGAATGAATGTTTTTCTCCACACTGGTTAAGGCATGAAGAAGAGATGCTACGAAGGATAAGTTGGGAATGAATATCCTCCAATAATGGACTGCACCTAAGAAGCTTCAAACTTCAATTACACTTTTTGGCTCTGGCCAATTTACAATTACATCAATTTTGGAAGGGCCATTTTTCAATTGTCCTCCTCCTACAATATGACCTAAGTACACACATGCAGTCTTTCCAAATTCACATTTAGACAATTTTACATACAATGTTTCCCTTTGCAAAGTATCCAATACTTTCTTTACATGCCTCACATGCTCATCCAAAGTCCCGCTAAAAACAAGAATGCCATCTAAACATACAATCAAAAAGTCATCTATGAAAGGTGTTACACATTATTTTGGTCGCCTCAATGATCAACTGGCAACATGTGTTAATGTTCCCTAAAAATATTAAAACAAGACATTCTCCATGAGAAAAGTGATTTTATTTCTTCTTTCAGAAACCATATAAAGGAAGGGCGTTACACCCTACTATATGAATGGGGTGCGTCAATGCCTCATCGTCGCACTCTGCCCTAAACCTGGACTACGACATTGTCACATGCTGCTTGTGCATAGGGTGTGGCGATGCTTAAAGAATAAGAAAAGTCAAAATTCATGAATGTTCTAGAAGGGGATCTTCTAGAAGATGAGGTGGCCTCTGATCGGTTTGGATCTCACTTTCTTTTCTGATTTAGTGAGATCATCCTAATATCCTCATCCATCTCTCTTTCACACTATATAAAGAGGGATCTCTCATGGAAAATTCTAAGGTTGAATAGGATAAGATTTGTATGGAGAGTTCTACTTTAGATTATGATTGAGATTTTTTCTTTAGTTCTTCAAGTCAGATTGTGGATATTCTTCAGTCAAGGCATTTGGAGCAATGGTGTGTGTGTTTAAGAAAAGATCCATTGAAAGGGGACTTTGCAACATGAAGGCATGGGTTGTATTCTCCACTTTCTATTCATTTAATATGGTCATACGTTTCTTCCCTATATGAGGATCTTGTATTCTATTGTATAATTCCTTGATCATTTACATAGACTTCATTAGAATAGATATTTCTTTGTTTTCCCTCTTTGTTGGTTTGTGATTCTTGGATAGGCTTACTATTCTACAAACCCAAGGAAGGAGCTACAAGGATGACACTAGCGAGGATCAAGAATCATTTAAAAGGTATGTCACTTGTACCTCACTAAAGTAGTTCACATGATAATGAAGTTTAAGGCGAAGTGTGTATTATGTTCTATTTTCTTCTAGTTTCATGTGGAAGTTAGGGAGATCTGTTTGTGTCCACACTTATCGATTAATCCGATAAAACAATTGGCGACCATACTAGGGATACAAATTTCTTTTGGTTTTTTTCCTCTTTTTTTCTTTTATCCTACCTTCTTTTGGTCAAATTCATTCTTTGAGTCTATGGGTGATCCATCTAGACTCCCTGGGTGTGAAGGTTCAGTAAGAAATTTTTGTTTCCTTCCATTTTCCTTTAGTTGTATAGATCGTCTCACTCTGCTATATAGAAATACCACGACGATTCTCTGACGGCGCACTCTATTGGTGCATACAAGTGTGATGATGTCTCACTGTACCCTATTGGCAGCATACAACAACCCTATATCGTCACACTATGCTCCACTATAACCCGCGACGATTCCTGTAGGAATTATTGGAGATAGCCAATTTTTCTTTTTTCACCTAGTTTTGCCTCAAATTCCAAGGATGAAATTCTGATATCAGTGAATGGTTGATTTATAATTTTGAATCTTGAATTTGATTGGTTTTCAGACATTGGAAGTTTTTTTGTAAATTTTGCAAGGTTTTTCTTTTGATTTTTTTCACAAGGATATAATCTATAGATCTCGGTCCTAAGTGATTGTTTGACAAAGAATCCTTGATTTATTTGGAGTTTTGGATTGTTTTTACTTTCTAGATTGTTCATTCATTGAGAGAAATTTTTGTTTGCATTTGACAAAAGGATTTCCTATAATTTCATTTTTGCCTACATTATAGGTTTCATTTGGGAATCGTGTTGACAGTATGTTAATTTTCTTGAATTACGCTTTCTTTTCTTCATTACATATCTAGTATGATTTGAGAAAGAAATAACTGAAGTCATTCCTTATTTTTAGCAATTGTTCATAAGAAAATTGTTGCATTCAAAATATTTGTTAAAACAGAAAATTGGAAAATTGTGTAGCTTATGATTATTTGGAATTTTGTTCATTTAAAAATTGAGAAATTGTGTTTCGTAGCTTTTGTATTTCAAAAGAGATATCTTCTCCCTACTGTAATTATAGTTCATCGAATTAAAATATTGCATAATCATCTCTTGTTGCATTTTATTGGGTCAAGTTCATTTACATCATCAATTTCATTTCCATTTCCCTTTTGAGTAAACAACAACCTTTAAAAATAAAGTGTAATTTTAAAATTTATTAACGAATTTTATTTTCTAGAAATTCTCTTCACCAACATTAGCCAGGATAGCACTTTGGAATAGGTTGTAAGGCACACTCTCCAAATCATCAAAACACACAATAGTATATTTTGATAGGGAGAGTTCAAATCCGCTTGCTACATTTTGTCCTCGGAAGCCCTTCTAACACACGTGTCAATCATGAGGTCGCATTAGGATTGGTAGAGTTACTCACCCTTCTTTGTGAGTATTAGTGTAGATATTTATCGTATTATTGGGGTTCACTTGAGAAGAAAATCTTGTGGGGACCTTCTCGAGTTGATTTCGGGCTAGATACCCTGCCTTTATGTGTCGATCGAATTATCGACTGTTTCCCTAGGCATCATTGTCATAATTGGTAACCTTAGTAGCCTATCTCTTTAGGTTATTTACACAAGGTAACTGTGGAGGGGAAAGTCTTCAAGGTACCTATAATTGATGTTGTCCAAACTCACTCGGGATCCTTGGAGGGTATACCCACGATTATGTGTGGAAGATTGCACCACGGTGTAAGTCCGTTAAGCAGGTCGTCAACGTAACTTTTCCACCTTCTTTATCCCAACCCCTTATTTTCTTGATTTCACGACGTTGGATTTCATCACCAACTAGTGACTTCGAAATAATAAGGTTTGTTTGCATGCTTGATTTATATATTTTGTTAGTGAGTATTGTTTGTTTCTCGAGATGGCCATAGATTTGTTTCATTTTTTATTTGGTGTGGCTAACATCAGCTCTCATCATTCACGTAGGATGTAAGGGATACCTCCCGAAGCTCTGGGAAGTTACATCCCTTTGCTTCCCAATTCACCAGAGGGATCTCTTGAAGGAGCAGTCAATAACGATGTATCCTCTAAGATTGGAATTTCTACTCCTCTAGAGGAGTCGATACTTCCCGTAAACCGGTTATTGAATATTAGAGAAGATCCAAATTTTCTCTGGCTAAATTCATTACGAGAAATTGTTACTAAAGATCATACTCATGTACCTACTGGACCTCACGAAGAGTCTGGAGTAGATGATCTAGTTTTCCAAAGTGAGTCATTTAGAACCCCAATTCATACTACTATAATTTTTAATCCTAGCTCTGGTCCTAGTCATTCTTTTCAGAGAACCATTCGCAACATGATATTTTTCATAAAATAGCATTCTTGGCATCAGAAACGCCCGTGAATTACATTTATTACACAATACCTTTAGATCATTTCACTAGCACAGACAGTAATGTTGTCACAGTTCCCAACCAATTATTGATTGGTTCTCACTCGATTCTTCCTCTCCGGATCACCAACTCTACCATGGTCCCACAAGCTACGAATGTTTCTACCAAAAATGTGGTCATCACTCAAGCTCCTATTGGAAATACACTTTCTCTTAGATCGAATCCATCACTTCCCCCTAGGTATAATGCTTTGAATACTTCTATTTCTATTCCTAACCAGAATCCATCTAGAGGGTCTAATATTTGTGTTCCTTCTGGGTATAATGTTGCTAGTCATTTTGTTCCTACACCTAACCAAGTTCTCTCCGAGGGGCCCTTACGTTCCTTTGCCACCTTCTCCTGGAGGATGTAATCTTCTTGGCCCTCGTAGCTCCAATCCAGTTGGAGGCAACACTAAATTTTGTCGCTTCTGGTTTTCAAATTCTGGTTGCAGAACAACCTTAAGTTGGTGGAAAACCTCAAATCGGGGGGAAATCTCAAGTTGGGGGACAACCTCAAGTTGGGGGGAAATCTCAAGTTGGAGGCCATAACCCAGTTTATGGAAAAAGTATACCTGGATTACAATCTCAACCTTGGAATCTTCCTTTCCAATGGAATCAACAACCGTCAAGGGGGAAACATCCTCAAGTTAATTCTTTTGTACCCCCTAATCACAGAAAACCGTATCGAGGTTTTATGAATCCTACTTGGGGTCAAAAATTTTAGTCTAATGTTCCTTTACAAGGGAGCATACCTAATCAACCAACCCTTGTTGACTATTTGATTCAAAATCCTCCACAACTGAATCTTTCAAGACTATATAACTATCTACAGACTGCTTATGGTTCTTCTAGTATACCTACAGGGTTACCACCTCAAAACTACTAGTTTCCTCAAGTGAACAGACAATTTTGTTTTCTTGTTACTTTGGATTTACCAGATTTATCTAGGATTTTGAATGATCCTATTTTTTATTCTCCTTATTGGCCCATCATACTATCCAATTTACCATATGGCATTCTTAAGTTTGACGGTCAATGGGGAGAACACCCGAATAATCACGTCATAACATTCCATCTTGTTGGGCCCCAACAACTCCCCCTATATTTTTACAAAATTTAAAGGGCCCTTATTAGAATCTTGATAATTATAATGAGCTACAGAATCAACCTTTTCAAATAGTTCCATTCCTTGGCTTACTTTGAGACAAACTTAAGAAATTCACTTTAGTATGAGACATTTATTACAAGAGTATATGTCAAAAGTTATAAACAAGCATAAAAATCTCAATTTAAACAAAACATTAATTTTTATCAAATGTTTACTTTTGTTTAAATTATGATTATGTGTTCATTCTTTTGCTCATTAGCAAGTTTAACTATTTTGAATAATGAGTTCAATACTTCATCAAATTTTATCTTTGTTGGTTTCTCATTTTCATAAAATCATTTGGTGATATTAATTGATTAAATTCTTTTTTCATTATGCATCTCATAATAATAATAATAAAATAAAATAAAAATTATCTATCATTTGTTTGATTTTGTAAAACACCAAAATTAATATTTTTCTCTTCTCCATTAACTTGAAGCTTCTAGAATTTTAGGATTATTTTAAACAATGTTTGTTTAGAACTTATAGTTAGTCTAAATTCATTTTTTATTTTATTGTTCTAGATTTTGTTTTATTCTCAATTTTCAGGTTATTAATTTAGGTTTATTTTTGTTTCACATGTTTCTATTATCAAATATTTGATACAGATCTGATCACGGCTTGATTTTATTATCCAAATACGTTCAATATGATTGATCCAAAAATAATATTGGATTGCTACAAATAATTTTATGAGCAACAACAGATAAAATTTGGAAAGACGTCAAGATCAGACACACGATTTTGCAGGACTGATTACAACCAAACCGTGAGAAATCTGGAGAAACGGTTGAAAACCCAAAACCAAAATGGACCCGTCTACCTTCCGCCTAAAGATTTTCCCAAAACAATGCACGATTTGAGAGATATTTGTGTCTCTTTTAGAGGAAAATTTCAGGTGGCGAAAATTAATAGTGACGCCCACATTGTTCATTCATTTTATAAGTATATGAGAAAGATCAGATCCATGGAGATCCAAGAATTGGAGAGGAGGATTTTAATTCTTTCTATTTTGTATATTATTGCTTTTGTAAACTTTTTTATTTCT
>ML778709.1:1209511-1234348 GCA_009831015.1 Picea engelmannii
AATCACTCATTGGTCCTAAAGCTCGTGATATTTCCATGGGAGGTGTCTTCACTGAAGAGAATGAAATTAGTCGTTCTCAACATATGGATCTTGTTTATTCACAAATGGGCGCACTCTATGAATTGATCTGTGATGCTCCTCGTCCATCCACGAATCCTACCCCAACACATCCAATAGCTTCTCATGTTGTTGATGGTATGATTGGCACTTTTCATGCTAAGACTTAGTCTACACAAGACATTCATACCAATCTGAAGTCTACTACTTCTAATGTACAAAATACTCCTACTCCTACCCCTTCTCTCGGTAAAACTTATGAAGTTAATTCGGTTCAATATACACCTATCGGTAAAAATCAAAATAAAAAGAAAGTAAAGGGTAAGAATAAGGAGGAAAAAAATAATAATCAACAATCTGATAAACTCAAAATGCATCATGCTTATGAAAAAGATAAGTGTAAACCTCATTATCATTTGCTTATCTATGGTGAGGATCATTATACGAAAGATTGTCCATGACGTGTTGAGGTCACTATGTTCCTGCAAGGGACTGGGAAACCTCCTACACACGCCATACCGACACAACATTTTCCTTCTCAACAGCAGGCCCAATTGGTCATTCATGACCAACCTTCTCCCTCTACAACATCTTACGTCCTTATGTGTATTGGTGACTCCAAGAATAACGAAGTTGCACTCGCAAATCGAGCCAAAGATTATTCTCCTTCGAAAGAGAAATTTGATTATTCACCACCTTCATTGGTTCAACCTCCTACCCCAACTTCATCTCCAAACGGTCCTCTTCATCTCGAAAGATTGGTCCTAGATACAGTTCTTCATCCTCCTCCCAAAGGCGTTGTTCGAAAGTCTTAATTTAATACTCACGCGCGTGCTACCCAGAAATATAGTATTGTAGAATACCTTGCACAACAACCCTCTGCAATGTCGGCTCTCAAAGTACTTCAAAGTTGTCCTACTCAACGTAAGGTGTTGTTAAAGGCTATTGGTGGAATTTATCCTATCGATACCAATTTGATAATCTTTGAATTGGAATATCATATTCCAAATCTTCCTCCTCAATTAGCGTTTCAAATCCAAGTTGTTGTGGAGAATAAGAACATTTGTCAAATCGTTATTGATGAAGGAGCCTCAAATTTCATTATGTTTGTTACGTTTTGGAAATCTATTGGCTCTCTTGCCCTTATCGACTCGCACAATACTCTTAAGGCTTTCAATGGTATAGGGTTTAAAAATTACGATGTTCTTCCCCTGTTGTCTATTATTTTAGAAGGTAAGGCGATTAATGTCGAGGTTGAGGTCTTTGATGCACGTGACATCCAAAAATATATATATATATATTTTTGAAATTTAAAATTTGCTAGGAAATTATTTTGTTTTTAGTAAATTTGAATTTGAATTTTTTTTTCCATTTATGGTAATTCCGAATTTCGAATTTGATAATTGTAATTAATTATTATGACTATTGGGAAACGATCTAATTTGACCAAACTAACCATTTGACTATGATACTTGTATGAAAACATAATATTTTATATTGATTGTAGGACGACAAATGGAACAACCATGTCAAAATCAGCTAGCCATGACTCCATGAGTGGGGAACATGTTGAAACTACCTCTGGGCTGATTATTACAAGTGGAAAATTAGATATTTGTCCATGGGAATCCCCTAAAAATCAAGGATTTAGAAAGCTATGAAAATTCCCAAGGGGGGAAAGAAAGACCTAGGAAAAAGCATTGTTGTTTTTTTTGGTTGTTAAATAACATATGTGAGGAGGCAGGACACTGCCTAATATGTTGGGGGGGGGAAGGAACTACTGAATACTTGTTGTTATGAACATTGATTCAGAGCGTGAGGCAAGGGAGAAGATTACTCATAGAGGAAGACATTGCTAAAAAGGATTTTCCAAGTTTTCCCTCATGGATTCAGTGTCAGGCTAGGGGGTAAATTGGGTAAGCGTTGTCTGCCCTATTCTATGGTTGGGAGGAATGTGGTTGTTCCCTTTCTTTTCCCACGGACTGGATTCAGATATGTTAAATCTTATCCTTCTTTTTTTTGAATGATTTTGTATATCCAATATGATGCTCTGTTTGGGTTAAGTTGAAATAATTTCCATGTAGGACATTTGTTCATTGTATGGAGTTTATAATCAAAGACCAAAATTCTAGAATGAGGCATCCTGAACTATAATTCTAGGAAAAATGATCTATGTAAAATAAACTTGAAAGATTGTGTATGTCTATTTTTCTGAGATTTAAATTTTAGGTGGAAGTAGTTAGATATGAATGAACTTGAAAAAAGAACAAATCTACCTACAGGTGTATGTCTACCCCTGTAATTGAAATTTTGGACAGAACTAATTTGTACGAATGAGCTAGGAAGGATTAGATCTATTTACAGGCGTATAGTTACTTCTTTATTTGAATTTATTAAGAAAATATGTCCATGAATAAGTATAAATCTGAGCAAGTCTATACATGTATTTCCATAAATGTATATCTAGATATGCAATGAATATAGATACAATTACAGTTAATACTGTGTGTAGTTTCGTTAAATAAAGATTTAATGACTGCAATAGGAATCCCACTTATATAGAAAGTTACTATCATGAATTTGAATAAACAACTATGCCTCTAAGAGAACAACTGCCTCTCGTATAAAGAAACTTCTAAATCGAAAGGTCCAGAAAACCCTCCGTAAAATTTATTACAGTACCATATTAAACTGAATAATTTGTTGTTCCATTATAAGATAATACAATAGTAAATTACTCCATAAGGATTAGAATTCGAAGACGATTACAATGAACATAAATCATAAGCTGATATAGCTTTTAATCCTTTCTTTTCCTGTCGCACAAAATAAACAAAAAGGACCGCCCCCCAACTGAAGGAATATACACTGTATGGAGTAAAGTACAAAAGCATTAACTATGATCATATATGTGAAACTTTCCACTCAGTGATTGTGGAAGTGGACAGTTCAGAATTCGACAACCACAATATAGCATAAATAATGAACGATTCACAAGCATGTATATATGGCGTTCTATAATAAAAGACAAATCGTAATCAATTACCTGACCACTATATCTATTGATGCTGAGTCCAAAATGAATATCGTCATTCCTTTCCAAAAGGGCATATTGACAATAAACATAGGAAAGGTCAAAAGGAAATAAAATGATATCATCTATTATAATTCGTACCAACATTCAGAACAAGATAGCCCTGGTAATCAAATTACAGGGTAGGGTGAAATCTGATTGGTGAATGATTAAACAATCATTTACTTTGGATAAAAGGTAGAGAAAAACATGTACATAAATTATTGTATTATAATAATTGGAGCCCAAAGGTTTAAGTTACATTGGAAATTCTTTCCCTTCCCAAGCTGATAGGAAGACTAAGGAAAACGATACTATTGACTACATCTCAGTTGAACACGGTCGGTTCTAACTCCTGAAGGGCTACGAAAGGGAGTTCGTATACCTTTTTATGTCAAGTACACATATGAGAAACCAGGACCTTCAGGTAGATTGAAACCTAGAAGAATCCACCATATACGATGATCAGTAAACTCTTATACGAAGACAATGTAAGAAGAACACGATTTAAGTGAAAATGTTTATAAACACATCATACCAACACTTACTTAACTTCGGAACTCGCGGCACATGATCCTTTCCTTGACGTTTTCCATTTGGTTAGTCGTATAGGGACGAGGGTGAAGGAGACAATACTCATTCATGGGTACCCTCGCATCAAACAGGGCTCATCATTAATGATATGTTTCAACTCTTAAAGTGAATGATACACCTGTAGTAAAAATTCTTTACACAATATTCTTTAATAATGGAAATACAGTAATCGACCAAATCAAAATTTCATTGTCTATGTGAACAATAAGAATATCTATTTTTAGGCGGAATAGAGATTAATTCTCCCATTCAAACCAGGAGTACCCTAACTATTGCGTCTAATCTACCTGAACTTCTTTTTCACATAATCGCTTAAGTCATCAAAGTAAACGCAGAGGATGCTCCATCCAAGTTTTTTGGTAATTAACCTGGAATAACTACTTCCCTCAGACTCACGAATGCTCGGAGATGAACTTTGGCACATGAAAGAGGGTTTACAAAGAAAACCTAGATCCCGAACCCGGATAGGTAGGGCTAACACTCCTTCTTGGTAAACAGAAGATAATCGTGACAAGCTCAAAGAAAAGGATCATTACTATAGGGTTAAGGATGGCTCGGAATGTAATGTAAGGAAGTTAGACAAAAGGAGAATTCCATAGGAAGAAAATGAGGGAGAACACAGAACGACATTATGGCGCGAACATTTTATTCCAAAAAAATTATAATCTTCCTATTGAAATAACCAGGGTATTAATCTTTGTAAGTTTAGAGAAGAACTTACCCAGATTGTAAGACATGCCATCTGCAATAGGATGGAGGCAACCACCAGGGGCACAATCTTCACCTCTAAACCCCCTTGACACACAGAGCCTCTTCAAAAGAAAAGAAAGAAATCATAATGACAATCCCTAAACCCTCTCAAAACCTAAATGATGCCTTATCGCCTCGAATTAATTATGGAGAGTGTGAAGAATGGGTGAGCCACGTGACCAGGGCAGGTTCGGCATGACACTTTGAGTATAGAGCCAAGTGATTTTAGTATGACTAGTAGACTTCCTTAATGATGGTTGTAGAAATTTTAATACCCTAACAGAGAATTCCTCTCCCACTTGAGGAATGTTTCTTCCACACCCCCTGCGATAGGTCTTAGGTAGTCATTTGATTCTCGTTGTCGTAGGCCCACTGGTGACACAAAATCGAGCTTTCAATTCAATCAGTATCCGATTTTATGATCCATTAAATGACCAGGACCTGGAGGCTTGCGACAGTCACTGGTCCTTAACCCAACCCTTGTCTAAGTTGGTAGGAACCAAATATATTTCCCTAGGAGTAATATTTCAAGAACACTTGGGTGCAAGTATAGTATGGAGATCTTATGCCAAATAGGGTGAGTGTAGTATGAATCATAAATTCTACATTAATCACTTAGTCCCTACGCCTAAAGGTTTTAGTTCTTTTTTTTAAATCCTTGGGGATTTCTATTATAACCTTCCCACTTAAGGTAAGACATGATGAAATACTTTGAACAACATGTGGTAAGGAGAATTTAGGAGTTATATAGTAAAATTTTTATGATAAAGTTCTATAACAGAGTTGTGTAGTAGAATTCTTATCACTAAGGGATTCCTCTCTGCCAAGTAAATCATGTAAACAAAAGTTTTATTTTGTATGGTATTATGAGGTTCATTACATATGGTATCAGAGCTAAAGTTACAACATTGGGATTGAATAGGGCCACATTTTTGGCTTAGTTTATATTTTGATTTATGCAAAACTAATAAACCTTATTGTTACAAACAAAAAACCCTTTGTGTTAATTATGGCAGGTCAGGATGGAGAAGAAATCGGGATGGAAGGAAATATGGAGTAGAGACCTCCTGGAGATCCAAGACATAACAGTGACGGAAGCTCACCCATGGAAGTGTTGAAAAAAATGAGGAATCTTATTGTTGAACTGGAGGTTTTCAAATCCGACAATGAGAAACTGAAGAAATCACAGCAGGAACAACAAGAGATAAACTAAGTCCTACTATGCAGTATAGTGACCAAKAAAATCACAAAGGATGATAATAACGAGGAAGAAGTCAGCAGGAGATCTTCCAAGAACTCGGGACYAGAAACAGAACGAGGAGAGAGTTCGTCTGAAGGTACACCTTTAGCTGAAGACAAAACTAAAAAGGAAAAAAAAAAAAGAAAACAAGTAGACCACCTGGAAGGAGAATTTAAGAAGATCAAACCAACTACCTTCGATGGAGAATCYAAGACAAGAGAAGCTGAGGCATGGCTGTTGGACATCAAGAAATACTTCTAGATCTACAACTACTCSAGTAATATGAAGGTCAATATGGCCATCTATAATCTGAAAGGGAAGGCCAACATTTGGTGGGAAGACCTGAAATTCGCCAAAGGCCTAAAGGAGAAACAGTTGGAATGGTCCAACTTTAGAAGTATTTCAAGAAACGGTACCTTTCTGAAAGCTACTACGAAAGGAAAACAAAATAATTTTACGAACTAAGACTTGGACAGATGACAATGGAAGACCTTATAAATAAATTCCTGGAACTATTAAGGTTCGTAGCTTACATCTAAGAGGATAAGGTAAAAATCCAGCGGTTCTTAAGTTGTTTACAACAATCCTACGGGGATAGAATTGAATTTCACAACCCCAAATCATTGAGTGAAGTGTTCCGGAAAACACGAATGTGCTACGATCAATACAAATAGCGAGCTAAGTTTCCCAAAGCCTGGAAGGATAAGAACAAGATCAGATGAATCAGTGAAAGAAGGGATACCATCCAGACTCCTATTAGAACGCAGAGAAAAGCTTCCTGAGGAAATATTATCATGCAAACCATCTGAGCACATAAGGAGGTGGTAAACCGGTAAACCTGGGAACAAGAAAATTTGGGGACAATCCTTGGGAACCGTTAAAGTGTTGGAAATGTGGGGAACCTCACCTTAGGAGGAGCTTCCCACATTTAAGAACAGAAAACAACACTATTGTTCATAATCTACAGGAAGATTCGACAGTGGGTGATGTAGGTAGAAGCCTACATTGGATTAATGCAGCCATTGACAATCGGCAAGATGACCACCAGTCCTCTGTGGTGAAAATCGAAGGTAAAATCAATAACACCCAAATTTATGTTTTAATTGATCTTGGAGCTATGTTAATTTATATCACTCCTAGAGTAGTAGAGGCAAATAAACTTAAGAGGATGAAACACACAAAATCATGGCTGGTATAGTTAGCAACGGGAACTAAAAGGAAAGTGGTTGACTTTGTTTCTGATTTTGAATTTAACTTAGATGGTCAAAATATAAAAACAAATCTGAATATTCTACCACTAGGATCCTATGATATGATAATCGGAATGGATTGGTTGGAAAGACACAAAGCAGTCCTAGATTGTTATGCAAAGACACTTAACTATAAAGATGATTGTGACACTTAACCAAAACCAATATCATTTAGACAAGTCATAGAAATGCAATTCAAGAAATGTATGAGAAAGGGGTGTCAAGTTTACGCCATCCAAATAACGAATCTGTTAGAAAAAGAAGATAAGCCGAAACTAGACGATTTTTCTATCCTATGTGAGTTTAGAGACATGTTTGTTGATGAGATACTAGAATTAACTCCTAGAAGGGAAATAGACTTCTCCATAGACTTACTACCTGGATCAGCCCCTATCTCGAAAGCACCTTACTGAATGAGTCTACCTGAATTGACAAAACTAAATATACAACTACAAGAATTGTTGGACAAAAAGTATATCAGACCCAGTGTTTCACCATGGGGAGCACCGGTACTCTTTGTGAAAAAGAAAGATGGTACCCTAAGACTATGTATCGACTACAGACAATTGAATAAAATGACTATTAAGAACAAGTACCCCTTAACCTAGGATAAATGACTTGTTCGATCAAGTAGGTGAGGCCAAAATCTTTTCAAAACTGGATTTACGATCTGATTCCCATCAAGTCAGGATAAAAGATGAGGACATAAGAAAAACAACATTTCGAACAAGATATGGACACTACGAGTTTGTAGTCATACCTTTCGGACTCACTAACGCACCAGCCACATTTATGTGCCTAATGAACAGTATTTTCAGTCAGTACTTAGACAAATTCGTACTAGTATTTATTGACGATATTCTGGTGTATTCTAAAATGGAGGAAGAACATGAAGAACACTTAAGAATGGTCCTGCAAACTTTAAGGAAGCACCATGTGTATGCTAAATTTGATAAGTCCGATTTTTACCAAAAAAAGATACAATACCTAGGACATGTAATATTTGCAGAGGGAATTGCAGTCGACCTTGAGAAAATAAGAGCCATTATAGAATGGACGATACCAAAGGACGTAGAAGAAATCCGGACATTCATGGGAATCACCGGATACTATCGCATATTCATAGAAATATTTTCCAAAATAGCTTACCCTATCACGTCATTACAAAAGAAAGGGACCAAGTTTAACTGGTCATAGAAATGTCAAGACAGTTTTTACAAGTTGAAGGAATTATTGACAACGACACCCATATTGAAGGTAGCAGACCAAGATAAAGATTTTACCGTATGTGTTAATGAAAGTAAAGAAGGACTAGGTGGTGTCCTAACTCAAAAAGGACACATGATTTGTTATGAGTCCCGGAAATTAAAAGAACATGAATGAAATTATGTCACTCATGACTTGGAATTGGAAGCAGTAATACACACCTTAAAAATGTGGCAACATTACATAATGGAAAGAAAATTTCTACTATTGACGGACAATAGCGGCGTGAAATATATGTTTATCCAACAAGATCTTAACACAAGACAAGAAATATGGCTAACATTCTTGAGCGAATTCGACTTCGAAGTCAGACATATCAAGGGTAAATAAAATAAGGTAGAAGATGCTCTAAGAAGAAAATTCCATGGGTTATTTGAAATAAGTATCAGCAGGGCAGATAGTGATCTGGAACAAATAATAAGGATGGAAGGTATTAATGACGAAAATTACACTAAGATAATGGAAAAATTACAAAACAATACTGCAAACTCAAAGAAACCACATCTAAGTATCGACAAGGAGGGACTACTATGATTTAAAAACAGACTTTACATACCAGATTCAACAAAATTAAAGTTAATAATCTTGGACGAAGTGCATAAGAAACTGTATTCTAGCCATCCAGGATACCAGAAAACGATAACAACACTTAGAAGACTATTTAACTGGCCTAATATGAAGGGAAAAATAGTAGAATACTTGGTTAGGTGCCAATATTGTCAGCAAGTTAAGGATGAACACCAGCATCCAGCCGGCCTATTACATCCATTACCAGTACCAGAATGGAAATGGGGAACCATATCACTAGACTTTATAATAGGTTTTCCAAAAACGCAGAAACATAATGATTCTATTATGGTTGTAATCAATAAACTCAGTAATTCCACACACTTTATTCCTATAAAATCTACTTTTAAAGATATAAACATTGCTGAAATATTTATGAAAGAAATTTTTAGACTGCATGGTATTCCGAAAATGGTGATTTCAGATAGAGACGTAAAATTCACATCCGCTTTTTGGAAGGAATTGTTTGCAGGGATAAATACTAATTTTAATTTGAGTACAAGCTATCACCCACAAACGAATGGAAATACTAAAAGGACAAACCAAATCGTAGAGGATATGATCTGCATGTACGTAAGAACAAAACCAAACAAGTGAGAAGACTATCTACACTTAGTAGAATTTGAATGTAACAATGGGTACCAAACTTCGGCTAAGTTAATCCCTTTCGAGGTACTATACGACAGAAAGTGTACAACTCCAATTAGCTGGGATAACCCAGTAGAAAGACTCATGGTTGGACCAGAGATGCTCCAAGAAATGGAGAACATGGTAAGGAAGGTACAACAGAACTTAAAAGAAGAACAGGACATACATAAGAGCTATGCAGATCAGAAAATAAGACACTTGGAATTTCAAGTGGGATACCACATTTATTTGAAGTTCAAAGCCCGAAAAATCTCGTTGAAGTTAGGAAATTGTGCCAAGATGGCACCTAGGTTTTGTGGGCCCTTCGGGATACTAACTCAAATTGGACCCGTAGCATACCAACTTGCACTTCCAACTAACCTTAGAATTCATAATGTATTTCATATTTATTTGTTGAAAAGGTATGTTCATGACCCTACTCATATGATTGATTGGAACTTGGTGCAGGTGGAACCTAAAGGTGTGTTCTAGGTGGAACTCCTGCGAATTCTAGACCGGAGAGAAATAGCACTTCAGAACAGAGTCATCGCTCAGGTAAAGGTGCAATGGAAGCACTTTAGTCCTGAGGAGGCCACTTGGGAGTTGGAGGGAGATTTTCATAAATATCATCCAATCATGTTCCAAGAAAGGAACGAACAGTGAGGACAGTGTTTTATTGAAGGGGGAAAGGATGTGACATCCCAAAAAAAAAAAAGTATTTTTGAAATTTCAAATTTGCTGGGAAATTATTCCGTTTTTAGTAAATTTGAATTTGGAATTTTCTTTTCCATTTATGTCAATTCTGAATTTCGAATTTGATAATTGTAATTAATTATTATGGCTGTTGCACAAAGATATGATTTGACCCAACTAACCATTTGACTATGACACTTGTATGAAAACAAAATATTTTATATTGATTGCAGGAGGACAAATGGAACAACCATGTTAAAATCAACTGACCCCGACTCCATGAGTGGGAAACATGTTGGAACTACCTCTGGGTTGATTATTACAAGTGGAAAATCAGATATTTGGCCATGGGTAGCCCCTGAAAATCAGGGATTTAGAAAGCAGCGAAAAATCCCAAGGGGGGGAAGAAAGACCTAGGCAAAATCATTGTTGTTTTTTTTTGGTTGTTAAATAACATATGTGAGGAGGCAGGACATTTCCTAGTATGTTGGGAAAAAAAAGGAACTATTGAATACTTGTTGTTATGAACACTGATTTGGTGTGTGAGGCAAGGGAGAATATTACTCATAGATGAAGACATTGCTGAAGAGGATTTTCCAAGTTTGCCCTCATGGATTCATGGTCAGGCTAGGGGGTGAATTGGGTAAGCGTTGGATGCCTTATTCTATGGTTGGGAGGAACGTGGTTGTTCCCTTTGTCTTCCTACGTAATGGATTCAGATATGTTAAATCTTATCCTTCTTTGTTTTGAATGATTTTGTATATCCGATATGACGTTATGTTTGGGTTAAGTTGAAATAATTTCCATGTAGGACATATGTTTGTTGTATGAAGTTTATAATCAAAGACCAAAATGCTAGAATGAGGCATCTTGAAATCTAATTCTAGGCAGAGTGATCTATGTAAAATAAACTTGAAAGATTGTGTATGTCTATTTTTATGAGATTTAAATTTTTGGTAGAAGTAGTTAGATACGAACGAACTTGAAAAAAAAACAGATCTACCTACAGGTGTATGTCTACCCCTATAATTGAAATTTTGTACATAACTAATTTGTATGAATGAGCTAGCAAGGATAAGATCTATTTACAGGCATATACTTACTTCTGTAGTTGAATTTATTAAGCAAATATGTCTATGAATAAGTAGAAATCTGAGCAAGTCTATATACATATTTCCATATATTTATATCTAGATATGCAATGAATATAGATACAGTTATAGTTAATATTGTGTGTAGTTTCGCTAAATAAAGATTTAATGACTGCAATTGGAATCCCACTTGCATAGAAAGTTATTGTCATGATTTTGAATAAACAACTATGCTGCTCGGAGAACAACCGCCTCTCGTATAAAGAAACTTCTAAATCGAAAGGTCTAGAAAACCCTTCGTAAAATTTATTACAGTACCATATTAAACTGAATAATTCATTGTTCCATTATAAGATAATACAATAGTAAATTACTCCATAAGAATGAGAATTCGAAGATGATTACAATGAACATAAATCACAGTCTGATATAGCTTTTAATCCTTGCTTTTCCTATCGCACAAAATAAACAAAAACGACCCCCCCCCCCCNNNTGAAGGAATATACAATGTATGGAGTAAAGTACAAAGCCATTAACTATGAGCATACATGAGAAACTGTCCACTTGGTGATCGTGGCAGTGGACAATTCAGAATTGGACAACCACAATATTGCATAAATAACGAATGATTCACAATCATGTATATATGGCATTCTATAATAAAAGACAAATCGTAATCAATTACCCGACCACCATATCTATTCATGCCAAGTCCAAAATGAATATCGTCATTCCTTTCCAAAAGGGCATGTTGACAATAAACATAGGAAAGGTCAAAAGGAAACAATATGATATGGTATATTATAATTCTTACCAACATTCAAAACAAGATATCCCTGGTAATTAAATTACGGGGTAAGGTGAGATCCAATTGTTGAATGATTAAATAGTCATTTACTTTGGACAAAAGACAGAGAAAAACCTGTACATAAATTATTGTATTATAATAATTGGAGCCCAAAGGTTTAAGTTACATTGGAAATTTTTTCCCTTCCCAAGCCAATAGGAAGACCGAGGAAAACGATATTGTTGGCTACATATCAATTGCAACATGGTCGGTTCTAACTCTTGAAGGGATACAAAAGGGAACTCGTATACCTTTTTACGCCGAGTACGCAGATGAGTAGCTAGGACCTTCAGGTAGACGGAAACCTGGAAGAATCCACCATATATGATGATCAATAAACTCTTATACGAAGACAATGTAAGAAGAACATGATTTAAGTGCAAATGTTTATAAACAAATCATACCAACGCTTACTTAACTTCAGAACCTGCAGCACATGATCCTTTCCTTGGTGTTTTCCATATGGATAGTCATACAGGGCCGAGGGTGAAGGAGACAATACTCACTGATCGGTACCCTCATATCAAACAGGGCCCATCATTAATGATAAGTTTCAACTCTTAAAATGAAATATACAGTTGTAGTAAAAATTCTTTACACAATATTCTTTAATAATGGAAATACAGTAATCGACCAAATCGGAATTTGATTGTGTATGTGAACAACAAGATTATCTATTTTTAGGTGGAATATAGCTTAATTCTCCCATTCAAACCAGGAGTACCGTAATTGTTGAGTCTAATCTACCCGAACTCCTTTTGCACAGAATCACTTAAGTCGGCAATGTAAACGTAGAGGATGCTCCGACCAAGTTTTTTGGTAATTAACCCAGAATAACTACTTCCCTCAAACTCACGAATGCTCGGAGATGAAATCTGGCACACGATAGAGGGTTTACAAAAGAAAACCTAGATCTTGAACCCAAATAAGTAGGGCTAACACTCCTTCTCGGTAAACAGAAGAGAATCATGACAACCTCAAAGAAAAGGATCATTACTACAAGGCTAAGGATGGCTCCGATTGTAATGCAAGGAAGTTAGACAAAAGGATAATTCCACAGGAAGAAACTGAGGGATAACACAGAACGACATCTTGGCACAGACATTTTATTCCAAAAAAATTACAATCTTCCTATTGAAATAACCAGGGTATTAATGTTTGTAAGTTTAGAGAAGAACTTACCCAAAATGTAATACATGTTGTCTACAACAGGATGCCACAGTCTTCACCTCTAAACCCCATTGACACAAATCCTCTTCAAAAGAAAATAAAGAACTCAGAATGACAAACCCTGAACCCTATCAAAACCTAAATGATGCCTTGTCACCTCGAATTAATTATGGAGAGTGTGAAGGATGGGTGAGCCACGTGACCATGGAAGGGTCGGCGTGACACTTCAAGTATAGAGCCAAGTGATTTTAGTATGACTAGTAGATTGCCTTAATGATGGTTGCAAAACTTTTAATACCCTTAGAGGGAATTCCTTTCCCACTTGAGGAATGTTTCTTCCACACCCCCTGCGATAGGTCTTAGGTAGTGGTTTGATTCTCGTTGTCATAGGTCCACCGGTGACACGACATCGATCTTTCAACTCGATCAGTATCTGATTTTATGAGCCATTAAATGACCAGGACCTAGAGGCTTGCGACAGTCACTGGTCCTTAACCTGACCCTTGGCTAAGTTAGTCGGAACCAAATATATTTCTCTAGGAGTAATATTTCAAGAACACTTGGGCACGAGTATAGTATGGAGATCTTATGCCAAATAGGGTGACTGTAGTATGGATCATAAAGTATACAATAATCACTTAGTCTCTACGCCTAAAGGTTTTAGTTATTTTTTCTAAAGCCTTGGGGATTTCCATTATAACCTTCCCACTTAAGGTAAGACATGATGAAATGCTTCGAAAAACATGTGGTAAGGAGAATTTAGTAGTTATATAGTAAAAATTTTATGATAAAGTTCTATAACAGAGTTGTATAGTAGAATTCTTATCACTAAGGGATTCGTCTCTGCCAAGTAAATTGTGTAAACAAAAGTTTTTTTTGTATGGTATTATGAGGTTAATTATAATGCACCTCTTGATTACAACCTTCTACTTGGCCATAGCAGGATTGATTACATGAACGCAGTTGTGTCTACCCTTTTCTGTGTGTTACATTTCCCACACCAAGGAAAAATCATTATTGTTGATCAATTGGCCTTCTTTAATTATGATTCACGTACTAGAAATGTACTGTTTATCTCGAAAAAACCTCTCAGTTATGAGAATGTTGGCATGGGTATTTTAAAATATTCAACCTTGATGGGTACATTTCCTATTCCACCACCCGATATTCCTCCTTTTTTTGCCTCAATTAACATGATATCAACCTTTATTTGTGAAACCCCTGAGTCTTATGACCCATGGATAGTACCTAGCTCTGGTGATTGTCTTCGTTATGGTGATCGAATTCCTTTAAGTCTTATGGAATTAGATTGTCAAGCTATTCAAATGGAAACTCCTTCTTCTCCTTCTCTTGGTGATGCATCTCCTGATCTATTCCATGTGATATTTCCTACTGATGAGATGATCAGTAGGAGGTCATGTATATGGAAGATACTCCATGGGATGATGCACATCATCATTCTATTATCTTCCTAGAATGAGAGACCATAGAGAGTTACCAACGGATTTCAACTTTGTCGACTGTTGTTGTTATTTATTCTGTTCCTGAGTCAACACATGATATTTTGTATGAAGGTAACTTGAGTAATATTTCACCTATCGTTCCTCTTGACATATCGATTAAACCCGGAGTCATGGAAAATGTCCATTAAGGTGCCTCATGTTCTACTGATGAGGTATGTACCTATAAAACCCTTTTCCAAGAATTTTGTGATGTTTTTTCCTGGATTTATGAAGAAATGCATAGTATTGATCTTGATGTTGTTGTGCATGAGATTAAGACTTACACAAATGCTAATCATGTTCTATAGAGACTTCTCCCAGTACATCCTCGTAAGGATGTTGCTATTAAGCTTGAAGTTGAAAAACTTCTTAAAGCTGGCTTTGTCTATCCTATGGCTTTGATCGATTGGGTGTCCAATCTTGCTCAGGTAAACAAGAAACAAGGCATGATCCGCGTTTTCTTATATTATAGGGATATAAAAAAGCTTGTCCAAAAGACAATTATACAACCCATTTCATTGACCAGATCATTGACGAATGTGTCGGGTGTGAAATATTCTCCTTGATAGACAGTTTGTCCGATTATAATCAAATCCATTTTCTACTTGCAAATTAACACAAGATTGCTTTTATTTTCCCTTGGAGAACCTTCGCATACCAAAAAATACCTTTTGGTCTAAAAAATGTTGGTGTGATTTTTCAACGTGCTATGTCTTATGATTTTCATGACATTAAGAATATTGTACAACCCTATCTAGATGATCTACTGGCGCATTCTATGCATCATCAAGATCCCCAGGGACATTTATGGGCCATTTTCCTATGCTATCGTTATTATCGCATACATTTCAATCCACACAAATGTGTTCTTTGTGTGGATTCTAGATGACTTCATTTTTTTATCGTGTTTATAGATGGGATTAAGGTAGACCCCTTGAAGGTTGACGCTATTCTCAATTTACCTCCTCCTTCCATGCTACACCAACTCCAAAGTTTGCAAGGGAAGGAATTTTTTTTGCGTCGATTCATTCCAAACTACATTGAATTAAAGAAAGGATTTACGTGGCTTCTCGAGAAAGGTTATGATTTTTTATGGGACGACACTGTGAACAAATCTTTTGAATCTTTGAAATTCTCCTTAACAATTACACCACTTTTGTTTCCACCTTATTATAGTTGAGATTATTTGATGTACTTAGTTGCTTCAGACTCTACCATTGCTACGGTTCTAGTCCAAGAGGATGATTCACATGATGAACATATTATATACTATTTGAGTTGGAGTCTCACGACCACCAAAACCAAATATTTACATGTGGAGAAACTGGACTTGGAAGTTGTTCAAGTTGTTCAAGTTGTTCAATGTTTTCGTCACTACATCGTATTATGTAGAACCACGGTCATTTTCGATTGCAACCCCATGCAACACATCCTTACTCGAAAATTGTTGGGGGGAAAGTACTCTAAATGGATAGTTATCCTCTAGGAGTTTGATTTGGAGTTTGAACGTGCCAAGTCAAATAAGTATTTCATTTTTTCTAATTGATATGTCACCTTCCCTCTACTGAAACAAAACCTATGGCAGAGGATTCCTTACCTGACAAATCCCTCTTTATGATCATATCTTACGACATATGGTACAGAGATATTATCATATATCTCCAAAACCATAATTTCTGGCCTGATATTTCTAGTACATATCGTCATCATATCCGGTATCAAGCCCGTCAATACATTATCCTTGGTGATACTCTTTACCATTGTGGTATTGATTCCATATTTCGATGATGTCTCACCTACGATGAAGCTAAGAAATATTTGAATTAATGTCACACTATAGCATGTGGCGGTCATATGTCTTGGTATGCCACTTCCCAAAATATCTTACGAGCTAGTTATTTATGACCTTCATTGTTTAAGGATTTCATTACTGCTATCCAGAAATTCCACGCTTGTCAAACTTACAACAATAAGATCTGATCTCATACTGCTCCTCTTCACCCTGTAGTTTTCATTGTTCCATTCGCTAAATGGGGTATTGACTTCATGACATGTAACCCTCACTCAGTCGGGATGAATGGATACATTATTGTATATGTGGATTATTTCACTAAATGGGTTGAGGTGATGCCTACATTTGATAATACTGGGAAAACTAGAACATTGTTCATATTGAATCATATCATTACTAGATTTTGTGTCCCTCAAGCCATCGTTACTGATCAAGGTAATCATTTTCACAATTTCTTGATGTCTGAACTTACAGAGAAGTTGGGTCTTCAGCATGAAAACTCAACCTCCTATTATCCACAGGCCAATGGCTACGTTGAAGCAATCAAAAAAGTTCTCACTACTATGCTTCGACGAATGGTAGGAATTCACAATTCAAATTGGCACATGATGTTGTTCTCATCATTGTGGGCCTATCAGACATCCGTTAAGTTTTCCATGGGATTCACACCTTTCCAATTAGTATATGGCATTGAAGAAATTTTTCTGATTGAATGTGAAATCCCATCTTTGAAAATAGTTATCAAACTTCTCCCTAACACCTCAGCAGAGGAGGAACGCCTTTTTTATTTGATGCAATTAGACGAAACCCTTCGTGATGCTACCTTAGTTATTGAAACTTAGAAAAAGAATTTCAAAACTCAATATGAAAAGCATGTCAAACCACGTGCTTTTTCTGAAGGTGATTTAGTTCTTCTTTATGAGAAAGATTGTGATTTTTTAGGGGTCGGTAAATTCGAGCCCATGTGGCAGGGTCCTTATATTGTGAAATGAGTGTTGGAGAAACGAGATTATGAGTTAGTGTATTATGATGTAATTCATTTGAGGGAACCCAAAAATGGGTTTTACTTGAAGAAGTACTATTCTTAAATCATTTTTGCATAAGTGTTGTGTATTTTTAGTGTATCATACTCTTGTGTGCTTTTTCATTTTTTGGTTTCACCCTTCAGCTACTTACCTTGAGTTGTTCTTGGTTTCCAGATATCGATGTCTTAGCTACCCTATATTGGCTTCGCTAATGGTGCTAGTCGCAGTACTCAAAACTTAGCGTCTGTTGCCTGGGAAATATATGCACCTGCGAATGAATTGGTTAGTCTACATGGTGTTTTCCTTGGTCGTGCAACTAACAATATCATGGAATACAATGCAGTTATTGAGTTATTAACTGACGATGTTTCACTTGGAATCCGTCATCTTATTGTATGACTTGATTCACAGTTAGTAGTACTATAGTTGAGTAACATTTATTCCATCCAGAGTCCTACTTTGCTAAGGATATATTTATGAATTCATCTCTTGGAACGTCATTTCGATTACATTGAATATCAACACATTCCTAGATGTCTAAATACATTGAAATATGCATTGGCTAATTATGTGTTAGAAAAACATTTGAGACATTTATAAAATCCAATCGCACTTTGTACATAAAACAAGTAATCTGGTAGGAGCCTTATATTTATAACGATAAAAGTTTACAAAATGTTTTTTTTTCCGAAGACCAAAATATAAAAAATGTGAAGCTCATAGCTTCATGTACAAAAGCATCAAGGATGTTTCTCACCATAGCAATCGACTTCCTGTGCTACTCTACAGAGTAGTAGACCAATGGATACAGATACGCCAACTATGTGGCATTGGTAATGCCTAGGGAGCTCATCCACAGTAGAATTAGGGACATGGATGATCAATCCCTCTAGGTTCTATTCTACGGCCTCGACATCCACGATAGCCAGTCCTACTATAGAACCTCTCACTCTGAGCCTTTGGATGGGAGATGATCCCGACGGAGGATAAGGACCCACATCTGCATTGATGAGAGAACTCAATTTAGTCATCGGATAAATAACACAAAAAAAACGTTATATCAATAAAATAACAAAAATATTATATAAACAAAATTTTCTTCTTACTTATGTCCCCCCACTAGGACCCTCTAGGGAGAGCTAGATTTGGATCTCCATAGAAATGTACTTTGGCATATGCATAATATTCAACCATGAGAAGTTAATTCCTCAACCATTGAAACAAGACATTTTCATATTTGACAATGGGAACACCTCCATGTCGAGCCATGAGATCTACCCACCTCTTCATCCTTGGATCTTGTGGAGAAGGTATACCCCACTCCTTATGCATGCATAGGACAAGGAACCTTTCCAGGAAGAAGGATACCAAAATAGACCCATATCCAAATTGTTTTATCCCACCATTTCAGCACTTGGTAAGTTGTTTCTTCATTCTTTTTAGGACCCCTTCGCACCAGTTGAATATCTTGGGCTCCGTGCATTCTATGGTATACTGAAAATGGCTCTACAAATCCATATGAGGAGTTGCACTCCCTGCCTTGCGAGTAATAGTTTAAACGATAGTCTACAAATGAAACTCTCAGTCATCCCTAATAGCTACTTACTGTTATGTTTCTCAGTACCTGGCACACAATGATGGACAACGTAGTAGTCCATAGGCTCACCTCCATCGTTGTTGCCTGTAAGTGTCACCCATGAACCACAACAAGATAGTCCTGTCAGGAAATAGATATCCTCTATATCTATTATGAATATGTGGCCACCCACACAAAATTCCTGCTCGTTCACATCCCACATATGAAACAAGTACTCCAGTAGTCTCAACTGGGCTTTCATGCCTTGGATACTAAATAATTTTAGTAACCCACATTGCCTGAGAGCCATAACTATTCCCGGGTCATTCCTGAAAAAGAAATATTCTTCTTCATTCTCTCTCTCATGACACTCCAGCATCTTAACCAAGGAAAGGCTTCCAAGGAACCATAAGATGAGATTAGAAACATAAAATTATTTCATGGGGGTTTTTCCTATTTAGGTTCATCTTTTTAAAAATTTTGGCTGTGGACGTCGCAGGGTTGCACATTCACGCAGTGCGACGTTGTCACACCCTACCTATAGGTTCACCTACGACGATCCTATATCATTGTGGTTCACGATATAGGGCACTTGCGACGACCTCAACGCGCGCGTAACCACTAAAAATTGACCCTAAAACACAAATTTAACCAATAAAAATCAATTTTCAAACCATGAAAACATGAAGAAAAAGGAGATTAACTGTTTGGTGGAGATGATTCATGAAATGATCCACCACATGCTCCGCAATTGATGGTTGAAAATCGGGGTGAAAAAGGGCTTTGGAGCACTATTTGGGTAAACTCACAAATGAAATGGTAAAATAGTGTTTTTAGCCTATTTTATTGACTTTTATCATTTTTTATTTGCAAAATAATATTAGATTCATATTTTTCCAATCCCTAAAGAATTAACAACATGGCAAGTGTTGACCTTTCTAGATTACAAAGTCTAGAAATGAGGCGTTGGAACAAGGGTCCACCCCTTTTTGTTTTTTTTTTACATATTTTTTGCATGTACAAATCCTTTTAGGGGTTTTCAGGAGAAACTCTGAGCAGAGTCTTGGTTCTTTCTCACGCTCGTGAAACCATGAGAATGAAATCAAGTAGTATTTTGTCATCTTTTTGAACTTGTATTGGCAAACATGAAAAACGAAAACAATGGAGTATCCTTTAAGCTCTTTTCACACTCCTTAAAAATGAAAAGATTGTCGAGCAACCTTGTTCTTTTCACGCTAGCAAAAGTATTTGAAGAAAACATCTCATGACCGGTAGGTTATCACTTTTTTGGTATCGTCATATTAATTTATGAAAAGGACCTGATGGAGTTCTCTTTAAGTGTTTTTCAGAGTCTCTAAAATTGAAAAACCCTTGAGTTTTCTTTCCTTGAACTCATTATACAAATATTGAAAGACCCATATGGGATCAAACCACTCATTCTTAGGGTTCGTTAAACATAATATGAGGAACTCATCCGAAGGATGAGGTTACATCTACAAGAATATTTTATCCTCCTCAAGCTTGCATAAAAATAAAGAGGTAATCGCCAGAAATGGTGGGGGGGAATTAGGAAAGAAATGTGTTTATGTATTTGTGTTAGTGGAAGTAATAGTCACTCTTGAACATGACACCCCCCTTCTTCATTTTATCCATGTTTGGAAATCCATTTGTCTCTCATTTTACCATCCACAAGTTCATATGTTGGGTCCTCCTTGAGTCAATGTTGCCAAGACAACTATCGTTTCGTTCATATGTTAAAGAGAACTCCAACCTAGACAAGCCTTCTATCGATTCGACCATCTGCAGTTATAAACTTTCTACCATGTCAGCCTTCCCAGTGTCAGTTCCAAATCAATTTATACTCTGATATAACTAAAATCAGTTACACATTTGGTGTCATCGATGAGGGACACATCAAGACCCTTATGTGACGATTCTTTTCTTGTCGACTAAAACTTGGGTTATGAGCAGTTGATGATGTATTTCTAAAAACTAGAGGAGGTTTTTGTTCAAAACATTCCAAACAACAAAAACCTCTATCATTTTTTCAAAATGTGTTTTGGTTTGAGAGATATTGGATATAGAAGTAGGCATTGCGTACTTTGCACACTGGCGTTGCGTACTAATTTCCTGTAATGGTCACGGTTTTGATATTCGCCTTGTTGGGAGGTTGCCACATGTCAAGGAGGGTTGAAATGACTTCTCAAGGATCAGTTAGATGGAAAAGGAAAACTACACCTAAGATTTATCTCCATCAAAGGCCTCATGCATGAGGTGGAAACAATTTATTAATGACTTCCAACAAATCCCTGAAAATCAGCATTTTGTTGGATTTTTGTCTCTTTGACTGTTGCCACCTATCTCCAAATATTAGAATCCAATGGAGGAGATGGGATTCGACCTCCTTAGGTTATTTGGATTCTATTTTCTATTTCAAGAGGGAGATATCTCTTGGAGAATGGGGATTGATGAGCGAAGAGAGGCTAGAAAGAGATGTAGTAAGCAATTTTCCTATGTGTGTTCATTTGTAAGCCTGTGGGCATTTTTAGGATTGTAAGCATTACTGCTATTGGAGACTCATGAGAGATGTGATTTTATATTGTAACTCTTATGTCTATATTTCTTCTTATTTGAATATATTGTAGATTTGAGGATCAAAGATTGTCAATGATTTATGGATCCCTAAGCAGCACAGGATCTGCTGTATTTTTCCCATGAGTCATTGTTTATATTTAAGTATTTGTTGATTAATTAAATTGAGAGGATCTTTATTTACTAAACATTATATCTTATTCTTTCCTTCTTCATTTCTTCCACCTATCATCATATAATCTTGTTTTCTGTTAAGCAGCTTTTGTGCCTTAGATGAGTGGGATGTTTGTGACTCCATTGCCCATTGGTGTAGCCTACTGATCTGCAGTTTGTTGCCATCTCTCTTTCTTTATCCATATTGCTGATCCACCTATTAAAAACTAAAATTATCTTTTACATTCTGATGTGAGCTTACACTTTAGCAGTCAAAGTGTGACTTTGAGTGCTAACTCATAGTCTAAGATTTCATAATATTATAAGTTTTGTTGTGATAAGTTATTCTAAAAAAAAGTATGCCTCCATCATCATAACATTTTCCAATGTATGATCACTAAAAGGACTCAAAAAGGGGTCATGTACACCGGCATCATTAAATTTTCAAAAGTTAACATCGACATAGATACCTATTTTATTGTAGGCTATATCACAGCTGAACCGATCAATTCATATTTCTCTATTAGAAATATCAACCCTACATTCAACATTTTATCTATTTCTTATTTCACCTTCTCCTTATAGTGTAGGTTCATTCTATGTAGTCTTTTCTTTATCATCCTATCACAAGGCTTGGACCCTATTTTGATATCCCTAAGATCACAAACCATGCCTTTCATTCCTCTGAAACTTCATGGAGACAATTGACATACTCGCGAAGTAGAGCTACAATCTTTGTGACCATATGTTCATCCTAGTAATCCCCTATCATGACTAGTTTTGGTTCATCCTAGTTCCAATATTAACTTGTTCCATCCTATAATAAGGTTTTCGACTAAACCCTAATAGGTTTTTGGACTAAACCCTCATGCCATTAGAGCTTCAATAGCACTGGCGAAGGATTTTGCGGAAGACATCATTTACAACATTCAAGATGACAGTAAGCACCTACCTAATCATGTTGCCGAGGAAAAAACTACCCACTGATGTTGCATGTTGCCGAGGAAATAAGATAAAGGTTGCTCGGTCACAGTGGGGTGTGCAAGCCCGCCAAAGGGGAATAATGGAGAAAGTCAACGTCTAGGAGATTACTGAAAGTGAGGATATCGCTCTTGTTATGCCAGACAATGAAGGTGTAGCCAATAGTTACGAACAAGATGCACCATCACTAAAAATGAGTGGTTGTTAGAGGAGGCTAAGTAGAAATCCCATACACCATCAATCACTTTTCTGTGAATGAGAAGTTGAAGAATCTCTCTCAAATTTATGGTTGAAAAAATAACATCGGGTCCGCGATATTGACTTAATCTCTTTACTGATAAATTGTGAAGGAAGAAATGCAGAGAGAAAGAATAGAACATAAAACTGTATATTAGAATATATGAAGAAGAGTACAAAATGAGTACATGAAGAAGCTAATGAAGAAGTACTATGCAAAGGGAAATAACTGAGCTAAATAGGCTCAAGCAAAACAAGAATAGAACGTATAGCTGGCCAAGACAGCTGGCAGTGTACAATCAAACTGTTGAGGTTACATTATATTTAACACTCCCTCTTAAACTCAACAGTTACAAACATCAACACTGATTATGCCTAAGTGTTGTCTCTGAAAATCAAAAACTAACTTTCCTAGTGGCTTTGTAAAGTTATTAGCAAGTTGATCTCGAGAACCATAGAATTGTAGTGCAATATCACCATTATTGACTAGCTCACATATGAAATGAAAACGAGTGTCAATGTGTTTTCTTTTCTTGTGAAACACGTGATTTTTGGATAGAGCAATTGCTGAAGTATTGTCACAGAATATAGGATTTGGATCCTTTTCTGTATGTGACATATCTTTCAATATTCTTCTCAACCACACAACTTGACATGAAGCTGAGGTAGCAATGACATGCTCTCCCTCTGCAGAAGATATTGAAACAATTGGTTTCTTTTTTGATGCCCATGAGATCAGGTTCGTTTCCGATTGAAAAACATGTCCAGATGTGCTTTTCCTGTCATCTAGGTTGCCTGCAAAATCACTGTCTGTGTAACCATAAAGTTGATTACTATCAGATTTAGTGTACCATAAGCCAAAATTGAGAGTTCCTGCAACATATCTCATAATTCGTTTCACCATTTTCCAATGATAATCTTTGGCGGATTCCATGAATCTGGAAACAAGGCTGGTTGCATACATAATGTCAAGACTAGTTGTTGTAAGATACAACAAACTTCCTCCTAAAATTTTGTATAGGGTAGAGTTCATTGTAGGACCTTCATCATTCTTGCTCAATTTTGTGCCTAGGGGTATAGGGGTTTCTGCTGGATGGCATTCTTCTATGCGAAATCTTTTGAGGATGTCTGCTACATACTTTTGCTGACAAACAAAGATGCCTTTGGTTGATTGATCAACCTCAATCCCAAAAAAATATTTCATTATGCCAAGATCTGTCATCTCAAACTCATATTGCATGGCATTTTTAAAACTGGTTAACTCAAGATTTCCAATATATATCATGTCATCAACATATAAACATACAATCAAAATTTTACCGTGTTGATCTGTTTTGGTGTAAAGAGTTGGCTCATTTTGACTTTTGCTGAAACCACTTTTGATCAGATAAGTGTCAATTCTGTTGTACCAAGCTCTTGGATCTTGCTTTAAGCCATACAAGGCTTTTTTCAGATAATATACTTTGGTTGGCTTCTCTTGGACTTCAAATCCAGGTGGTTGATCGACATACACCTCTTCTTTTAAGAAACCATTCAGGAATGTTGACTTGACATCCATCTGGTATACTTGCCATTTGTGTTGGGTTGCTATGGCCAATAGAGTCCTTAAAATGTCTAGTCTTGCTACTGGAGCAAAAGTTTCACCATAATCAGTACCTGGTTGTTGTGAGAATCCTTTGGCAACAAGTCTTGCCTTGTGTTTTTCAATCTTCCCTTTTTCATTGAGTTTAGTTTTGTAAACCCACTTGACACCA
>ML778709.1:1234398-1245945 GCA_009831015.1 Picea engelmannii
CCATGTCTTGTTCTTCTCAATGGAGTCAATTTCTTGGTTCATGGCTTGAACCCAATGTGGCTCCTTAGCGGCTTCCTTAAAATATGTAGGTTGACATGACATTAAAGCAAAAAGGTTGTGTTGTTCAAAGTCATCCAACTGCTGATGGATTTCTCTCAAACTTTGAGTTCTTTGATTTTGTGGTTCAGAGAATGATTCTCTGCTGGAAGTTGAGGTATCCTGAGAGTTTTCAGGTTGTCTTTGTACTTGCAATCTTGGAAGAATAGTTTGAGGTACTTGTTGTCCTGGATTTTCTACATTTTCAAAAATTGGCAGCAATGGATTTTGACTGTCCAGTTGTTGATTTTCTGATTCATTCTGGAATTGATTCTCCAGAAATTTTATATCTCTGTTGAGAATTAGTTTCTTGGAGATTGGATTGTAAAGCCTGTAAGCTTTAGATGTTTCACTATATCCAGTGAAAATACATTTCTCACTTATGTCATCAAGTTTCTTCCTTAATTCAGAAGGTATGTGAGTGTATGCTATGCATCTGAATGTCCTTAGATGCACAACATTGAGCTTTGTCCCACTCCATGCTTCTTGGGGAACTTTCATCTTTAGACTTGTGGTTGGAGATCTATCCAAGATATAAACTGAGCATGCTATTGCTTCATCCCAAAAAATATTTGACAAACTTTTATCTTTGAGAAGTGTTCTTGCCATATTCATTATTGTCTGATTTTTCCTTTCAGCCACTCCATTCTGTTGTGGAGTATACTTGGTTGTTGTTTGCATGGTAATGCCTTGTGATTTGCAGAAATTTTCAAATTCTATGGAGTTGTATTCTCCTCCTCCATCTGACCTGAGTGCTTTGATATATTTTCCACTCTATTTTTCAGCTTCTGCCTTGAATTCTTTGAATTTTGAAAAAGTTTTAGACTTGTGTCTAAGAAAATAGATCCATATTTTTCTGCTGAAATCATCAATAAATGTTAGAAAGTAAAAACTACCACCTATTGACTCTGTTTGCATTGTTCCACATAGGTCAGTGTGAACTAGTTCGAGATGTTGTTTGGCTTGATATGAAGACTCTGGAAAACTAGTTCTCTTATGTTTTCCAAGTATGCATGACTCACATGGGGGAATGTGTTCTTTAAATATGGGAAGACCTTTGACCATGGAGTGATTCTAAAGAAGACTTAGACTCTGAAATGGTAGATGTCCAAATTGTGTATTCCAAACCATAGTTTCATTCAGGGTTGATGCACTTTGTGCATATGGTTGAATCAGATTTGTAGTTCTGAGGGTAAGGGGAAACATCCTATTTGGAGTCATAAGGATTTCAGAAATTAATTTTCTATTGGGGTTTTTATCATAAATTTTGCAAGATTCTCCCTCAAAAAGTACCTTATATCCATGTTCAATGAGTTGTCCTACACTTAGCAAATTATGTTTCAGATCTGGAACATGATAGACATTGTTTATGTCTTTCTTTACATTATGTTTAGTAAGAATAGGAATAGTTCCTTTTCCTTGAACTTTGACTAAAGAATCATTTCCAAGTGTAATATCAGACGAGAGTGAAGAATCAATGCATGAAAGTAAATCTTTGTTACATGTCATGTGATTGTTGCATCCATTGTCCAACAACCAGAGATCTTTAGATTGTTCTTCAGTCTTGTGGCATGAAAGAAACATACCTCATGAGTTTTCTCCCGTGTAATTCGACACATGTGCTCTTCCTAAGAGATGATCTGCTTACTTCTTCCTACATTCAGATTCATAGTGCCCATAATTTTTGCAGTAATAGCATTGTATGCTTGATTTCTCATTTGATCTTCTCCCTCTGCCTCTTTGAGGCTGAAAACTCTGATTCTGATTTTGTTGTTTGTGACCTTGAAAATTTTGATGCTGGCTCTGTTGTCCGTGTCCTCCACTGGAATGAGGGTTACTGTGATTGATCCCTCTTCCTTGGTGATATCTACTTCACCCTCTGCCTCTCCCTCTGCTGAAGGAGAATTGCATTTTGAAAGCACTGGAGATTGACTCATTTGTGAGATGCAGTCTGGTCTCATGTGTCACCAAAGAACCAATTAATTCATCTGTTGAAAAACTTGACAGAGCCTTGGATTCAAGGATTGTTGTTACAACCATTTCGAATTTCTTGGGTAAACTTCTGAGGACTTTCTCAATAATGCGTTGATCAGTGATGGCTTCGCCAACCAATTTGATCTTGTTCACAATTCCTATGACTCTGGTCATGAACTGATCCACATTTTCAGACGATGTCATCCTTAGAGTCTCGAATTACATCCTCAAGGTCTGCAGTTTGACTGTTTTGACCCTGTCATTTTCTTGATAAGAAGATTTAAGGATGTCCCAGGCCTGCTTTGAAGTACCAGTGCCTGTGATTTTTGAAAAAATTGAGTCATCCACAGAATTGTGAATCCAAAATTTATCTTTATTTTCTCTGTTTCTCTGAGTTGCCTGAGCAATTTTCTGCTGGTTTGTCATGGCAGCAAGGTCTACTGGATCTGGTTCCACATATCCATGATCCATTGGATCCCAACACTCTTATTCTTGCAAGAACAATCTCATCTGAGGAGACCAAAACTCATAGTTCTTTCCAAGAAGAATCAGACCCTGAGTTGGTCCTAAATTGCTAGACGACACCATATTTTAAAGAATTTAGCAAAATACAGAAAGGAAAATTCATATTTACCAGTTTCCCATGCGTAAAACTAGGTCTGTTGCTTTCTTGCAGTGATTTCGAAACTCTGTGATTCGAGATTTCGTGAGTTCCGACTTCGCGATTTTTGGCTTTGCGATTCTGACTTCGGGACTTCGTTATACGAGTTCTCCAAACTCTTGTCTCTCCAACCATCGATCACCGAAATGTCGATTGCTAATTGTCGAAGAGAGATTATCGACCTTGAATTGGCCCTTAGTCTCCGTTCAATGTGACCATGCGCCTAATGTTAAAGCATTGCTGACTTTTCGTGGATCGGGGAATCGCGATGCCTTCGCCGGTTCTTTATCCCTGAATTTGCCGAAATCCGAAATATCTTGGTGCTAATGCCTTTTCGGGATTTCACGTTTTGGGATTTCGACGATTTTGCTGCGACGATCCTGGGTCCTTCGGACTCCCGGTATGTGAAATGCTGAAATTTTCCCTTTGGACAATTCAACGGTCCAGATCTTTCTGTGATCTGATGGTCCAGATCCTTTCGGGATTTTGTGAATCGATATTTCGCAACTCTTGACTTCTCATCACACTATTCTCCAAACCACGAACTCTAAAATGTCGATTTGCCGAAATGGCTAAGTGTCCTTCTCTTTTCGAAAAATCTCCCGAAATCCTGGATTGTTGCCACGTGTCCCCTCAAGATGGACGGTCCTCCTGCATTTCGCGATTTTGCGACTTGCGACCCCAAATCCTCTGTCAACTTGAAACCCCGGTAGCCGAAATGCCGATGGTTTCCTCGATCTTTGCCACGTGTCCCAACAAATGGACGGCTGTGATCTTTTCGCTATTTCGTGAATCGTGATTTTGGGATTTCGCAATTTCGTGTATCGGGGTTTTGGAGTGTAGTGTCCTCTTCTCGTCCAACTCACGATTCCTGATTTTTCGATAGAACGATTTTGACGGCTTATGATCTTTCTCGATCCAATGGTCCAGAATGACTTGGGATTTCGCGATTCGCGAATTCTCATGAGAGTCTTCTGACCTTTACACCTTGCAAGTCAGTGAAATGTTGAGATCTCGCCACGTGTCTCTTGATCGATGGTCCTGGTTATTTCGTGACTTCGCAAGACAAAATTTCTCCTGTGCGCTCCAGAGGACTAAACCTCATGCACTTTCTCGCTGATCCAACGAATGTCGGTCCTCTGCGCAAGATCTAACGGCTGAAATTCTTTCACCTTTTCCGCGCTCTCCTCGTCCGTTCTGAACTGGATTTCCGCCTCAGATCCATTTGCAGGATGAATCTTACAGTCGCGACGGTTGTTCTTTTCTCCTTAGACGTGATCTTTACACCTGCAGAAGAAAAATTCATGAATATTTCAAAGATTTGAAATAATTTCACGATTTCTTTGAAGCTTGGCATTGTCTGCTGCAATCTTTGACGGATTTAAGCAATTTCTGAAATGCTTTAAACGCTTCTTCTTTCTGCAACTATCTTTCACAAATTTGAGTAAATGCTTTGAATTCTTCAAGACTTCCCACCTCCTGCAACTCTTCTTCATGAATCTTTGATGATTCTTGAAAATTGTACAAGAATCTTTATTGTTTCTTCCTTCTCAGTCTCCTCTTCCTTCTCGTGTTTCTGCTCCTTGAAACTTTCGAGCATAGTACGCTCTGCGACCTCGCGTGAGCTTCTTACGCTGATATTTTGAGCATATGATGGTCTTCTTCCTCATGGAAGTTTCCTGCGAGGATATTTCGAGAGTATGATGGACAACTCTCCAAGCCTTGTGAAAAGTCTGTGTCGAATGCTCTCAAGATCCATGTAAGTTGTGCATTGTTTGAGGACCGTGTTGCTCTCCCGTCTTTGTGTGAAGAGGCTTACTACTGAAGCTCTGATACCATGATAATATGTGAAGCAAGAAATGCAGAGAGAAATAATAGAACAAAAAATAGTATATTAGAATATATGAAGAAGAGTACAAAACGAGTACATGAAGAAGTTAATGAAGAAGTACTATGCAAAGGGAAATAGTTGAGCTAAATAGGCTCAAGCAAAACAAGAATAGAAAGTACAGCTGGCCAGGACAGCTAGCAGTGTATAGTCAGACTGTTGAGGTTACATTATATTTAACATTTACCATGATTAAGAACTGTAAAGAAGTTTGTAAACAAAATTGTATTATTTATATTCATTTTAATTTTGAATTTAGGAAAATGTAGTTCTTGTCATGAGAGATAAGGACGATGTAATCAGTAATTATGGACAAAAAGAATCATCACTATATATGAGTGGTTGTTTTAAGAGGCTGAGTAGAAATCCCATATCTAATTAGCCATCAATCACTCTTCTGTAAATGAGAAGTTGAAGAATCTTTTTCAAATAAATCATAGAATTGGGTTTGTTAGGTAGACATAATATTTACATTTACTGTATTATTTTTTTAATTAATTCATCTTAATTTTGAAGATATTAAGCATCCATTTTAATTAAAAAACTATTTTCTTATTATTATGATTATGATGTAACTAATAGTTATAGAAGGTTAAGTAAAAATACCATATTTGATTAACAATCCATCAATTTTTTATAAATGAAAAGTTGAATTACTTTTCCGTAAATGAAAAGTTGAAATATCTCTTTTAAATTTATAATTAATGTTATTTTTTTTATTTACATAATTCTATGTTAATTCTGAATTTATCAAACAACCATTTAAAAATAATTTTAATTTTCAATATATTTTAAAATGGATTATTTATTTATATAATTTCATCTTAATTTTGAATTTATTAAACATCCATTTCAACTATTCAACAAGGGAAGATATAGTTATCGTTACAACAGACAAGGAAAATGTAACCAATAGTTATGAACAAGAGGTACATCATTAAATACAAGTGGTTGTTATATGAGACCGAGTGGAGATCCTATATCTGATCATGAATCTATAAACATATATCTGATCATGAATCCGTAAACAAATTTTGATATAATTTTTTAACAATAATTTTATTTTAAAATGTCAGTGAATAAAATCTCCATTATTTATCATGATCATTGTTTTGAAGGATATATTTTATTTCTAACATTATATATCTAACCAGAATAATATTTTTCTTTGGTTTTTACCTTTTTTACTCACAATAATCTCTATAGTTTTTCTAGGATTTTCTTTGTGGTTTTTACCTTTTCTATCCAAAACAATCTCTGTAGTTTCTGTTAGGAAATTAGTTTCTTCTTCTTCAATGGGTTGAGCAATTGGACATGTGATAGGTGAGTGACTTTTTACTTTGATTCAATTCTAATTTAAAATATATTTATAATCTATTAAAGTAAAAAGATTTAAATATATTTAATTTATTTTTTATTTTAAGTTTCATAAGTAAAAGTTGATTTGAGAGATAAAGTCAATCCAAAATAATAATTTTTACATTTTTTTTCTCTTCTTTTCAATATGAGCACTCCACCACCTATTCCAAAAACTCAGCCTAAGAGGGGGAGCCCCCCAAAATCATCCTAGAGATCCTTTAGGATTATATGAAATCAATATAAAAAAGGAGAGAAAAGAGAGATGTCAAAATCCAAATAGAGTTAGAAATATTAGAAAAAATGAGTGAAGAAAGAGACTTAAAACTCCAAATAGAGCTAGAGGCAATGATTGATAAAAAATTAAAGATACCATTCAAAATCAAATAGAGAATAGATTATTATGGTTCAAGACTGAATTGCAAACAATGAAGGATAGGATTCAAGAAATGGAAAAACATAAACAATCAACCCAAGATGGACGGGTTGAATAAAATCACAACATGAGAGATGGGATTAAAGAGATAGAAGAAAAACTAACCAACAATTTGACCCTCGGTAATATGGAAAACAAATTGGATATCAAACTCATGAAAGAGGAAATGAATAAGCTAATCAAAATCGACCATGATAGTAACAAAAGATCCTTGAACCTCATAATTTTTGGTATAAAAGAACAACAAGAGGAGGATACACTAGCAATAGTAAAAGAAGAATTAAATAATAAATCACAAATTGATACAATTTACCTCATAGAATCCAAGAGGCTAGGAAAAATAATTGATCATAAAGATAGGTTGATCCATGTCAAAGTAAGTTGTAATGACCATAAATATAGCATACTTAGTAAATATCTTAGCTTAAAAGGGTCAGGAATATTTGTAAATGAAAACCTCATTCCTCCAGACCAAGATGAATTAAGGAAGGAAGCTCAAAAGGTAAAATAAGTCAGGAAAGAAGGAAAATGGGCAATAATTAGAAATCGAAAAGCTATAGTTAGGGATAGAGATGAGAAGGATAATAAAAAATAGGAATTTGGGACACTCGAGATCCTTTTTTGGAATGGTCGTGGCTTTCCATGGTGCAAAGGTCCTATGATAAGTTGGATCCCGAGTGATATTGATATTATCTATTTAGTTGAAACTTGGGAGCATGAGGAGTCTAAGGTCCCTAACATAGAAGGATTTGTCTTGTGATTGGCATGGAACAAAAAATCCCACCGTATAGGGATAGGAGACATATCTTGTTATATTATAAAGAATATTTCTCCTCATATTCAACTTCATAATATTGACCCTGTCAATCTATACATTTGGATAAAAATTTCAGACAACAATGATAAGAAGATGTATACAAATTTTTTATATTTTACACCTATTAATTCTACTTTTTATAAGAAAAACAATCTAGATAACAATTGTCCCTATAATAATTTAGAACAAGATATTTATAGTTTGAAAAATGAAGGTAATGTCCTCCTACTAAGAAAGATACTCTTTTAAGTAATGACTCCAACTATAATCCTTTATGGATAGATGAGGATATTGTTTTATCTAATATCTACAAAAGAATATCTGAAGACCTAATTGAGAATTTGTTTCGCATTGATTTGGTCAAGATTTGCAACTCTCAAGACCTAATAATTTGCAATGGAGTAATGAAGTGGCCAAAATCCAACCAAATGGCTTGTATTCATGGGCTAGGTAGTAGTGTTGTAGATGATGTGATATCTGATACCCCTGTTTCCAACCAAATAACAACTTTTGACCTTTTAAATGACCATGAGAAAATTGATCATAAACCTTTAACCCTAAATCTAAAATTTTCCATGCATAGGAGTGTCATTGAAGAGAATTTTGATAATCAAAGGAATTTTCACTTTGACAAAAGTGAAGTAGACATTTTCTTAAAGGATTTAAATAGTAAATTAAATCTCCTAACTTGTAAGGACAACATTGAAGAACTCTATCATAATTTTACAACTACCCTTTCCACTTCTATTAACAAGTTCTCTTTTGAGGTGTCCTATAAAAAGAATAATAGAACGACCAACCCTTGGTATGATAAAGAATGAAAAATTACTAGGAAATCCATTAGGGATTATTCTAATGAGTCCTTAAGACTCGATAAGATCAATGGGTACAAAGCCCTAATTAAAAGGAATAAAAGGTACTATATCAATAAAAGGCAAGAGAAACTTTCAAAACTATATAAGCTGGATCCTGAGAAGTTCCGGAGTCTAGTTCTAAAACGAAATACTAAAGAAAATAATAAGATTCCCTTAAGTAACTGGAATTCCTACCTTAAAAATATTTTCCAGTTCCCTAATGCCATGGACAACATTCATATTGTCCCTACAAATGAAGAAGATTTTTCTTTATATGACATAGATTTCGGGGTTAAGCATCTTGCAAATGGGAATGTTAAGGACGTTGAAGGCTACCAAGCTGAAATTTTAAAAATCGGAGGGCCAATCTTTATCCCTCACATACACAAGATCTTAAATTTAGCAATCAAGCAGGGCTTCCTTAAACCCTGGATGCAAAGCCTCATTGTTCCTATTTTTAATAGCAGGGATAGAAACATTCCCTATAATTATAGGACCATTATGATTAGCTTGATTTTAGCCAAGATTTATGAAATTATTTTGGAAAAGAAGATTAGCATTTGGCTAGAAAGTCATGGTATAAGAGCTAAAGGGAAAGTTGGGTTTAAGAAATATCATTCAATTGTGGACCATATTGTTACCTTTAGGATCATTGCAGAGGAGTTCTGCAAAATTAAAACCAATCTTTTTTGTTGTTTTGTTGACTTTAGAAAAGATTTTGACATGGTTCCTAGGAAAAACCTTTGGAATAGGTTGGAAGAGATAAAAGTGCCTCTTGAGTTGAGGATTGTTGCAATAAGGATGTATGATAACGTTATTGTTAAGTTTAAAAACATTGAGGTTTAGTCAAAAGAGATTAACTGCAATACCGGAGTCAAACAAGGTTGTCCCTTGTCCCCTACCCATTTTGGCATATACATTGACAAGTTAGAAGATTTGCTGGAAAAAACAGGTTGTGTCGGCTCTACTCTCACTGGTATAGTCATCAATATTATTCTTTATGTTGATGACATCGTTCTTATGGAATGGAGTCATCGTGATCTCGAAGACCAACTAAGAATCCTCAAGGATTTTAGGTCCAATATGGGTATGACTATTAATACTGATAATACTAAGGTCATGATTATTAAATCCAATAAGATCCCTTATGATACCTTCGTATATGAAATCACCAAATTGGATGAAGTGACTTCATACAAATATCTTGGAATTGACATTCACGACAAGTGCAATTGGAATTATAGCATTGAGAAAAGGATTATTTGGGGATGGAAATCTTATTATGGGCTTGAAAATAACTGTAAATCAGTTGAACTTTGGAGTTGGAATAAGAATAAAATCCTCTTTGAGAGTCTTATTACATCTGTTATTCTTTATGGATGTGAAGTATGTGGTTGTAGTATCTCTCGTGAATCCTGGAGAAAGATAGATCAAATACAAAATAATTTTATAACCTATAATCTCAAAATTAATGGAAATACACCCTATCTGATCCTCCTCTTAGAAACAAGCCTCTCTCCCATTGAGAGAATGGCTATGACTAGATACATAATGTATATGAACATGTTTAACAACATGGAATAAAAGACGATTCCTAAAATTGCTTCAAAATCGAATCATGACCACCATCGACTCAAGAGAGGATGGCATAAAGATGCCCGGTCTTGGCTAAACTATTGGGGAATCATGGAAGACACTATTTTGCAGAATAAAGATACTATTAAAAAAAATGTCAAATCAAAATTTAAGGAGAAAATGTGGTGTGATAAAGAGTTAGAGGAAAAAAGAAAATTAAGGTATTATAAGAATGTAATCAATACTAATCTAGAAGATCAAAATTATCTATTTGGTTTTCCAAGTGTAAATAAAAAAATAAACATTGCTAAGATAAGAACATATTCTCACAAGCTCCATAGTGAAACCAAGTATTGGTCAATTCCTAAAACACCATGGGATGAAAGAGTGTGTCACCTTTGTGACACTAAGAAGGTTGAAGATGAAAAACACTTTCTCTTAGATTTTCCATCATATACCCATATTATATCTCATTTACAAAATATTTTTCACACTACCAACCTTCCTAACCTCTTAACTCAAAAAACGTATGGTGATCTTGGAAAGCTTCTCTTAATGATTTTTTAGCAAAAGAAAAAAATTTTAAATAATCACAAGTGATCACATACCCTTTTAAGGCCTGATAGACCAATTCGGTCTTAGTGGACGTTAATCATCATCATCATCATAATGATTACTTATTTTTGTGAATTTATATATATCGTTTTTACTACGACAACGAAAAAAAAAAGTGTGAGTGAGTCACCATTATTAAATATAGGAGTGGTGGTTATATGAAGCTAAGAAAAATCCCATATCTCATGAACCATTAATCACTCTTTTGTAAATGAAAAGTTTAAAAATTTCTCTCAAATATATGGTTAATAGCGTCGTATGGGATGATGTTGACACAATCTCCTCACAACTTCTTTTAAAAGTGTATTATTTTTAATATTCAAATATAATATTTACTATGATAATGTTTAAAATTATATTTACTATTAAATGTTATTTTAATGATCAAAATTAATTTTATATTAAATTAATTTTGATTAGTTAAATATGAACGTGAATAATTAAAAAAATAAAAAATAATATATATATATATATATATATATATATATATATATATATAGATAGATATTTAATAGGACATTAACTATGTGGGATTTATGGTGCACGCCAGCTATTTATGTACTTTGTGCAATGGATTAAATCACATATAGGTCGAGTCGTCAAAGATGTTCAGTAATTATTGTAATTGTATTTGTAACATCCCATTAATATCGAGTTGGAAAGTTTATTATGATTGCCATGCTACAATAGACTTAAAGGGATGAATGTTGATATGTAAAGGTTGAGTTTTTGTTCCTAGAGGGAATGTAGATCATGGTATGGGTGTTGGGATGTGCAACTCTCACTTTCCTTAGTTGTGATCAAATTTAATTATTGAGTTTATTATCCATTATTAGGTAGAGTTCCAGTCTCTAGAGAAGGAGTTTGTTGCTAGCATTTAGGAGGTTCTTGAGGCCTAGTTGGTTTGAGAGATTCTCTCCAGCTAGTTAGATTCGATTTTTTTTGTAAGGTTGAGATATTTATTCAACCAGTGGATCAATGTATTTGTTTATATTGAGACCATTTTCTTGTATTTATATGTATGGGTGAGTGCACGAAGTTGGTGGACAATAAAGTGGAAATGGGGTGAGCATGAATGTGCACTTGGAGGAACGCGTGCACATTCCTAGGAACACACATGCATTTGCAATGTGACATGTTATAAAAACCATGAATATCCACTCAACAATCCATGTAGGAAAGTTCCCAAGAATGCGTCCATGTTTTCAAGAAAGCACACGCATTTCAGAGAAATGCGTGTACAAGAACACGTGCATGTTCCTAATATAAATTGAA
>ML778709.1:1247972-1270265 GCA_009831015.1 Picea engelmannii
TCTTTGTTAGATTCTATTTTTTGTTTCTTTTTAGCGTCATTCCTCCTTTTCAGCACCTCCTCTTTGTCTCTTCACTTTTTATCTGTTGGTTCTCCTTCCTCCTCTTTAATGAAAACTTAATGAGTTTAGATAGAGATGGGAGAATATATCTTAGCTTCATCTCGTTCTGCCTCTTTTCTGGCCACCTCCCTTGTATCTTCTTCGTCCATGATCCTTTCTTTTGGTTGGCCCCGCCTATTGAAAATTACTTCATTGTAAGTTCTAGCATTTTTATGCACCTCCTCTTCTTCCCGGAAATCAGTGGTGTATTCATATTGGAGTATCATTCTATTGAATTTCTCTTTGACAAAATTCTTAGGGTCATGCCTCCATAATATTTCCTCTCCAAAGTGGTAGGAAAGTAAGATGTCCACTTTTGTTTGATCTTTTTTTTGTTCTCAAAGAAATAGTTTCCAATGTATAGAGGTAGTGGAGGCCAAATTTCTTTCTTTGATCAGTATAACATTGCTCTAACCCCATGTATGATAGTTTGATAAGCCAACTCTTGAAGCACAAGTTTGTTAGGATTGAACCGAGGGAGTAGGTGGGGTGGTTTCATCGCACCATATACTCTTATATATGTAGTGTGCTCCATCAAATACCAGTCCCTGATCTGTCTTATGAATTCTATGGATTTGTCTATCATATAGGGTGGGGAGGTCCAAAAGATAAATTCATAGAATGGGGAAAGGAAGTACTCATAGATTCTTTGATATTTTGTTTGGTATTTTTTCTCCTAAAGCACTTTGTAGTAGATGTGGATTGCAACATCGGTCAGAAACCAAGTCCACCCCATGTTTGGGTACCTATGGGTAGTACACATTATGTCTAGGAGATATGAGGACATATGGAAAATAGGAAAGTTTCTTGGTTGTTCTTCTGCAAATGTAAATATGGAAGCTTTGATATTTTAAGAGAATATGTCTACCCAATTGAATGAGACCCCCAAATATACACATAAATAAATTAGGTGCATGTAATATAGGGGGAAATGAGTTGCATCCAATTCCCCATATAACCTGCAAAACATGGACACCATATACTGGTAGAGTCTCCTTAAATTGGTCATGGGGTACCGACTCTTGGGTCGATACTTGAACTGTCTATCTCCTTTGTGCCATGTGGGGAATAAATATTTCAATGTAAGTTCCAACTCACTAAGAAGTTAACCATCCAATATTTTTTTCTCATCTTCAATATGATAAATTTTAGCTGAATCATCGGGCATGAATGAATCTATAGGTTATTTTCTTGCATTACAGACATATCGAATATTTATATCTATGTTATTCAAGACCCAAGAAATGGTGTCTACATAAGGGAAGACTGTTGGATGTGTTGACACACTCAAAATTCCTAACTTTCTGATATTCCTGAATTCTTGGAGCTCATCTAGCTCTTCTTCCTCCACAGAGAAGTTTGACTTCTTGAGAATGTAATATACTTCTCCCTATTTTAAGGTCTCTCCATCCTTCTCTATAAGTCCATAAGTATCATCATATATGGTCCCGACAATTTCTCCCTCTATTGTTTGTTGTGAGATGCTAGATGGCTCAATCCCTGTTGCTTTTTCCACCATATTCTTCCATGGTGACATGTATAAAATGGAAAAAAGGATAAATTTAGAGCATGTTATTTGAAATATATCTAAATGATCGAAAAATTATAATAATTACTAAAATTATCGAGGCATAACACGTTGTTTTCTGTAGATGTCAAGTTGAAAGAAACTTATCTAATACTGATCGTAGGGGTTAGAACTAAATGTTCTGCTAAAGTTCGATAGAATGGAGATCATAAGATTCGAAGAAAACTCATCTAATGAGATCATAAGAGTTGTATCCAACTCTTTCGATATGTCACTGGAAGGAAATATCAAAAATACCAAAAGGTTGAAGTGCTTAAGAGTAACTCCTATGATAATATTGGAGGAGTTGAAAGTAACTCCTATGATATGCTCAAAAGAGTTAAAAGTAACTCTTATTATATTTCATAGAAGGAGTTTCTTTCAATTTCTCCGAGCTATGTAGAGGATATAACTTAAACTTTTCTGAATGCACCGTATAAGTTACTTTAAAACCCAGTTAGGTATTTTTTTTGCGAGAATGGGAAAGCGATCCAGTGAAAAACCATGACCAGTTTTGAGGAGTGTGAGGAAATCCTATGACTTTATAGATCAATATATTTTTTCTCAGGGTGATCTTGAGGGGGTTTTTAAGGTTTAAGTGCAAGGATGCAAAGAAATTCCATGCTGGTAAAGGGGAAAGGGACGACTGGTTGTGTATCCTGTGGCAAGGAATGGGTTATAAAAAAAATGTAAGGTTGGTGAAGGGGGGGTGGTCGAGATATAAATGACTAAGAGAGGGGGGAAGAGGATTACCAATCTAGGGAAAACAATTAAGGGAAACTAATAAACAAATACCTAACTCTATCTTGAAATAAGGAAGAGAGGTGAGGTAATCTTACCTGGATTATGCCACCACGTGGTGGATATGGATAGGTGAGAGCCTCGAATGGAGTTCATCTCAACAGATTTATCCTAAGGCTTCCTTGTTCACTTGAAAATGGTAGGATAACACTAAACCTAACCTCATTTCATTTATATAACCAAATGACTATTTGTGGCATTAAATGCAATGGTTGGGGTTGGTTTGATCGAAGGAGTTAAGATAAAGTTCTCGGATCAGTTCAAAAGTAGAGATAATAAATTTTGTGATTTGTTTGGAAGAGTTAAATGTAACTACTCCAAACATATTGGAGGAGTTAGAAGTAAATCCTTCAATATGATCATAGGAGTTTCTCCCAACTCTTATGATATTGTTGTGTATCATAGTAAAAGACAAGAAATCCTCCAAACTGCTCGGAGGAGTTTGAAGTAACTCCTCTGAAATGTGAAGAGGAGTTTGAAGTAACCCTTTTAAACTTCTTGGATGATCTTGAAGTAACTCTTTAAAACTTTTTAAAGAAGTTTGAAGTAACTCTGTCAATTTCAAAATTGGATTGTAGCACCAAGTATTTATGACCTTTCTTTTTTCAAGTGAAACATGAGTTATCAAAAGAATATTGAGATGGAGAAGTAGAATTATAAAGCTTTCTCTTGGCTCAAAATATAATGGTATCCATTTTTTAGGGAGATAAACAAGATAAAATGAAAAATGGAGGGTTGTAGTGCTTGTCACAACAAAGTGTGAATCATTTAACACTTTAAAATGCATAAAGGAGTAAAAATACTACATCATGCTAATCAATAAGTCGAATTACTTTAGGAAAAATTTCGTTATGCTTCCCAAAAGATAGACAAGGTAGTAGGAGTTCACACTTCATTAATGGAAAAAATCATTGAACTTAAAGTATGTAAAAACTCAGTCTATCAAGAACATTTTAGCCTCACTACACAACACATCAATGAACTAGAAAAAAAGATGGAATCATTGAATCAAAAGGTGTTTGATATTTTAGCACTTCATGAAAAGAAGGATCAATAATGGAATCTTTGAAGCAAGAGTTGTAGGAAAAATAAAATTTGTTGTTAACATTGGAAAGGGAAGTGAAAAAATAAAAATTAATGTGTGATGGAATTCGTGATACAAGTGATCTGCTAGATAGTTCATGTGATACTAGTAAAGTGGTTGATTCCATACATATATGTTTGTCTCATGCAATGATGTTTTGAATGATGTTATGTCTAAAGGTGAAAATAGTATTGAAGATGATGAAATTGGTAGTTTTGAAAGATACACAAAAGGAATTGGGTCTGAGCTCATGAAAAAAATGGGTTTTGATGGAAAAAGATTTGGTAAAAATGGTAAAGTCATCTAGAAGCCCATTAGTATTTGTATAAGGCCAAGAAATGAAGGTCTTGATTATGAAGGAAATAAAAAAAATGAGATCACTAATTTTATTAAATAAGAAACATTATTTTCATATAGTAGTGAAACACAATATATGCAGAAGCAAGAGCAATGTTGCAATGATTGTGGTAGAAAAGGACATGCACAAGCAAATTGTTGGAATCTACATCCTTGCAATATTTGTGGCATTACAAATCATAATCATCACACATGTTGGAAAATACAAATATAAAAACCTCATAGACAGAAACAATCTGGATGGATAAGTGTGTATGAATGGAAAAATGTTAATTTTATATTGAAAATATTCTAGAAGGTAAAATACTCCAATGTACAAAATCTCCCACATGAAGAAGGAATCAAGGAACGAGTTGATGATCAAAAGTGAGTGAATAATTTCCATACATAGGTCATATTTTCCATGGTTCATGGAACCTCTTGTAATGGTTTATGGTAAACTAACAAAACCCTTGAATATGTAACATTAAGAGTAAGCTAAGGAAAAACCATGGATATGGTAAAACAGTTTAGGGTAACCCATAGAAAGTCTTTGGGATGATTAAGGATGTAGCCATTGGAATTTTTATCCTCCCATCTTCAAATTGGTACAAATGAAACAAGAAGAATTATGCAACAACATTATATCTCAAGATAATTCTTGTATGAGAGAATTATTCTCAAGCAACCAAGAATAATATTTTGAGATGGAATATAGTGAAAGGGGAAGGAACATCAATCAACATCAACATTCCAGGTATTGATGAAGTTTGTGTTGTAATATAAGTAGAATCTCTTGGAAGATCCTACTGAAGAAAAAGAAGAYTGTTGAAGAAATTTACCTTGTAAGAATTGCAGAGCATGAGCATAATGAATAAATTTAATCCCACTGTTTTGAAACACATGTGGATGATGTAATTTAATTTTATTTCAAACGTTGTAATCTTAGATAAGAATTAGATCAGCAATCTATCATGTTATGAACTTTGTAAGTGCATAAACACATTGATGGTTAGTGTTAGTAATGATATCAGTCGTAGTTAATGGGGAGTGTTGAGACATAATAATTACTCCCATGCATGGTAGGTAAGAATATTCTAGATAGTCCAGTGTGGATCGAGTGACCAAAAAATTCCAATTCCAGAGAGTTCGATGCTTCTTGGAAACTATATAGATCATTCGTAAAGGATGTCTAGATCATTTATCTGTGTATATATACATGTTATAGTCAATGGAATGAATAAGTGGAATGCATAAGTGTTTTTAAGTTGTATCTTGAGTATTCCATGTATCTTATAGATGTGATACTCTCTCCCGCTTTGCTTTCAAGGCGAACATTTTGAAGTTTATATAGTCATATGTTTAAATCTATGCATCATAATAAACTAGTTGGTTCATCGTAATCCATTTTAGTTATTAATTTACATGTTACCACACGTGGAAAATAATTTTTTATATGTGAAACCCAATTTTAATTAGTACTATTGATGTTAAGAACCAAATATCAAAGAAAAAAATATCAAAATAGAATAAAAAACCTCAAACTAAGTACTGAAGGCCTTGAAAAAGAGATAATTTCAAATAATAAGCCTCTTGGAGGGGGAAACCGACTTATACACCACATAAATTTACAAATACAAGATGATTCGAAATGAAAATGTCTCCTTGGTATATATAGGAGACTAGGAGGTACAATTACAACTAATGGACCCAAGTTGACATAAATAAAATAACAATACTAATGTAATATTCCCCAATTAAGGGTAATGTGCCACTATTTAGGGCTTAACATGCCCCTTCCCTTAAAACAAATGTTCTACACAACAATTGAGTATTTTTTTATGCTTCTATATAAAAGACTCATCTTCCCAAGTGGAATATTTAGTAGGTAGTTTCCTCCACTTAATGAGATAATCTGAAATGGATTTATTCCTCAGATGCAGAATTCTTATGTCAACAATATCTCCATGCTCCAATATGATTTTTCATTCCTCGTCAAGTTCTGGAAATATAGTTTGAACTGGGATCTTCTCACCTATAACCTTCTTTAAGAATGAAACATGGAAAACTAGGTGTACTCACGAAGATGTAGGCAACTCCAATTTGTATGACATAGTACTAATCTTTTGAAACACCTTATAAGGGCCATAGTACTTTGGTGATAATTTATTATCCTTCTTATCTTTCTTGAGGGAAATTTGTTTGTATGGTTATAGTATTAAAAATACCCAATCCCCTACTTTAAAACATATTTCACTACGATGATGATATACTTGTTGTTTCATGTGATTATGTTCCATGGTCAGGTTGTCCTTTAAGAGTTGGAGAACTTGTTGTTGATGCTCGATGTGATCTTCCACTACTTGAACCTTAGATTTTTATTTTAGCAAAGAAGTGATGGAAGGTGGGTGACATCCATATAATTTCATAAATGGTGTCATTTTTGTTGCAATATGAAAGGAAGTGTTATACAACCATTCTACCAAGGGTAACCACTTGAACCATTGTGTTTGTTTATCAGAGACAAAGAAACAAAGGTATCCTTCTAGACATTTTTTCACTATATTGGTTTTTCCATCAGATTGAGGATGAACAGATGAGATATGAGACAATTAAGTACCCAAACAAGAAAATAATTTTGTCCAAAAATGTCCAGTGAAGATGGGTTCTTTGTCACTTACAATAATCTTTTGGATTCCATGTAGCTTTTGAACTGTCTCCATGAATGCGGTGGAATATGTAGTGGCCTTGAAAGGATGAAAGAGTGCACAAAAGTGTCTGTAATTGGTCATTCTATCAATAATCACCATGATGACACTCTTTCCTTTATACTTTGGTAATCATGTGATGAAATCGATGGAAACCTCCTCCTAGTGCTCACTTGGGATGGCTAATGGTTGTAAAAGACTTGGGGTCTTAATTGCTTCCACCTTGTTTTGTTGGCAAACCAATTATTCTTCCACAAACCTTTCAACATCAGTTTTAAGGCCATCCCAAAAAAATTCCTTCTTGACCCTATGGTAGGTTTTCAAAAATATTGAGTGACCTCGTACTAGAGAGGTTTGAAATTCCAAGAGTACCTTTTGTTTGAGTTGAGATCTCTTACATAAATATAAGAGATATTTGTACCATAGTGAATGATTTTTCCATGTAAATGTATATGATGCACTGGAATCCTGTTGCAACCTTTGAATGAGATTCCACACATTTTCTTCATTCTTCCATTCATCCCTCGCTTCTCTTATCCAATCAGGTTGGATGATCGAGATACCATAGAGAAAGGCCTCAACATATTCATATTTTCTTGAGAGTGCATATGCCACAACATTTTTCTTCCCTTTTTTGTAGATGATTTCAAAATCATAACCCAACATCTTGGTCACACATTTTTGTTGTTATTCTGAAGATAATATTTTTTCCAAGAAGTATTCAAGACTATCATGATCTGTTTTGACCTTGAAGTGCATATCTATTAGGTAAGGGTTCCATTTCTTCAATGCATGTAGTATTTCCATCATTTCCATCTCATAAATGGGTTTGTCTAAGTCCTTTCCCTTGAGTGGTCGACTTTCAAAAGAAAGGGGTATTCCTTCTTTCATTAGAACAACAACAATTCCATTTCCCGAGGCATCACATTCTACAATAAAGGTTTTTGTGAAGTCTCGTATCGTTAAGGAAATATCTTTGCACATCACCTCTTTAAGTTTTTCAAAATCTTGAGTTTCCTATGGAGTCCATGAAAATGAATCTTTCTTAGTTAATGTCATTAAAGGTGTTGCTATTCTTCCATAGTTCTGAACAAACTTGTGGTAGTAACCTCTCAAACCCAAAAATCCTCTAAGATTATTCATTGTTTTCAGAATTGACCAATCCATCATGACCTTAATATTGTTAGGGTCTAAATTGACACCTTCATGAGATACAATATGAAAAAAATTGAATAAAAAATGATAGGTTTTACTGAAAATTGCAAGTTAAGTTTAATGCACTTTATGCATCAGATCGATAAGAGTGCGAAACACATAAAACTCCATAAATTGTTGCAGAATAATAATTATGACTTTTACTTGATGCTCATTAATGTTTAAAGAGTTCATCCATTATAAAACATGCTGCAAATTAAGAGAAGATAACATAAAACAGGAAAGACAAGTAGACATAAGAACTTTTTTAATGGACTTCACCAATCTTTGGCTACATCTCTGGGCCCACTTCCAAGTGGAGGAACTCTTTCTTGCTCTTCAAATGCTCAAGTTCTCTTTAGATTGGCTCTTTGTTGTTAAAAGACATGCTTCAGATCTGTTGTGCAATACCACCTTGCTCAGACACATACATGCCTCAACAATCTCCTCTCAAAACATGGCGTAATGCCTCTCAAAACATGAAAAATGGACAATTTACACAAGTTGCTCCTCCAAATCCCTACATCAAAAAGTTTTCCCTCAAGCTCAAAAAGTATGGTTTATATAGTTTTTAGACCCAACAAGAGAAGCCTAACTTCCCCTGAAGATCTAGCCTCTTTTTGGGATCAAATCCCCCTTCAAATGGCCAAAAACTACTGAAAAATAGATATTATGTGCTAAACTTTAGGAAAAAACCCACTTTTGATTAAAAATACATGGAGTAGACCCTAAGGCTAGCCGCGCGCTCCGAATTAAGCTCACATGAGCTTCATATGGCCAAGCACCAACCCAAAGGGTTGTGCGCTGGACCTAAAATTGCGCTAGCTCCCTGGATTGTGGTCATGTGGTGCTTCTTCATGGGACCACGCCCTTAATTCACGCCCAACACACGGTTATAGCCCCGTGGTCTAAGGTGGGTAGGTGATAAATTTGTGACCCTTTGATTGGTCGTACGTGGATCCCTCCCGCATTGGTGGTTTCAAGAAATAATGCCAGCGCCCCTATTGTATTGTGGTCACATATGGTGATAAATCCATGGGCTAGGGATTTTCCCCAAGCCCCTCCTTTTCCACCCCATTGATATATGCACTTTATATATTAAAGTGTTGATTATGTATAACAAGCACCAAAGTGGCGGGTTGGATTTTGGTCGTTTCCCAAAGTCTTCCCTCCTATCAACAAGTCGTGAGTTCCATTCTCGTAAGTTACCATTTTTTTTAACAAAGCAACCAACCAATGACGGGGTAGCACATGGCAACGCACGCTTGGGCCACGTGGCACCTCCACATTAAATCAACCATATGCCACATGTAAAGAATTTATTGGTCCACACTTGTATCACCTGCCCAGTCACATGTCGCCACCTGCCTCAACCAAGTCAACATAATGAAGTAGCTTGGCAATGTCAAGTTGATGTCATGATGACAACATCATTGACTTTTTGCCAGTTTGACCATTGACTTTTTCCCTGTTTGAGAATCTTATCAGAGTGTGATAACTCTCACATACAATGTATATTTGAGAAAGTAAATATATGTCTGGAATCAGTGTGACGAGCCGGTCAAAATGGATTTGGTTTCATTCAATTCCAAGAAATTTCATTTTTGAGCATTTTCTGGACCTGGTGATTCTCCTGGATCATTCTTCCCCACTTGGAAGCTTTTGGACCAACAAAAGTCTTCTTTTACTCAGGTAAGAATTGAGGGTATTGCCTCCCCACTTGTCATGTATCATCCATCCTTTCTACTGGGACAATGATCACCTGACTAATCACAACAAACATAAAAACTGAGATAACATTGTTTATCAAAGTAATCATCTCATTTATTGCAAAATAATCTACATTCTTTGTCGTGTTTAGCAGGCATACACCACTGAATAGCAGAAAACTAAACAACAATATTGAGTATGCGAATGAGAATGAAAAAACATGCTTCCCCTTCTGAACATGAATAGTAAACAAAGTATGCAACTGAACCTCATGTTGTACTTCTTGTGACACTCCATGAATGTTCGAAACATAATGAACCATCTCATGTTTATCATCACTAACTTCCTATTTTTTTACATACATAAGTGTTAAACTTTTGCTGACATTTACCATTCTTTTTAACTTCCATGTAGTTGAAAAATATCTGTCATTTTTCATGTTATGAGCACAAACAATGTACTCTTTCCCACATTTCTTGAAGCAATATTTATTTTCCTTCCTGTAGAATATGGATTTTCTATCATAAAGGTATGGGATTACCGGGACAATTCCACATATGTCCAGTGGCACTATATCAAGCTCTACTTCATCAACATAATTAGAAGTGATTTCAAACTTAATTTTACATTTCTTAGTTACTTGAAAATTATTATCACCACATATCCATCCCAATGGATATGGTCTAGGATGTGGATTAGTTTCAAGTCCCAAATTATTTACAACCTCTTCACCGATTAGATTGGCTTGTGATCCACTATCTATAAGAGTATAAATTTTAACATTATTTTTTATGACCCTTATGTGGAAAAGTTCACCCCTTTTACACTCATAATTTACAACATTTGAATTAGAAGAGCTAGTACTTGCAACAAAATTTATACCTCGAATTACCATTGCTACAATTTTTGTCTCATCACCGGAGTTTGATCCAAGATCCACTTTAACTATCACAGTTTTGGTATTCTCTCTTCCTTGGTTGGCATACTTCTTTGGCATCAACTCAGGATGCAAGATCCAACAATGATCTTCATCATGGTCTGCCTTCTTGCAATGCTTGCAAGTAGTTTTCTCCTTTCTTGTTGTGGATTTCTTCTTCTCTTTCTCTTTTATTTTCCCTGAATCCTTTCTTTGCCAAGTATATATAGAAACACTATCACCAACATTCCCTTTACTTGATTCAATGTGAATGGATTGTACATATATTTTATCAAAGTTAGAAGGATTTAACATAAGAATAGTGTGCTTGAGATAAGAATGTAAACCACCAATATATTTTAGGAGTGTCTCTTGTGTATATAAAGGAATACCCAAATTTAATTCTTTCTTACAAAATATTTGAGTATATTATTGTACACTTTGATGCTTATCTTTCGTTAAAGTTTGCCAATTCATCATTTCCTATTTCATGTATGCTAATGGATAAAATCATTTCTTCAAAGTAGTGATAAAATCATTCCAGGAAGAGAATGTTCTACCATTTTTCTTGAGATCATATTTAGTTTTTCTTTCCCACCATATGAGATTTGTGCCTCCCAATTTGAGACTTGCAAGTTGGATCTTTGTTTCATCATAAAAAATCCTTTGTATCCTGCAATAGACTTCTAACTGTCTAACCCAATTATCTAGCTTTTCTGCATCTAATTCACCATCATAAGTGGGTAAATTAAAATTTGCATCTAACTTTAATAAAGTCATACCAAAAGAATGATGAGTTTTTTTAGGTTTCTTTTCCTTGGAGAAATGTACACTTTCTTCACTTGTAGATGACATGGATGAAGGAGAATAAGGTTCTAAAGGTCCACCACCTCCAACTCCTCCTTCTGCTCTTACTAAATATTCACCTTCTTCAACCTTTGGAGTTCTTCGTTGACCTCTTTCATGGTAAAGTTCCTGTACCATGGCTTTCATCAAATGAAATTCCTCAAAGAAATCGTCCTCAGATGCAAAAGGACATAGTTTTATCGGTGAAGACATCTCTTGTTTATGAGGTCTCCTTTGAATCTCTGGATTAAGAGCCTCAAGTTTGCCTTCTCCTCGCTTGAATTTTTCTCTAGTGAGCATCCAATGCTTGCAATTCCTATCAAACCTTGAAAACCAAATGCTCTGATACCTTAAACTTGATCCAAAAATGATAGGTTTTACTGAAAATTGCAGGTTAAGTTTAATGTACTTTATCCATCAGATCGATAAGAATGTGAAACACATAAAACTCCATAACTTGTTGCAAAATAATAATTATGACTTTTACTTGATGCTCATTAATGATTAAAGAGTTCAGCCATTATAAACCATGTTGAAAATTAAGAGAAGATAACAACAAACAAGAAAGAGAAGTAGACATAAGAACTTTGTTAATTGATGCAGGAGCATCGACAACTCATCAAGCGAGCCAGCGCAAGAGCAGAAAAGACAGTTGGACAGCGCCAACAAAATTTTTGAAACACCTTGATATGGTTGCACCAACCATTAATGTGGGGATTTAATGAAGCGCACTTTGTATGTTGTATCAGACCTCGAGCCATATGCTCTTGTCTAAAGTAGATAAGGAGGCATTTATTCTAGTTAATGCTGGTAGATAGGATTTATTCCTAGATTAGACAGTTTTATATAGGAGGAGGGAAAACGGATATAGACACCCTCACTTGTACATTGTAACATTATTCATTCAGGAGCAAGAAGAGAAGAGTAGAGCAGAGAATTGTATGAAGAACACCCATGTACAGAGATTGAATTAATAGAAGAAAGCTTTGATTCAATTCCATGGTTATGTGTTATTTCTCTATGTGTTGATCTTATGCTCATGAGTATTTGCTTCCTGTCATGCATTTGCTTTTATATGATGTGTATGTGATTTCATGGTTGAATTGAAGTCTGAGAGGGAGAGTGAATGAGTTTCAATTGTTTCTCTAAGTGAGCCAAAAGATTCCTGCAAGGAGTGCAGTTGAATTTGTCCGCAAGGAGTGCGTGACTGCAAGGTTCAATTAGAGAAAGATTTTTCCCTCATTCATCTCAGAAGTGAGGATTAGGCACCATATCCGTGCAAGGCATGCGCAGGCTAGACGAAGTCTCAGAGTTGTGATTCTGAGAAAAGGGAATTAGGATTGTTGCTGCTGCTGAACGCGCAGAGTCGAGAATGCTTCAACACTTAGTCGTGTTTGAAGATTTTCCGCAAGGAGTGCGGGCAATAAGTTCTCATAAGGACTTGTGAAGTGAGGACAAGCTCAGGAGGAATAGGCCTACAAGTTCACTGAAGGAGAATTGCAGGGGGTGTTGTGGAAAGCTCGAGAGAATCACCACAGGTTGGCGAGTGGTTGAACAAGATTTCACAGAGGAAGCGTTTAAATTCATTTCGCAGAAAATATCAAAGGAAGGATGGACGGTTGAAATCCCCTGGAGAGATTTCACGAGAATCCGAGGACCGTTAGATCTTGCAAATGTGCATGGAGATTACAGCGCGAGCATTTAGAAGTTCGAAGCTCAGGAGGAAGTAGCGTCATCGATCTGGGTTCACAGGGGCCGTCAGATCTACACGTGCCATCGCATATCGACATATCGCGAGTTGGAGCATCACGTTATTGGAACGAGAGTGGAAATATCGTGATCCGTGATTTCCTGATAGGCTCAGAACCGTTGATTTCGAAGGACGCGTGTCAGGAGATCCTGAGGAGTTGGGTATCGGAGAATCAGGGTTCTCAATGACAGAGAACGGTTGCATGTTGTATTCACGATCCGCGATATTTCGACATTGACGTGGTAGTGTGGGACCACGGGGATTAGTGAAGTATAGGTGGTAACTTATCGGGGATCAGGAAAAGGCAAGACCTGAGTCCATCGACATCAGGACTCATGATACCGCGAGTTTCGAAATCCTGATAGACGGATAGAAGGTGGAGGAGTCCAGTCCACCCGTGCATCGGAGGATCGGCACATCGGGATTCGGAGGTGGGAGTTTCAATTTGATTAACATCGCGAGGAGTGATTTCCCGATAGGGAAAATTCTGACAGCAGAGGACGAGTCAACACTGACTCGCATCGAATTTCGGGGAATCGTGAAGTAAGGAACGCGCAAGCATAGGATTCACGAAATTGCGAAGTCTGATTTCCCGATATAGAAGGGAAGTCACTTAAAAGTTGTTGTGGGTAAAGGACGTTCCCGACAGGGAATAAGAAGAACCTTTGAAGTTCTTTGGGCCAATTGGAGGGAGAAGATCCTGTGAGAGTGATCGCGCTCCGAGGGGTGCGATTGCGTTAGAGTGGTATCAGAGCAAGGTTAGTTCTCTTTTTTCTATAGCAGAGAAGAAGTAAATACACCATGCCACCCAGAAGAGAAAGACAATCACCTGGTCCAGAGGACAGGGATGCGAGAAGAAGAGGTAGGCCGGCAGGAAATCCAGAAATGGAGAGGCAAATGCGAGATCTTCGAGCAAGACTCAAGGAGATGGAGACAGCACAAAGACGCGGGGCTGGTGCAGGGGATATTAGTGATTCTGAAGTTGAAGAGGAAGCTGGACATGCAGAAGAAGTCGTAGCAGAGGATGCATCAACCGAGCGGTTTATCAAAGCCATTTCCAGAATGGGCGCGAAGGCAAAGATGGACATTCTAGTCTATGAAGGGAGTCTGGATGAAGAAGATCTATTAGACTGGATCCGAGCTCTTGACACCTACTTCGATTATGAGGAGATCGAAGAGGACAAGAAAGTCAGATATGCTGTCACCCGATTGAAGGGACATGCAACATTATGGTGGGACGAGCTACAGGTATATAGGCGTTCCAAGGGGAAACAGAAAATTAAAAGTTGGGACCGAATGATTGCTAAGATGAAGGAAAAATTCATCCCAAGGGATTATCAGATCACACTGTTCAGGCGAATGCAGAACCTGAGACAGAAGCTGATGATGGTAAAAGAGTATACCGAGGAGTTCTATCGACTCAATATCAGGGCAGGTCATCAGGAGAGTGATGACGAGAAGGTGTCTAGATATCTGGATGGTCTGTGATATGACATTCAGGATGAATTGAGCATGGTAACCATCGGAACGGTTGAGGATGCTTACCAGATGGCTCTGAAAGCCGAAGAAAAGATGAGTTGTAAGCAAGGTCAGTGGGGGCGAGGCAGAAGTCATCCTAGAGGCAAGGAAATTGCCCGAGATAAATACCAGAAGCCCAAGGAGGAGTGGAAGAAACCTCAGGGTAAAGTTGAAAGAGGTGGAACCTCGCAGAAGCAGCCATATGTTGAGCCGAGGGGACAGCAAAATGATCAGCGAGGAGATTATGCTGACGCGAATACTTTTCCTCATACCAGAGGCAGAGGAAGAGGCCGAGGAAGAGTAATCACATGTTTTACATGTGGAAAGAATGGGCACAAGTCATTCGAGTGTCCAGAGAAGAAGAAGGATAGCAGAGAAGCTCACATCACTGAAGCTCAGAGGCATGATGTTGAGTCTGAAGATGCAAAAAGTGGAAGATCGATTGGGATGCATAAAGTTCTATTAACACCCGAGAAGGAGGTGGAGGATGCAGCTCAGAGAAGCCGACTATTCAAAACCTCATGCAAGACCAAGGAAAGAAAATGCAAGGTCATTGTGGACAGCAGAAGCACAGACAATCTCATTTCGACCGAGATGGTAGAAAAGCTGGAGCTGGAGACAACTGATCACCCGAGTCCATATAAAGTTTCATGGCTGCAAAAGGGACATCAAGTGAGTGTTACTAAACAATGTTTGGTTGAATTCAAAATAGGGGGGTATAGTGATAAAATTTTGTGTGATGTCATTCCCATGGATGTATGTCATTTGTTGTTGGGTAGACCATGGCAATATGACAGAAATGTGGTTCATGACGGGAGGATGAACACATACACTTTAGAGAAGGATGGAAGAACACACAGGTTGCTTCCGATAAAGGATAAAGAAGTGAAACCAGAAGTAAGCAGCACAATACTTCTCATGAGTGGGAAGGAGCTTCTCACAGAGATGGAGAAGAAGGAAGATCCACAATTCTTTGTGGTCAGGAAACCGAGAATTGTCCTGACTAACACAAGAGTGGATGACTTACCAGTTGAAATTCAGGAACTACTGGAAGAGTTCGCTGACATCATAGTGGACGAACTACCTCATTTGTTGCCACCAATGAGTAGTGTAAGTCACCACATAGACCTGATACCAGGAGCCAGTTTTACGAACAAAGTTGCTTACAGATTGACACCGAAGGAAAATGAGGAGGTCAAGAACCAGGTCCAGGATTTGTTGGACAAAGGATTAGTCAGGGAGAGTCTAAGTCCGTGTGCTGTTCCGACAGTACTAAGTCCAAAGAAGGATGGAGGTTGGAGAATGTGTACAGACTCGAGAGCGATAAACAAAATAACCATCAGGTATAGATTTCCACTGCCGAGAATGGATGATCTGATGGATTGCCTGAGTGGGGCAAATTATTTTTCAAAGATTGATCTAAAGAGTGGATATCATCAGATTCGCATGAGGGAAGGTGATGAATGGAAGACAACATTTGAAACAAACGAGGGTTTGTACAAATGGCTAGTCATGCAGTTTGGTTTGACAAACGCGTCGAGCACATTCATGAGATTGATGAATGAAGTCCTGAGGGAGTTCATTGGAAAGTTTGTAGTCATATATCTGGATGATATACTGATCTTCAGTAAGACCAAGGCTGAACATTTGAAACATTTTTCCATTGTGATGAGGAAGTTACAGCAGGAGAAGTTGTTGATCAATATGAAGAAATCCTCATTTATGAAGACATAGCTCATTTATTTGGGTTTTGTGATTTCGGCGAATGAGTTGAAGATGGATCCGGAAAAGGTGGAAGTGATTAAAAATTGGCCATCACCGAGAAATGTTTTCGAGGTGAGAAGTTTCCATGGTTTGGCTAGTTTCTACCGAAAGTTCATTAGGAATTTCAGTGGAATTAGTGCGGCAATGATGGACACAGTGAAGAAGCGTCATAAGACTTTTCATTGGACAGTCGAGGCTGAGAAAAGCTCCAATCTGTTGAAGCGGAAGATAACAAAGAAACCAGTGTTGGTGTTGCCGGACTTCAAGAAGACATTTCAGGTGAAATGTGATGCCAGTGGATATTCCATAGGAGTGGTCTTGACTCAGGAAGACAGGCCAGTTGCATATTTCAGCGAAAAACTGGATGACACAAAGCTGAAATAATCAACGTATGATAAAGAGTTTTATGCCATCATACAGTCATTGAGGAAGTGGAGGCATTACTTGATCCCAAAGGAATTTGTATTATATAGCGATAATCATGCATTGCAGTTTGTGAGTCAACAGGAGAAGTTGAATCAGAAGCATGAAAAATGGGTAGAGTACATGCAGAATTTCACGTTTTTGATCAAACACATTGCGAGTACTGCTAACAAAGTGGTTGATGCTTTGAGCAGGAAGTGTTTGATTTTGCAGGAGTTCCAAGTCAGAACATTGGGTTTTGAGAATCTCAGGGACATGTATGTAGGTGATGCAGATTTCAGAGAAGCGTATGAAGCAACTGAGAATCCAGTTCTCAGAGATAGAAGCCCATGGATAGATTATATGATCCAGGAGGGATTTCTATTCAGAGGCAATCAACTATGCATTCCGAATTTCTCCATGAGGGAGAACTTGTTGAAAGAGAAGCCCAGTGGTGGATTAGCAGGACACTTTGGCCATGACAAAACATTCGCAAAGTTGAGCGAATCATATTTTTGGCCGGGCATGCGAACAGATGTCAAAAATTTTGTTGACAGATGCAAAATTTGTCAGCATTCGAAGGGGAGAAAGCATAATGTAGGTTTTTATCAGCCATTGCCCATACCGGAGAGACCATGGGAGGCAATTATCTTGGATTTCGTATTGGGTTTGCCAAGGATGCAGAGAGGTGTTGATTCCATATTTGTGGTGGTGGACAGGTTTTCGAAAATGGCACATTTCATTCCATGCCAGAAGACCAGCGATGTGACGCACATCACAAACTTTTTTTTCAAAGAAATCGTTAGACTTCATGGATTACCGAGAAGCATTGTATCAGACAGGGATACCAAATTCATAGGCAATTTTTGGAGGACGCTATGGAAGAAGCTGGGAACTAACTTGGCATTTAGTTCAGCTTACCATCCGCAGAAGGATGGATAGATAGAGGTAGTCAACATAAGTTTGGGGGACTTGTTGAGGAGCTTGGTGATAGAGCACCATAGCAGCTGGGACAACATATTGCCACAGGTAGAGTTTTCATACAATGATTCAGTGAATCGGAGTACAGGAAAAAGTCCATTTCAGATTATGTATGGGACACAGCCAAGGGGAGTGTCTGATCTCAGGGAGTCAGATCCAACTGCAACTAGCAGTGCTAGTGCAGAAGAATTCGCTGAGGTGATGAAGGAACTTCACAACAAGGTGAAGCAGCGACTGAAAGATTCAAATCAGGAGTACAAGCACAGAGCAGATCAACATCGGAGACAGCTTCAATTCGAGGTTGGTGATTTGGTTCTAGCACATCTGAGGAAGGAAAGGTTCCCAAGGGGAACATACAATAAGTTAAAGATGAAGAAAATCAGGCCATGCAAAGTCCTGAAGAAATTCGGAGAGAATGCCTATGAAATTGAGTTGCCGGATGGCATTGGGATATCTTCGATATTCAATATTTCGGATTTATACCCATACAGGGTTGGAGAAGCAGAGACTGGAACTGAGGAACCAATGATCCAGTGGATAAAAAAATTACCAGTTGTAGAGAAGCCACAGATGGAGTGCATACTGGACAATAGAGTAGGTAAGAAAACCAGAAGAAAAGAATTCTTCGAGTATCTGGTGAAATGGAAAAATAATCCAGTGGAAGATGCCAGCTGGGAGAACGAAGCAGTGATACAGAAGCATGGACAGACCATGCAGGAGCTCATGGATAGGAGCCCATGAAAATTTTCAAGCCGAGAAGTATGATGCAGGAGCATCGACAACTCATCAAGCGAGCCAACGCAAGAGTAGAAAAGATAGCTGGACAACGACAACAAATTTTTTTAAACACCTTGATATGGTTGCGCCAAACATTAATGTGGGGATTTAATGAAGCACACTTTGTATGTTGTATCAGACCTCGAGCCATGCGCTCTTGTCTGAAGTAGATAAGGAGGCATTTATTCTAGTTAATGCTGGTAGATAGGATTTATTCCTAGATTAGACAGTTTTAGATAGGAGGGAAAATGGATATAGACACCCTCACTTATACATTGTAACATTATTCATTCAAGAGCAAGAAGAGAAGAGCAGAGCAGAGAACTGTATGAAGAACACCCATGTACAGAGATTGAATTAATAGAAGAAAGCTTTGATTCAATTCCATGGTTATGTGTTATTTCTCTATGTGTTGATCTTATGCTCATGAGTATTTGCTTCCTGTCATGCATTTGCTTTTATATGTTGTGTATGTGATTTCATGGTTGAATTGAAGTCTGAGAGGGAGAGTGAATCAGTTTCAATTGTTTCTCTAAGTGAGCCAGAAGATTCCTGCAAGGAGTGCAGTTGAATTTGTCCTCATTCATCTCAGAAGTGCAGATTAGGCACCATAGCCGTGCAAGGCGTGCGCAGGCTAGACGAAGTCTCAGAGTTGTGATTCTAAGAAAAGGGAATTAGGACTGATGCTTCTGCTGAACGCGTAGAGTCGAGAAAGATTCAACGCTTAGTCGTGTTTGAAAATTTTCCGCAAGGAGTGCGGGAAATAAGTTTTCATAAGGACTTGTGAAGCGAGGACAAGCTCAGGAGGAATAGGCCTACAAGTTCACTGAAGGATAATTGCAGGGGGTGTTGTGGAAAGCCCGAGAGAAGCACCACAGGTTGGAGAGTGGTTGAACAAGCTTTCACAGAGGAAGCGTTTAAATTCATTTCGCAGAAAATATCAAAGGAAGGATGGATGGTTGAAATCCCCTGGAGAGATTTCATGAGAATCTGAGGACCGTTAGATCTTGCAAAGGTGCATGGAGATTACAGCGCGAGCATTTAGAAGTTCGAAGCTCAAGAGGAAGTAGCGTCGTCGATCTGGGTTAACAAGGGTCGTCAGATCTACACGTTCCATCGCATATCGGCAAATCGCGAGTTGGAGCATCACGTTATTGGAACGAGAGTCGCGATATCACGATCCGCGATTTCCCGATAGGCTCAGAACCGTTGATTTCGAAGGACGCGTGTTAGGATATCCCGAGGAGTCGGGGATCGGAGAATCGAGGTTCTCAATGACAGAGAACGCTTGCATGTTGTAGTCGTGATCCGCGATATTCCGACAGTGATGTGGTAGTGTGGGACCACGGGGATTAGTGAAGTACAGGTGGTAACTTATCAGGGATCGAGAAAAGGAAAGACCCGATTCCGTCGACATCAGAACTCACGATCCCGCGAGTTTCGAAATCCTCATAGACGGATAGAAGGTGGAGGAGTCCAGTCCACCCGTGCATCGGAGGATCGACACACCGGGATTCGGAGGTGGGAGTTTCAATTTGATTGACATCGCGAGGAGTGATTTCCCAATAGGGAAAATTCTGACAGTAGAGGAAGAGTCAACGCTGACTCGCATTGGATTTCGGGGAATCGTGAAGTAAGGAATGTGCGACCATAGGATTCACGAAATTGCGAAGTCCGATTTCCCGATATAGAAGGGAAGTCACTTAAAAGTTGTTGTGGGTAAAGGACGTTCCCGACAGGGAATACGAAGAACCTTTGAAGTTCTTCGGGCCAATTGGAGGGAGAAGATCCTGTGAGAGCGATCACGCTCTGAGGGGTGCAATTGCGTTATTAATGGAGTTCACCAATCTTTGGCTGTGTCTCTGGGCCCGCTTCCATGTGGAGGACTTCTTTATTGCTCTTCAAATGCTCAAGTTCTCTTTACATTGGCTCTTTGTTGTTACAAACCATGCTTTAGATCTATTTTGCAAGACCTCCTTGCTCAGATACATACATGAATCAACAATCTCCTCTCAAAACATGGCTTAACACCTCTCAAAACATGGCTTAATGCCTCTCAAAACATGAAAAATGGACATTTTACACATGCTGCTCCTCCAAATCCCTGCATAAAAAATTTACCACTCAAGCTCAAAAATCATGGTTTATATATTTTTTAGACCCAACAAGAGAAGAGAATCTTCCCCTGAATATCTGGCCTTTTATGGGATCAAATCCCCCTTCAAATGGCCAAAAAATACATATTCTGGGCTAAACTTTAAGCAAAAACCCACTTTTGATTAAAAATACACAGAGTAGCCCCTAAGGTTGGGCGCGCGCTCCAAATTAAGGTCACATGAGCTTTATATGGCCAAGATCTAGCCCAAAGGGATGCGCACTGGCCCTAAACTTGGGCTAGCTCCCTAAATTGTTGTCATGTGATGCTTATGCATGGGATCGTGCCCTCAATTCACGCCCAACACACGGTTATAGCCCCTTGGTCTAAGGTGGGTAGGTGATAACTTTGCGCCCCTTTGATTGGTGGTACGTGGCTCCCTCCTGTGCTGGTGGTTTCAAGCAATAGTGTCCATGCCCTTGTTGTATTGTGGTCACATATGGTGATAAATTCGTGGGTTGGGGCTTAGCCCCAGCACCCTCCTTTTCTACCCCATTCATATATGCACTTTATATATTAAAGTGTGGATTACGTATGACAAGCACCAAAGTGGTGCATTAGCGTTTGGTCATTTCCCAAAGTTTTCCCTCCTATCAGCAGGTCATAGGTTCCATTCTCACGAGTTACCAAATTTTTTAACAAAGACACCAACCAACGATGGGGTTCCACATGGCAACCCACGCTTGGGCCACGTGGTTGTTCCACATTAAATTAACCATATTCCACGTGTTAAGAATTTATTGGTCCACACCTATATCACTTTCCCAGTCACATGTCACCACCTGCCTCTACCACCTTATCATAATAAAGTATCTTGGTGATGTCATGCTCACATCATGTTGATGTCATCATTGAATTTTTTCCAATTCGACCATTGAATTTTTTCCTGTTTGAGAATCTGATCAGAGTGCAATAATTGTCGTATACAACGTCTATTTGAGAAAGTAAATATATGGTAAGAATCAGTGTGACGATTCGGTCACAATGAAATTGGTTTCATCCAATTCTGAGAACTTTCATTTTTGAGCATTTTCTGGACCTGGGGAGTGTCTTGGATACAAAATTATCTACTTCCTTCATCCCAAAGAAAAATTTGGATGGTTTGGGATATATTATTTTCTCCTTTAGTAGTTGTAGCACTTTGTCAACATATTGAGGAACATCCTCCCAAGAATTTCTATAGATTAGTATATGATCAAAAATTACTAACACGAATTTTTGAAGGAAGGGATTGAAGATGGAATTTATCAACCCTTGGAATGTGGAAGGTGCATTCATAAAGCCAAAAGGCATCAAAAAAAAATCATAATGGCCTTAATGAGTTCATAATGTTGTTTTTGGGATATCTTCTTCCTTCATTCTAATATGATGATACCCTAAATGGAGATCCAACTTTGTTAAGTAGATTGCTCCATGTAGTTCATATAACAATTCATGAATGAAGGGAATGGAAAAATTATCTTTAATAGTGATCTTGTTGATCTCTCTATAATTTGGACACATACGCAATGAGCCTCTTTCTTGAGTACCAATACCATCGGTGTAGAGAAAGAACTTTGGCTATGTCTAGTAATTCCATCCTCTAACATTTCTTCAATCATACGCTCAATTTCATTCTTTTGGGCATAAGGGTATATGTAAGGCCTGATGCTAGGAGGAACACTCCTAGGGATTAAGTTGTTAAG